>JADRCH010000114.1:4233069-4334717 GCA_019843965.1 Rhynchomys soricoides
ATAGATAGATAGATAGATAGATAGATAGATAGATAGATAGATAGATAATACAAAACAGCAACAAAAAAACAAGCAAAAAGACAAAATACCTTGGTTTCAAAACCATATCCGCTTGCTTCTGTTTTCTTATGAATGCTCTGAACCTCCATATAGAGAGTCTAAGGCAGTTTTCCCAGCAGCTATTTTTTCTAGAGAAATGGAAGCACAAGAACATCAGCGGCCCTTGCTGTTCACCTTACCTACAGCAACATCCCCAGACGTCCTCTGGAGTCACTCTCCTTAATTAAAACATTACTAAAGCAATTCTTTATATTGCAAACCCATATCTTTCTATTTCTTCTTTTATGACTTCTTTTATAATATTTATTTTTATAATTTTTAATCTTGTATAGGTGTGTGTGTGTCTGCATGTGAGTATGTCTCCTTGAGTGTAATGTGGGTTTTGGGAACCTAATGCAGATCCTTTGGAAGAGTAACAAGTGTTCTTAACTCCTGCCACTTCTCTCTGGCCCTCTTTCTTTTTGTTTTGTTTTGGTTATTTTTGTTTGTTTTGCTTTGTTTTGCCATGCTTCTTATCAATTCTGTTTACTTTTTAATTTGTTTTTGCATATTGTCTTTTCTTTCTAGATTTCTTCTTTAAAAATTATTTTGTAGATAGAAAATGTTGGAAGACAGACCTTATGATTCATACAGTAAGAATTTGTATCAAGATGTATACACTGGATACATCTTGATACGTATAGATTTCAGAGTGTTAATATACTCCCAAATATGTTTTGGGATTAAGTGTCAGGTTGTCAGTGTGAGAGCAATGTAGCAGGGAGGATTTAATGGGAAGAATGGATGGATGGTTGGCTGGCTGGATGAGGGAAAAGGGAAAGATGTAGCCAAATACAAGGCTACAGAAGAGCAGTCTTCCAAAAAACAATTACGTATTTTCTTACTAGGAAAAAAGAAGTTCTTCATCTCTTATATTTCTAATTTCCAAATTTCAGAAATCTGGTAGAGACTTGCAAAGTTCATTTACTCATTTCAATTATGTAAAGCTCTTTACTAAGTCTATTTTATTATTTTAATTAACTCAATAACCCTAGAAAGTGGGAGGTTGTGGAGTATGTGAATTCAGAGTGTCTAAGATTAATAAGTCTACTACTGAATTATAAATGCTTTTCACACAGGTTTTAGCCATGCGAGAATCAATGATGTAGAAAGAAAGCTGCACTATTTATAGGTGGATGATGGACACTGAGAAATTGATTTAGAGGCTGTCTTTCATGTGATAAATGCCAAAATGTCAGAGATGACTCCCTTGGATCAACATTTCAACCAGGCACTCTTTGAGGAAATGACCTAAGAGGGTATTGTCAGTGCTCTCTTTGGGAGCCCATAGTGTCTGTATAAAGAAAGTCTCACCGATTGTGTTCAACAACCATTATAGACACCTTGGTTTCCTTGGAGTCTTATAGCATGGCCTATGTGTGCTATCTGCTCTTTCATCCACTTTGTTCTTCAGCCTTATCTTTGGCTTCATCTTTCCCTTTTCTCTCTCTTACTTATTCCCATTGAATACTCCTGCCACATTGCTCTGACACTGACCACCTGATACTTGCTACTGAATAAAATCTGCTGAGATCTTAAGAGCTGTAACATTATTATGATAGCTCTTCAGGTGCCATTTTCCTAGGCAAGATTTCCTTTCTATGTATCAGATTCCCAGGATTATGCTATATGTGCGTTTGTCCCTCACTTGGTGGTTTTTCTCTCAAGCCTAAATCTCATTCCTCATAGTCTAGCATTCCTGTGATTCTTGTGACATCAACATGTTAACATTTCTCACATGGAAAAATGATCTAGACTTGGTTTCTTCATCTGGTTCCTGAAGGCAGACACCCAGACGATATCTCCTCGAGATTCCTATGCCAGCCTCTCATTCTTGATAGGGAAGAGTACATTCTTAAATCTCTATCATGCTCTGAGAACAATTTTGACATGGCATGCCCTATACCTGTTGTATCTATCTCCTATGCAGAGGATCTCTACTTTCAACCTCACTTGTTTTTTAAATGATTTTATCCATTGGAGACTATAATTGCACCTCTCTCTCTGGAGAGCAGAACATCTCTTACTACCCATGCTTCTAACTTTTATCCTTGCTGCTCAAGTTCCTTAGCTCCTGGCTCTACCTTGGCTGCATCCTCATCCTCACTCCTTCCCATTCTTATCCCCCCCTTACACCCTTGATCTTAGAAACTAGGGTTTATTTATTTTATTCTTATTGGGTTTTCATATACTTCTTTGACTTAGCTCCTTAGATTTGATAACCTGGAATTTAGAGAACTTGCTGGCTTCTTGGACTTCAAGTGATTTGAATCTGTTTATCTGATATACCCCTTAGACTTTCCATAAGAGAATAAGTTCAGTTCACTTTATGAACATGTAGTCCTCATTCTGGGATTTCTCAGCTGGGATGGAGAATATGGGTTCAATGATATGACAAAACAGATGGAAGTTGCAAGTGATTGCTTCTCTTTATTTCTTTGTCTGCTATTTATTAAGCTCTGCTAACTTTGGTCATGCCTAGCCTGTAATGACCCTGCTCAGTGAGTACAAAGGGACAGTTTACAGCCCTTCTGTGTTGGCAGGCACTGTGATGAGATCTTGACCTTCTCTTCAACAGCCCTTCTCCTCATGATAAATCAGGCAGATCGCTTAAGTGTACTGGCTAGAAGACCCCACAGTGATTCCTTATGTGGGGTAGGGTTCAGTGACAATGAATTTCTTTAACAGTTACTATGGCAATGGGCTGGGAAGAGAAACCAATACACATTGTTATATGGATCAGTGTCACTATACAGGAGCAGAAAGGTACTTTTTCAGGATGACTAATGTCTTTATCATTTCTATGAGAGACACTATATAAAATTTAGGAAAAATTAACTCTTGAAATAGCTTAGCAACCCCTCTACTCCATAGCTTCTCCAATTTAGTACTCTGGGAACCTTTAAGCACACTGTGGGCCTAGCAGGCCAATCGTCAGCCTTCTTCCTTCTCAGACACTATTGTGACTATAGTATTGGCTTCATTCAGTTAACACTGTAAAGTATGGGGGCAGATGCTGTATTATTTACTGGTAATCTAAACATGGGTATTGTTTCTAGTTACAAAAACCTATTTACAAATGCATATACATAAAAATAATCACAGTGGATATGTAATCCTACATTCCAGCAATGCTTTGAGGGAACGAATGTAGTTGCTATGAGAAATAACAAGATTCTAATTTAGGTAGAATAGGGAAGGTAACATTTGAACTGAGAGAAAGGGAGAAATAAAAGTTCAGTCCCCAGTTCTTAAAAAACTGGAGTGTGGTGGCACATGCCTATAGTCTCAGGACTAGGAAGACAAGACAGAAAAGCATGAGGACGGCTGCTAGCCTGCTTTACATAGCAAGTTTTGACCAGTGTAAACAGAGAGAGACCCTGTCTCCAAAATCCACCCAAATAAAATCAAAAGTCTAGAGCAGTGAGGCAAGCGTTGCTAGTGTGTAGAAGACAAAACAGTACACAGAAGACTTTGGAAGCACAAAGATGAGCTATAAACTCTGTTTGTATGAAGAAGTAAAATGCTCGAGTTTAGATTTCGTTCCAGCATAACTGGAAATTGTGAAAGAGATTTCATCTGAGAAGTGACAAGATCCAATTAAATTAAAAGACTATGTGGAGAAGGGAATAGAGAGTGGGTGAGAAAAAAAGAAACAGGGTTGGGTGGGGACTTTCTCAGTATATTAGTAAAATCATAGAAATACAGACAACTAAACAGATTGGAGCTATCTTTTGGAGATAGATAAATTTACATCTTTTGGAGAATTTAAAGACCTCCATGAGATGAAAAAAATTTTGGTAAAAGATTTCAAGCTAAAAAATAGTTAGTGTGGTGACTGCTGCTCTCACATGCAACCCATCCACATAACCAAAGCTCTTCACCTTCAAAGCTGTTCCAAGTCCCAGAACTGCTTGTCTTCTTCACAGCTTCAGCTCATCTCCAACCCATCACTGTATCTTGTCTAGGCAACTGCATTAGCTACCTTACCCATCCTTGCTTCCACTTCCTCCATAGGAAGCTCTTCCTAACACCTGCCCTCTAATCGCATCCTTTTGTCTACTCTGACTCAATTCTGTCCGTCCCCACCTCACCGATTTCTATTCATTCACACTGGCTTTTCTGCTTTTTCTGAGGCTCCTCAAAGCTTGTTCCTGTTGTTTGACCTTTGTGTTGGCTCTTGCTATCTTGTTGTCATTGTCGTCGTTGTTGTTGTTTAATAGTGGGACAGAAGCTTCTTTCCATGTTCTTTACATTTCCATTAGAGGGCTACCTCGGTCACTTTTGCACTTGTTACGCTTAGCATTGCCTCACATTCATGTACTGATTTCACTTGTCCATCATTCTTTCCTGTTCCAAAATCTGTTCTATGAAAGCACAGTGCTGACTTTGTTTTAAATTATGTTTTCAGAACATCGAGAAAGATGCAGTATTAGAAGATATAAGGCAATATTTATTCTTGCCGTTTTATTTTTAAAATAGTAAAACAAGTTATTTTTACTTAAGAAAAGAAAGAGAAATTAAGGTCAACTCTTTTTTTTTTTTTTTTTTTGCCTTATGTAATTAGGCACATGAAAATGGGAGCGTCCCACTGTGATGGAAGTTCTTTCCAAACCCAAGGTTTAGGGGATGACAGGAGATCAGTTTTAATTAGGTTGAGTTTGAGATCACTTTTAAACATGCAAGAGGAAGAATCAAGTTGGCAGATGGATAGGAAGACCAAGTAATTTATTATCACAACTTAAAGTAAATAAGAGAATTAAACATAAAGTTTCATAATTTTAAAATTGTCTCTAAGTATATGAATTTTTTTATTACATTGGGGATTTTACAAAATAATTATTTTTGAAATCTTGCATGTGTTTGTGTGTGTGTCTTTTAATGTTAACTGATTACAAAGGTTTATATTTCCATTTTGATGTATATATTTTGATGATTATAGTTTCTATTTTGAAGATAGAAAATGGAAGGATATTCATATTCAGCTATAAACTGTGGAAACCTCAAACTAGCTAAGAATAAATTTCTGCTTCACAGCTTTGCTGATCTAAGATGAACATTGTTATCAACCAAAGTTTTTATTCACAATGTCCTAACAAAATAAATCTGTCTTTAGTGACTTCTTATTGAAGTAGCTGGATCATTTGAAGCTAAGAAAGTATTCTACTTTCTGAAGAATGAATTTACAATTTTTTTTCATGAACTGGATAAAATAATTGAATTACACTGGAATTGAGTTAAATAGAGCTAGTTGAGACATCTGACTAGCAACCGATATAAAACTCTGGTTTCATTTAGTTCTACTTATTTGCAAAAGACAGAGTGCCAGCTACTACTTCATGCAAGAGAAAGCTTGGAGTTAGAAATAGTCAAAATTATTTTAGAGCAGCCATGCTCTGTAAAAAAACAGACCATTCTATATAATTCCTGGAGTGAATTTTTCACACAGAGTATGCAGCTATTTCAATAATTCCAATAATTTTCCTTTTATGCTTTGCTATTTTTATATATACAAATTATGGTTTGGGGACATATCTTATAAAAAAACTGCTACTATTATGGAAGACACGGATGTTTCCTTAGATTTGTAACTTCTCTCCTGCAGTATATCAGAAGTACTTAATTAGACATTATACAGGTAATATTCATGATTAAATTTTACAAGAAATAGAAATATAGTTATTAATTTTTCTAAAACATACATGCTTATATTTTTCATTCATTACTACTAAAAGAATAATATACATTTTAACATGTGATCAAATAAAGGAATCATAATTTTAGATTTATACACAACTGTACAAAAGAACATTCTACTACCCAGGCACAGGGCTATGCTTCCTATAGATCTCACCAACTGGTTACCATGATGTCTGAAGAATGGGCCATGGAACATTTGACTGGTACAAACTATCAGTGGGATTAGCACCTGTGAATACTTTACCATAGCTTGGGGCTAAAGGTGTTAACTGCTCTCCTATGTTTGAACATGTTTTTTTTTTTTCATCAGAGAGGACTGCCTGAACAAAATAAGAGTATGAGATACATTGAAACTGGGAAGGACCAGAAATAGAAAATGTTAACATTAGCTTGTACCCAAGTCATTTTGGGAGCTCCACTATTGTGGTCTACCCTGATCTTTCATGTCCTAAAGTCACTAGCATGAACCTAAAATTCATTATTTTAGACAAAGACAGGGGACAGTGCCATTTTTTTCTGTTGCTTGAAGCATGATGAAAATCTTAGGTTATTATTTACTGAGCCCACGCATGGGTCAGATGTCAGTCACTACTCCTCACAGCCAGTCTGTGATATCATTTACATTTTAGAGATGAGGAAACCTAGGCTCATTGCTGTATGGCTGATAAGTAATGGAAGTGAAGTAGAGCATAAGTGAATATTCTTCCTACTATACAAGGATTGCATTTCTAACAGATATACAGTTGACACTCACCAGAGCAGTTGGTTCTTCCAGACTCTCACTCATCCTGGTGACTTCACCACCTGAACCCTTATCATTGTTCCACTCACAATGAAAGACAAAGCAAACTTGATACAAATTTTCATTGTGAGCCTGAACCAGTTGAAGCTATAGCCTGCTACTATGTATTAAGCTGGCAGAATTATGCTCCTGAGTCATTTGCTGTCCAAAACCAAACAAATAACAGGTCTGAAAATACTTCACCTAAGAGTGTCTCAACAATCCTGAGATGGACTGTAAGAGAGAGACAGAGACCACATTTTATGTAGTAGCTCAAAGAAGTCAAGAATACAAGAGCTTGGACTCCAACCAGCTCTAAGCTCCCCATTTGGATCATCTTCTTGCTATTTATCAGAATCAGGAAGGAGAGGAGTTGGAGTTTGTAGCTCAAAGCTTCTTCTGGCAATGTCCCTGAAGTTTCTACATGGGTTGGCATTTTGCCAGTACCCAGCCACAGGTAGAAATATTGTTTCTGTCTATGACCATAGAAATAATAAGTCTCAGCTCTTCTCTGGCTCTTAACCACTGAAAATAATTGGCTTTAATTTTAATTTTTTAATGGCTTGGAATTAATAGAAGCAGTTGCTGCCACAGTGTATGGGTGTCCTTCTCCAGAAGGCAGTAACAAAATAAAAAAACTTGATGTTATAAAATAAACTGAAAAATTAAAAAATACAGTGTATAGGATATAAAGGTTAATTCAAGAAAGGAGCAGTATCTTTTTTGTTATCAAAAATTCAGCTTGCAGTATGTAGCACTGCCTCTTTCCTCCCACCCAGAGTACCCTTTAGCTGATAAAATGGTAATCTGATTAGACACAGGGGTGTGAAAATGTATTGCCTGCATCTGATCAGTGCCTCATGCTCTTTCTCTCCCTCTCAGTGATTGGGAGAGATTAGCTATGACAAAGCTCAGAGAGAAGAGAGAAGAGTGGATGTGCTGGTGACAGGGACATTATGATTATTTGGGGGAAGATAGTATTGGAGATAGGAGTGAGTTCCATTTACCTATGGAGAGTAGATTTATACTATAGATATCTATACCTGGTGCCTAGCTGTACCACACATGAGAGAGGACAAGGTCGGGGCCACTGACTCCAGTTAGATGATGGCCCCAACCATTCCAGCCACACAGAGGTGAAAGGCCACACAGAGCCAGGATAAAGCATGAAATAATTCTGCTGCCCTCACAGAAGGAAAAAGAATGGAAACTTTACCTTACTTTCAAATGTGCTAGGGAAGTAGATACCACATTGCTTTGTGGCCCTAGATAATTGAACTAGGGGAACCAGAAGACTAGAGCCAAAATTGTTGTGTGAATGTAAGGTTTCACAGGCTTGCTGAGTTGGAAAAAAAATATGTACTTATTATTCAAAAATAGTATACAATGCATAGCACAATGTTGCATACAAGATGTGCTTAATATGTGGTACTACGGGAACATCTGAACGGCTCTGTGATGTTGTGTTGGATACCTCTGTTAGGGTTAACAGCATGGTGGTCTCAATCATTCTAGCCAAACACAAATGAACGACCATATGTAGCTTACATGAAACATGAGGCTGGTTCTTCACTACCTCTGTTCTGTTGGTTTGAAGAGAAAATTGTCCGGTTGCTTGCTATCAAGAAAGGCCCTAGAGTTAGAACTTACATATTCAAGATGACACTTTCTGCTTTGTAGGTGAAGAAATTAGAAATCCTATATTTCAGTGTCCTAAAGAGAGATTGAAAATATAAAATTAGAGCGCTTTATACACTTGGGCCCTTGGTTTATTGTTTTGGATGTGTCCGAGTAACCTCTACACTTGGGCCCTTGGTTTATTGTTTTGGATGTGTCCGAGTAACCTCTAAAAGGACGCTTTTAAAATATAGCCAGTGGAGTTCACGAAAATATGGACAGAATGGCAAATGGGAGGGAAATTGTTGCCTTCCATTTTTTTCATTGACTATCAAATCATAAACTTACTCATTTAGGGACCATGTATTGAGTTCTCCAGGGTCAGGCACTGTCTTAGCATCTGTAAATATTGAGATAAATAAGAGAAGCAATAGTGTCTACACTTAGTATTTATTATACTTACTACACTGTGAAGTTGCTGACCAAGAGTCAAAAAGAATATCATGAGACCTGGATTTGACTTCTCTGTAATTGGGATATTATAATATTATAGAAATGTATGGGAAAGTTGGTTACAAAGAGATGGAACACATGATAAAGGCAAGAAGGTGAGAATCTTATCTATTTGGGACATGGTCCTACATTTCACATGGAAAAGGCACAATGTACTTCTGTTAGGAAGGTCATAATTATTTATAAAGATATTCATTTATTTGATGCGTCAGTTGTTATTTTTTTTTACAACTTCCTCTATGTAAAATTCTGCAAAGTTCCTGGAGTAGCAACAGTGATAGTTACATGAACCCTTCTCTCAAGGGAGCTCAGTCTAAGAGTGAAGAAAACTAGATGACATGAGACATCAGGCTGTAATAGAGAGCACAGAGTATGTTTGTGTGAATCTGATATATATGTATGCGCACACCCCCCTTCTGCACACACTACTTAGTGTTGGAATGAGCCACCTCCTTTATACATTGGATGTCTGATTACATTATCTGAATGGAGGCGATGGCTTATTCTAAAAGCTGATAAAGATTTTCTTGGTCCTAAGGGAATACATACTAGCGACTGGACGTATCCTGGGTCTCTGATAAGATCTTGAATCATATCATTCCTGTGTTCTCCTGGAGAGCCACAGACAGCCTGCTTCCCTTAAGAAGAGCTTTGGTTATACCATCACTTTTATCTTTTGGGGTTGGGAGGAGTTACTTCACAATAGTGTACAGAGTTAAGGAACTAGTGCATTACAAAATGTTTAGAATGGCCTGGCAGGCAGGTAGTGCTGTACACACACACAGGATGTCATAATATAGTAATTAATATCATTATTGTTATATTTTCTTTGAATTATCTTAGATTGTGTTCAGCAAAATAAGAGTGCCTCATCTAACAACATTCGTTCATACTCAGAAACCATATTTTTGCTGCATTTCCTGGTAATACAAGTTTCTCTGCTTTCTCTTCTGTGAAATGTTACAAAGTCCCTATTTTCCATTGAACTAAAATCAGCCTTCTTGATGCCTGCAGCTGATCTCTGGGACAGATCTTTGCATTTTTCTAGCATTTGCTTTGCTTTGAAATAAATGTTGGAGGGCTCCTTGTACCATCACCTGTGGGAAACAGAAAGAGGTGACTTGGTTTCCATTACAAAAATGTTACAGTCTCTTTGAAGAAAAATCTATTTACTTTCAGTACTTATTTTTAGAAGACAAACCACGTGATAAAGGGCTTTTGTCAAAGCAGAGACAAGCTGCCGAAGACTGAGTAGTCAGGTAAAGCATTCGAGGGAAAGCAAGTTAAAGGGTTTGCATTTTTTCGCATATCTCATTCTCACATCTTTGGTCCACCCTTTGCTAATAATCATTCTAGTGTCAGATATATGAATAGGATTTGAGCAAGCAAGTGAGATTATATCCAGGTGATGCAAAGATCAATTACTAAGGCATGTAACTATGGTGAAGAGGCTGAAGTAGTTCAGTATGAATTAAGCATTTGCAAGAAGGAGGAATGAGAACAGGGTCCTGAATCTCAAGGAAGGCAGTGGAGAGCCATGTGGTCCAAAATGAAATGTGAGGACAGAGAGTTGCTTAAAGGGTTTCTAGCAGGAGGGGACTGCTGAGAACACTGTGAAAACAGATTTTCCTGAAATCGAAGGTAAGCTTAATAGACAAGGGGGCCAAAGAATGATGGCAGGATAGAACAAGAATTTGGAGTATAGACTCTGGAGCCAACTGGCCCAATGCAGGTCCTGCTACTAACAAAACTTGGGTCATTGAGAATTTTTCACCTCTTTGAGGTTTGATTTTCTTATCTATGTGATGGGATGTTAATAACCTATAGCTCACAAGATGCTAGAGAATATTAAATGCATATAAAACAGTAGACAATGCCCAAGGCATAGCAAGAACACAAGAAGAAAAATAGGACAAAACCAGAAGTATATTGAAGTATATTCTAAAGGAGAAAGATGCCTTTCCTTCCTTGTCAGGAATTGTCAACTTATTTCTAGTTGAGTGTGACAGTAGTAAGGTTTTCAAAACCTTCTGAAAACAAGTAACATTAAACATGTGATTTATGAGATTAGGTTGTGTGCTATTTTGGCTGAGGTCAACTTTCCTTTATCATTTCAAAGGAGAAAAAAATGAATGACCTATAAAACTGAAAGAGTTGATATGTCAGAAATAATTTCCAATTGCATAATGTTTTTACAAAGTGATTTAATTTATTTTAATCATATTTATAATGTGAAATTAAAAGATGATAATATTGCCTTCTACATGTTTAGTCCAGAAAATAGCATTTTAATTATTATAGAAATATCTACAAGTAATTTCATAATTTATTACTTCTGTATTAATTTTGACATGTTTCTCATTGTATATAATACTGTGATAGATATCCCACAGTACATTCATATTTTTGTCAACATAAATTCCTAGAAATAAGTTTACTAAATAAAATTTTATGTACAATTTATATTTTGGTACTTGTTGGTAAACTGTTCATTAGAAGTACTGTACTGATTTGTACTGTTATATGGAACATTTCTCAAAAATTCTCTAACAATTAACTTTTATTATAAAAAAGAGAGTTTGAAGTATCTTTTCACATTATGTCTGTATCAGGAGAACAAAACAAGGAATGCATGCATGCTTTCTGTACTCTTAAACACTACAAAATCCCTGACTTAGAAGTTGATGTCACCTACAGTGATTGGGCACTTTCCACCTTGATTAGTGTACTCAAGATAATTCCTTCCAGAGATGTTCAGAAGCCCAAACCCCATGGTATTCTAACTTCTGTCATGTTAACATTTTAACACTAATCATAACAAGGCTCATGAATCTGTCATTCAACAAATTTCCAGGCTGCTTTGCATGGAGCCACTACCATTCTTGATTTTCTTGACGTCACCTTCTACACTCTCCTTCTCTTGTTTACATGCTTTCTGTTCTCCTTGGTTCTTCTACTAAATTCCAAGTCATAGGAGGCAAGTCTTATATTCTTCACCCAGTGTAGGCATTCTTCAAAATTATCCTTTGTCTTAAAGATCTTTCAGATCAATCTAGATTCATAAGACTTATATAGCAATCAATAAAAGAGCCAGATCAACTATAAAATGTACAAATTGAACTAGCCCATGGCTGCTACCACAAGATAATGGAAGAGGCACAGTTTTATCTGACTCTCTTTGAGTAGGAAGAAAAGAAATGAACTAAAGTACTAAATTAAAAATTAGTCTCATGTAGTACTCTGTTCAAAATATTATTAATAATTTAATATTGAATATTTTGTTCCCTTATCTTGAATAGTCACAGAATATCTTAGTTTACTTTAAAATCTGTGAGTTAGTGTTACAATAGAAATTAAATCCTGACTTCCTAAGAAAAATAGACTTCTACTCATTGATGTCTCATGCCCCAAACTTTATTTTTTCTTAAAGAACTTTCTCCCATCTGTCTTAGTTACTTTTCTGTGACAAAACAGCATGGGCAAGGCAACTTATAAAAGAAGGTTTTTAATTTGGGACTCAGAGTCCATACAGGTAGAGTTCATGACCATCTTGGCAGGGAGCATGGCAGCAGGCACGGGGCTAGAAGAGGAGCTGATAGATTACAGTTTGATCTATAAACAAAAAGCAGAGAGAGAACTAACTAGGGATGGCATGGGCTTCTGAAACCTCAAATCCTATCCCCAATGGCACAACTCCAACACCCCTACACATCCTAATTCTTCCCAAACAGTTCTCTCAACAGGGGACCAAGCATTCAGATATATGAGCCTATGAGGGACATTCTTATCCAAACCATCACACCTTTTATAACTATATTGTGTATTCTTAATTTTTGGCAATATTCCTTTTATAATATTACTACATGAAGACCAAGCTTGTCATATTTACTGTTGTACTTCCAACCCTAACACAATGCATAAGCATACAGTAAATGAACAAAACAGGGATAAACAAATCTATAATATTGGTTTATCTTTGTTAATTTTGCATATTCCAAATTATTGAGAAGCAAGAACAAGCTGTTGACAAAATGCTTCTAATGCTCCCTTTTCCCATGTGTTTTTGGCCTCGTGGAGTTTCATCATTCTCCCATTGCCATGGCCATTTTTCTTGACATTTTCCTAGGACTTCATTCCCATTTGTTACCTTTTAAGTCTTGAGTTACTGTTTTTGTTTGTATCTTCTAGGCAAAGACTACCACCGAAAAATGTTTATTACTATCGCTGCCCAGACCACAGGAAGAATTATGTGATGTCATTTGCATTCTGTTTCGACCGAGAAGATGATATTTACCAATTTGCTTACTGCTACCCATATACATATACTCGCTTCCAGCATTACCTTGACAGCTTACAAAAGAAAAACATGGATTACTTCTTCCGAGAACAGCTTGGACAGAGTGTGGTAAGGCCAGCGTCTTGCTTGGGATGCCCATTTTGAGAAAGGCAAGAATAAAGTGGGAACTGGGCAATGGAGCTTTACAGAATACAAATTATGAAAAGGGTGTTCTGTAGACTATATCCTCTGGAGCATTTACAAATTTGAAAATAGTAATAAGAAATAAGCTTTAGATAATTATTCCATACCTAGAAATTATCATATAAGGATTATTTTGGTGACTGTTTTTGAAAGTATGATTCATTGCTCTAAGGGCACCAGACTGTAAAGAGAATAAAGTTTGAGACAGATGGTTGTCATTATAAAGGAAACTGAAACAGCTCTCTTCAAAATGTTCTGGATAATCCCAAAGTTACTGAGAGAAAAGATGGTGTCTACTGTGTGCTACAAAGGTATGAAAGTGTTTCATTGTGGTAAACCTCTCAATGTGGAATAAATTTGTTTCTTAGTGAATCGGGCTTACTTTGAGTATATGGTAGCAACTGAATGTGCTTTCTGTCTCTGTCCTAGGTCACTTCTCAAACTTACTGTTTTTCTATTGGTTTAAGTTCCTGGTCTAGAGATTTTAATCATCCACTCCATATTTGTTTTCAACCATTGAAGTAAAAAGCTAGGTGGTTATCTTAGTCAGGCTTTCTATTGTGGTGATGAAATACTACAACCAAAAAGCAAGTTGGGAGGAAAGTGTTTATGCAGCTTAGACTTACAAATCTATACTCCATCACTAAAGGAAGTCAAGACATGAACTCAAGCAGGACTAGAACCTGGAAATAGGAGCTGATACAGAGGCCATGGAAGGGTGCTGCTTACAGGCTTGCTTCCCATGGCTTGCTCAGCCTACTTCCTTATAGAACCTAGGACCCAGGTGCCATCTATGGGATGGGCCCTCCCCTGTTGATCACTAAATGAGAAAATGCCTTACAGTTGGATCTCATGGACACATTTTCTCAACTGAGGCTTCTTCCTCTTTGATGACTCTAATATCAAGTTGACACACAAAACCAGTCAGTGCAGTGGTCTAAACCAAAAAATTATTGTCTTGTAATTCTAGAGATTGAAAGTTCAAAGTAGGTCTCACTGGGATACCATGGTGGTATTGGTAGATACATTCTCCATTTGAGGCTTCAGAGAAGAACACATTGATTGCCATGCTATGTTCTCACCAAGAAGCTGCTTGCATTCCTTGGTGTGTGGTTCCTTTCCATCTTGAAGCCAGCAGTGTGGTTGGCCAAGTCTCACTGATTCTCAATCACCTGCCTCCCTCCTTCACTTGTAAGGGTTGTTATGATTGAACGGAATTCATCAAAGTATTCTACCTCAGCTTCTTGAGGGACTTAATTCAATCTTATTGGTGTGCTGCCATTGCCATGCAAAGTAACATATTCTTCACTTCCGGGAATTAGGATGTGAGCATCTTAGAATGGTGTTGCATTGTTTTCTTCTTTCTTCTTTTCCTTTCTTTTTCTCCTGTCAAAATCAGAATTTGAGGTTTTCTATTCATTAAATATATGGTATTCCTTTACATTGTTGATTGATAAAAAGGAACAGACGAATAAAAATTTGATTACATGGTTCATTTGTAAGTCTATATTGTGCCCTAAAGCAGACATATTGAACAGTCACCAAAGGTTCAAGGTAAATACACTAATGGGACTGGGGGCACTACTGGAGGTCCTAGTGTGACTTGTGGTGAAATGGACTTTGTTTAGTGTCTATGGGTTTCCCCTGTAAATTCCATTTCTTGATATATTTTCAAGAAAGAGACAAATACAGAAGGTGTGTGTGTGTGTGTGTGTGTGTGTGTGTGTGGTAAATGCTTGAGAGCCTTGTTGATATTCATGTTCTCTGAGCTTCTCTGTTCTTTAAGATTTTACTAAATATCTTGTTTTTTGTCCTAATATTCTTCCCAACAGTGGTTCTTATGGATTCCATTTGTATCTGAGACCTGTGTTTTGAGCTAGTAATTGGGGAAGATGGTGGTGTGTCAATAAGCATGATAACAGGAAGCAATTGGTAGGCTCAAATTAGGATATTTTAAGAAAGACTTTATTTAAAAGCTATATAAACAGTACATAAGGAAATCAAGAGATGCAGTGATATTTTCTAGGGCCAATAACAGGTCAAAGAGCACAAATGTAAAAAGTAGTTTGCTGAACCAAACCATAGAGTGGGCTGCGTTGAGAAGAAGGTGACTATATTTAAGGCATACAGTTAGCCTGAGAAACTGTTTCAGGAGATAAACTGAGACAATAAATATAATCATAAATTTGTTAGTTGCAAGAATATATTCCGAGAAATACTATCTTAAGTGATTTTGTGAGAGCTTCACAAAATATACTTACATAAACTAAAACAGCTTTGACATTGCTAGGTGATCTAATCTTTTGGGACCACTGTGTTTCTAGCACTAATCGTAGTGTTGTATATAGCATGACTGTATGTGCTTTTCATTCTCCTATTTCTGTTTGGTATCCCACTAAGTCTCCCTGTTGGGCAACCCAACCATTGGTTAAAAAAAAAAAATCCATTGATGTGTCCCCATGCAGAACAGCCCTTCCAGGAAAACCTAAAAGTAGAAAAGGGTGGAGACAGAATGTAGAGGAAATTAGGCACACTTAATCCTATCAACAATATATTACTAGAGACTGGGATTATTGGTAGATAATTTTAAAACATAAACCTCCCTTTAATATTTATGCACTTAACAAAAAGAATCTGTCTATTTCTCTCATGTATACAATTATCATACATGTTTAATTAGAGCAGGGGCTGTCTCTGACTCCCATAGCTGGGCTGCCTTGTCTGGCCCCAGTAGCTGAGGATGGATCCTACTGAGACTTGATGTACCAGGGTGGGTCGTTACCCATTTCTCTGAGGAAAAGAGGATGGAGGACTGTGGAAGGGGTGTGAGTGAGGGACTGGGAACAGAGGAGATAGAAGGCTAGGATCAGGCTTTAAAGTGAATAAATTAATTAATTAGGAAAAATATGTAAAATTTTAAAAAGAAGTAAAAAGATACATATTTAAGAATATTACTAAGTGCTGCAAACAGCAGACTATTTTTAAGAATGGCAATAAAATAAGTTGAGCTTCTGATAATAGATATGTAAAACAATAGCAAAAATAATATCTTGAACAAGGTAGAAGTTAGTTTCTTTTTCTCTTTAATTATTACTTTATACAATATATTTTGATCATTTGAAGTTTATTTCTTTTCCATGTAAGTCTGGATGTTAGCAATCTACAGCAAATAATGTGTCTCTGATCCTCGAAAGCCTCAGGGAGTCATGTTCTTACAGCTTTCTGTCTATGTCATCCATGGGAAGTGACTTCAACCTCATTATCAAATATTGGAATTCCATATTGCATATGTTCTAGGCATAAGGACAAAGGGAATGAATAAAAGTAAAATGTAGCTGTATGGCATATCATTCAGTAGAATTCTTACCCATATTTCAGTAAAATGAGGGTTTGAAGTTAAGTCTTTGTTCTGAGTAGCCATGTTCTGTCTAATTGATTATGAAGGATAATTGATATTGAGGGAAGGCTAAGGTCTCTGCCCCAGGAAGCCTCAATTCTGCTTCCAACTCTAACATCACATGACTTATATGTTATTTCTCTTTTCTTAGGGTGATTTCCTTTCTTATTATAAAGCAAAATAAATGGAGCTGAATAAAGAGTTTTAAATTGTGCTTTAAGTTTCTCATAGTAAAATATAAAAGTGTTTTAGATGCCATAAGAGGCATGGCAGGGACAAATGAGAAGGTTGTACAAGCCTCAGTTTGTTTTCAGAAGGAAATATATTCTGTACTATAGAAACTACACATGTCCAAATATATTTTAAATCATATAATTAAAGATATGAATTATTTAAAGAGTTAGTGCTCAGAGTAAACAGCATGCAGAAAAAGATAAGCTTTAACTTATGTACTGAGAAATGGATAAGGTTGCTGGATACAGGGTTGAGAATCAGATAACCCAGAAAACTGAGGGCCAGAGTCATTACTCAGTGATATTTTGTTAGATATCTGCCTTTTGGGGGATAGGAAATTCTTGGAAGATTAAGTTAGACAGGAATATTTGAAATTAACATCTAGGAAAGCCTTCATTGTCATATTGGCTATATTCTTCTTCCAGATGTTGGATCTTTTTCTTTATATGGACAATCCTAATTATTTCTCACAGTAGCTCAGAGAGTAGGAAAATTTTTCCCAGGGATAAAATGAAGCTAAAAAGTAAGTTCTTTTACTAAGTTCACATGTATGAGGGTCAAGATTTAAACTAAGCCTTTAATTCTAATACTCTGTCCCTCTAATAGGCACACTGAGACTCATCTTAAGAAAGTAAATCTGATGAATGGTCAAGGTCCACTGTGCCATATAATACAGATTGGGGAACTCTGTGGGTCCATTCAATCCTCTTATTTGACTCTCAAACCAGACACTAAAGTGTTCTGGGGCCTTCTGGCATACTTCTGTGGGCAAAACAACTCTTGGTTTGGGTTACAGAGTATTTAATATCGTTTGTGTGTGAGGCACCACCAGAATTGGTTAATCTTTATCTCAATTTGGAAGGAGGATAATTACAAGTGGGGATGCTAAATATGCCAGTATGGAATCTGACATCACAGGCAAAATGAGAGATTATACTTTATTGCCATAACTATTCCACAGCATGATCATAGCTGCAACGAATCCTTTGGAGTCATGGCAAATGACAGTTTACATTGTTACTCCTCAGTAGGCACTGGTAATACAATCAAACAAAACAACATTGATCACAAGACATCATGGAAATATCTTTAGTGGATATCTTATATTACCTTTTTTCATGTATAATTTACATATAAGATCTACTTATTTATTTATTTATTTATTTAATACTTTATTTACATATTAAATGTTTTCCCCTTTCCAGGTCTCTTTTAAATATACAATCATATAATTTTGAGCAAATTTTCAGAGTTGAGTGAATATTACAATATAGTTTTTGAACATTTCCATAGCCTCAGAAAGATCCCTGACTTGTCTCCACTCTTGCCCATAGTAGAGACTATAAATTCATTATTTCTGAGTATTTCACATAAATGGTATCATATAGTAATTATCTTTGTGTTTTGAATATTTCTCTGAGCATTGCATACATGTTGATGCATATTAGTTGATTGATTTATTTTAGCATTAAATAGTCCATTGAAAGTATCAGTCTTGTATTGAAATTTTTTCAGCTATCAGGGTTTAGAAATGTTTCACTCTGGGATGGTTATGAGTTATGTTCCTATTCCCATTTCTGTAACTATCTTAAGTACACATACAATTACATATTTTCTCAGGTAATGTCTTACTTTTCCTGTTGCTGTAGTAAAAGACACTGACAAAAAGCCACTTAAGGGAGAGGGTTTATTTTGATTCCCAGTGCAAGCAAGGTATAGCCATCATGATGAGGACACCAAGACAGCTGGAGTTGAGTTTATCATATCACATCTCTGATCAGAAAATAGTGGAATGGATACAGGACCAATTCCCTTTCTTTGTTTATATAGTTCAGAATCCCAGACAGGGAATGATACTACCCTCAGTGGTCAAGTCTTTCCATGTGTTAACATGTGTTAACATGATCAAGACAATCCCCCAACAGACATGGTACATGAGACTCTAGATCTCATCAATTTGACAACTGAGATTAACCACTACAGGTAGATTTATAAAATGCAATCACTGGTCACTTTACGTTCAAGTTCAAAAATTGAAAACCATGAATCTTTGCCATTTTGTAGTCTTATAAACAATGTAGGTGGGTATAGATATTTTCCCAGCACTTAGAATTATCTGTGTATTACTCTAGCCATTTCAGTCTTTGTGTTTGGTCATTTCTCAATGTGCTTTTAATATATACTACCCTGAAATGTATTGTTTTCTTTTGCCAGTCATAATCTTCATAAAATAAATATCATTCATAAAAACCATTTTATTTTTTCATTAAAAATGTTCTTCAGGAAGTATGAAATGGAAAACCTAAATTATTATATATAATTAAACATTGAGACCCCTTAATATTACATAGATGCAAGTCTCTGATCACATATATCTTTGACAAGTATTTTATCTCAATATATTCCTGTCTTTTACCATATTTTGTTAGCCAAATCTCCTAATGAATATAACATTTTAAGTTTTAAATTTGAAATTTAATTTATCAGTTTTCCATTTTGTATTGTGTTCAAGATCTGTTTCAGAGGGGCATTTTCTTGACTGGTGACTGATGCAGAAGGGCACAGCCCACTGTGGCAGGGATACCGGTCCTGGGATATGTAAAGCAATCCAGGAGCAGCAAGCCAGTTAGCAGTTTTCCTCAGTGGCCTCTGCTTCAGTTCCTGGTGCTAGGTTACTGCCTTAAATTCTTTTCCTGACTTTCAGCAGTGAAAGACTATTACCTGAACAAGCAAAGTGGACTAAACTCTTCACAATTTGGGGTTGGTCAGTGTTTTATCACAGAAAGAGAAATCCAGCCAGTCACAACTGTTATATCTCCAGTCTTTCTGACTCCAGGACCTTGAGGGTATCCTCAAGGATACCCTCAAGAATAGTTTATTCTACTAGTTGTTGACCCTGATCTTTGGGTCATCCTGAATTCTGTAGTTAAGCTCTTTCCTGATTTAATGGATTTTCTAGGTTTCTAACCAGAATATCCCAGGCTTCTAATCTTGTCCCAAGGTAGCTTAAAGCCATTCTCTGTTCTTAAAATAAGATCAAGGATAACCAAGATTTTTCTTCGTATTGATGCAGATCTCCCATCAGCCTAGATTTCCAGTTCATGGGATAACATTTTAATGGGCCAGGGTTTATTTAAGGGGTACTAGAATTTTAGTACTTATTGTACTAGATTTCACCCTGTATCCCAGACAGGTCCATAAACATACTTGATCTATAGTTACTCATGTATATTATAGAATCACTTAAACTTATTAGGAAAATTAAACAAATAATTAACAAAGAACCTAACACAGTGCTAGCACTCCACAAATGTAGAAAGGGATGATAGCATAAAAATTACATGTGTATATTTCTCAGAGTTATATTTAGATTATAGCTCAATAGACTTTTCCATTTAGACTTGCTTATCTCTCAGAAGAACTTAGCTCCTGAAGTGTTGGGAACTGAAGAGGAAGGTAGAGACTGAGAAATGTATCCAAAAATTTATCAAAGTCTGAGCACAAACTCCTGTTTATCACTAGCTGTTGGCTGTCCAGGATTTGATAACCTCTTCATTAACCCAAGAGAAACAAATAGACAGCAATTTATATCTCCCTTCCAAAGAGAAACTGCTATACTCAGGTTCTTTGTTTGCCTTGGCAAATACATATCATTTCAGAAAGCGAAACATATGCTTCCTACTCCTTTTGTCTTGGTTCAGATTAATTTATTACATGCTACACTATCCCTTTCTAAATCATTAAACTCCATCCTCCAATATCATGACTTTTTCTAGCTTATTTACCATAACATTACATTAAAACATAATTGTTATGTTAGCAAGAAAACAGAAGTTTCCGGTACCTTTCATATATTAAAGAGGATAATAACAAAATATTAATATACAACACAGCCATTGAATCAGCCTTCTGAATTTCATTCATCAATATTCATACATATTTTAAAGTTTCCCTTGTCTTACAGGTCAGAAGAACATTACCCAATCTTAATATTGTTTGTCCAAGCTGCCGCTCCATAAGGGTGGCAAGGAGACAGATGGCTGAGAGTTCTCAGCACTGTCTCCCATTCATGATCCCTAAGCTACAGACAGCAGACGTCATTGGGGCGGGGACTGCACAATGAGTCTTCTAGCACTAACTTTCCTTTCTAGCTGAAAAAGACAAGAACTAAGGACATAGGTGTGTGAGCGCAGGGGGCAGAACCTTGGTTAATGATTGGGCCGCTGCTGCTCTTCTCTGAAACACAGAGACACATTTTAGTCAAACTGTACAGCCTTTTGTCTTATATTACAATGGTGAAATGTCATATCTAAGTGACTCATAAAGTATAGAAATTAATGTCTTGCCTTTGTCTTGTCTTTGATTCTAGAGAATCAAAGTCTATGGAACCAAGATGCCAGCCTAACTGGATTCTGTTAAAAGCCTTCTTCCAGATTGTAAACTGCAACTTTATTTTCCTTTTAAATGGGATTCAGGTTAACTACCTTGTTTAAACTCATGTCTTTGAATAACTAGAGCCAGAAATTGATTTGTACCCAGCTCTTTCTAACTTTAACTTTCTCTCTCTCTCTCTCTCTGCCACAGAAGTCATCTTGTCATTTACTTAGTCAAAAAACTTGATTTATCTACTTTTTTTGTACCTTTGCTTCATGAACTAAGGCCATCTTCTATTTCAGAATTTTATCCTACCCCCTATAGTTATAGAACTGGACAATAAAATAACAGATGATGATATGAGAAAAGGCACCACAGTTCCCCAAGTTCTCTTAGAGTTGGTCCTTATTATGTGCTCAGTTACTCCTCAGTTGTCTCTAAATAGGTGAAGCTTGTGTTCTCTGTCCTTTCTTCTGATTCATGCTTAGGGCTAGGAAGTCTTCCTCCTCTGAGAAGCCACTCTGCAGCCTGAGGAGTTGAGTGTGGTCAGAAGAATGATGGCTGTGTTTTATTTACCGAGCTCTCCGTCAACGAAGAACCTAGACCTTTGCTTCCACAGCACTGTTCTGCCCAGGAATAATCTGTTTTTTTTCTGGTTATTTCCCCAAAACAGATATGATCCAGCTTAGACAGATAATCACATGCTGAGTGTGCAAGAAAAATGATTCCTACTTTAAAATGGAGACAGTGGCTGATGTTGTATGGAATCTATTGTACACCTAAGAAGTGATGGATCTCTATAAACATGTCTGCATTTTACTTGAAAACTCAGAATGCCATACCCAATGAACAGGCACTTTATAAGTATGACTAGTATTTATAATGTTACCAACAGCAGGCACGATCCTATCAACAATTGTCCTATTCCCAGTATAGTATTTAGAATCAGGTTGATCAACATTTGAATCCCACCTGAATGATTACAATAGTACATGGAACTATTGAATGTCAAGCTTAGCAAATTACTGCATAGTACTTAGTCTGTTTGTTTATCTAGTATGAGGGAAAATAAACCTTCCTTTCCTGAGCATATTCAGGAAAGAGCAATATAAATCAAAATGGTATCCTCTGAGCACAGCTGTGCATCCTACATTGCACTAGCTAAGCTGATAATATATATTATCTGATATAACTGTCATGATAACTTTTGAAGTCTATCCTGTTACCCTATTTACATAAATATTTGAACATAAGTATAGACAGATTAACTTACCTAAAAATTACAGAGCTAATTATTGACAGTGATTGTATTTTGGATCCCAACCTAAACAACTTATCTCAAAAGCCTGTGATTATTTAAGAATGAGTAAAATTACTCCTTTATTGCTTCTAAAACAATATATTCTCAATCGATATCTACAATTTAACAATATATTTTATTTATAAAGATTTACATGAATGCAAAATAATGGCATTTTGTTACCTTTTACTTCATTAGTAAGAATGTCTAAAAGGCTGTGTTTATCAGAAAAGACCATGAGAGTTAGTAATTACCTGGTTGTTTTGATCAGGGTAGACAACAGGATTTGACAATCTTGCTTCTTGTTGAATTATTTTAGCAGACTTAAATTATTCGCCTAAAAATGTAAATACTGATTATATTGACCAAAGAAATAAATGTCAAAACAGTTTCCCACATTTCCAGGGGAAATGAGTCAGCCAGGTCTCAGAAGCAAAACCTCTTTTCTTGAAGTGGGGACTCCTCATATAGATGTCCTCAAGGGGAGGACTGACGAAGTAAGGAGGTCTCCTTGTCCCAAGATGCTTGCTATCTGAAGCCCATGGAGAGCTCTTAAGAAAATAATGTTCTCTCATATGGCATATAACCAACCCCTGATCTAACAGCAGTGATTTTCTGTTCCAACCAAGCAAGCAGTTATCCTGCAAACACAGACATTCCCTCCACCACTGAGGACTGACTGTTTTCATAGCATCCTATTCCAGTAGGGGCAACTTGTGCTTCTCACTCTTCTTTTATATGAGCCAGAAGTGAAGTCATTATTGACAGACTTTACAACTACACCGTTTCTCTCCTTCCCTTCCTCCCACCAGCCCTTCTTCTGTTCCACCATGTTCCTTCCCAAATTAATTCCTTTCTTTGCTTGTTATTGTTATGTGTGTGTATATGTGTGTGTTATATGTACACATATATAGTCTCACACACACATATGATTTTAGGGATGACCATTTAGTATTGGATAGCCTATTAAGAGCCTTATCCTGGGAAAGACTAAATCTCTCACTCTCTACATTCTTTACTTGACCTGTAGTTCTTGGTATAAAATCAGAAGCTCCATGAGATGTCCCTCTCAGTGTTAGCATGTCTATTGGTATTTTCCTTATTCAGGTCATATTTAGGCCACCATATTGTTGAAGTTTCATAAGTAAAACTTCCCTGTCATTTCTATGAGATACAACCCCACAACAGATTTCTGCTCTTTTGGCTCTTAAAATATTTATGGCCACATTTTCACAGCATTGCCTTAGTATTGGTTATAGGTATGGTGTTGTAGCTATTTCAATTGGGTCTACAAATTCTACAATCACTTTTTCTTTGCATTTTGACCAGTTATGTTTATCTATAATGCACCCTGTACATTGCAAAGAAAGGCTTCTTTGATGAGAGGTGAGAGTTACACATATCTGTGGGTATACAGAGAAGTATTCATAATGCAGTCAGGAATTATGCTAGTTTTTATAAACTGGTGGTATAAGGCTCACCTGCAAGATCTATGATTCCACTAGCCCCACATAGTCTATTAAGTCCCAAGTATGAGGCATAATTTAACCCCCATTAAGTGGACCTTCAGTGAAATTAAATAGCTATTGGTCATTGCCAAGATATGAGTGCCACCATTGCACCATTAGGGACCTATTTCCATGCTGGTCATTGTTGTGGTTTAAGGCATATTGACAAGGTTTTAAAGGTACACAACTAAGGAGCTCAGGGAGGGATGGAGAGGGGAGAGAGACAGAGAAAGAAACAGAGAGACAGACATATAGAAAAAAATGAAAGAAATGGTCTAAAGGTTAATTTGTTTTTGATTTGTTCTTAGATGTGCTGTCCAATTACATATGCATGTTGGGGCCATAAGCATTGCCAACACTTCCGATATAGCCGCTTACGTAGAATGCAGGTGGGAAGATTGGGAAGAAATATGAAATGTGCCAGTCCTTGGGGAACATGTTGTCCATGGCCCACAGGAGTTTACAAAGCATTTCCAGGAGACCTTGTAGCCCCAATCATAAGTGTAGAACCATGTAAAAATGAAACCATGAAAAGTCTGTGCGTGAAGTCTGTGTACTCAGAAGCATGGATCATAATATTCAGAAAGTGTAAACATCTCCAATATTATAACAATAAATGGACAAATTAAACAGTGACCCGGGAGTGTGAGCAAAGAGGATAAAGAACATGTTGACTGGGGTTAGGGTTTGCTGCTTACAAAAAGGAAAATATTCTTCAACAAAATAATGTTGATTACATGACCCAGTGAATATGACCAGTGATGCTTATGGAAACACTTACACTATGTGTAATTTAATAAAGTTTCTAAAATGAAAAATAGAGAGGATGAGAGGCTAGATGCTAAAGAAATCCATTAGAGTTCTTCTAGCTTCCTGGAGGTCAGGAAAGTGTGATGAGAACTTTGCATTCATTGGGCATATCTGAAGTGTGCCAAGTGGTTTACGTGAATAATCCACTTCAACTCTCGATATTATTTTACAATAAAAATGGGAATCTAAGCTTCAAAAAAGTTAAGCGATTTCTTTTTAGTATTATATAGTTGTTGACTACTGACATAATTTTGGTTTGTTAAACACCAAGTCTTAGACACTCATTGGTATAACACTACTAAAAATCATCCAAGAGATTACAAGTCCTGAGTGGACTATTTATTACCATGATACAAAACAAGGTTTTTTTCTTTGAGATTCAAAACTGTGTTTAAAGGGATGGCACAGTTCTCCAGTACTAGATGTCAAAGGCTGTGTATTGTAGGCAAGTGTGATCACTTTGCTAGGGAGAAGAGTCTTAACTACTATCAAGTTCTTGAGGTGTCTATCCCCAGATTAAAATCCACTATTTTAGAGCTGATATTGAATTTTACCCTTTCCTTCTAGATCCTAGGATGGCTATTTGTCATCAAAAGGATATAAAATGTATTTCAAAGACTTTGGAACTGTGAGGTAACAGTTCTTGACACCATCCCAAGCCTTGCCATTGCAATTTCAGTATGGGCTTCACAAGGCTCTTTTTCTCACTAAACTTTGCATACCCAGACTATGTAAGTGAATATGTGGTCTTAGGACAGTGTCTGTCATATGGACCACAGAGCACATGGCAGGTAAGAGGCACTTTGGGCTCCAAGTGGCAGTGTACAGAGTGACAGGCACTGAGACTGCTCTTGGCAGCTAGGAGGCAGATCGCTGCTGTCAATATTCAGAAACAGCCTGTTTGCTCAGCCACTGTGTGTCATGAATAATTCTCTGAGATCCTGAATCTTTAGATGGACAGCCTTGAAGGTCAAGTCCTCTGACATTCCAGTCAGAAGATAGGCCTCTTGATGCTGAGTCCTGTCACCTGTGTCTATAACATGAGTCTGTCCTCAACTAGAATGTGCTTTCTCCCTCTCGCAATGTCAAGATGCCTGAGCTCTCAAGTGACTGAATCAGCACTAAATATTTAATGCACAAAGCCTGCCTTCTCAGGGCCTTTGATCTAAAACTTCTTAAAAAACATCTTAAAAGTCCTTCAGAAACTGGTTAGTATTTCATTAGAGTCACTTAAAATAGATTTATTTTATCAAAACATTCTGCCAGAAACCCTGAAGGTGGGATGAGTAACCCCAAGCAATTTTGACAGGACTGCCTCCCTCTATTAGGCACCCACTGTCTCTGGGCTGCCCCACCTGCTTGCTAAGGGCACAGGCTGTCACAGGCATGCCCACGATAGATTTAGATCTGTGAGCAAAGGAGATGGCTAGACTTATCAGATACCTGGGGACGCTGCATCAATAACATGAGAAGAGTGAGGAGTTGCTGAGTGTGTCACAAGCCAGGGTCTTACCTTGGAGTCTCACCCCTTAACTCCTGAGCAATCTTCATAGCAGCCCCATGAGGAATGTGCTAGTGCCCTCCAGGAAACTGAGGCTCAGAGGCATGAGTGGCCCACTCATGGTCTCAGGATAGAAATAAGATAAAGACTCACTTCTAACTGACAGCCTGGGAGTTATTGTTTGTCTTTCCTCTCAATTTTGATATTGGCCATTTCACTGAACATTGTCAGTGGCTTCTTTTCTTAAAAAAGAAAAAATGAAAACTAATATTTTGGTAATCCCAAGTGGTCAGTCCTAAACACATATATAGTATGTATAGTGAGAAACACTAGAGAGATCAAGTAGGTAGTGCGTTTGTGGGTGTGGGTGTGGGTGTGAATATACTATGTAACAATAATAATTAAAGAATAAGCAGCCTCTTACCAATCTGCTATGCATGCTACCTTCTGAAAATAGACTGGCTCTCATAGAAGAATTTCTTCTCATTCCACTTTTTAGCTCAGTTTAGCTTTGTGCTATGTGCATGGAGACAGAAAGAAATGGAATGGCATAAACTGAGGAAAACCACATCCTCAAGAATCTCAAATATTAGAGGAAGACAAGACTCTTACTATTGTCCAAATGTGTTTGAGCAATAAAAACTCAATTAATTACAAAAGATGATAGAATGGACAAGACACTCAGAGGTGATTCACAGGAGAAAGTAGTACTTAAGTTAAATTTCCAAGAACAGTAGAATAATCAACCTTTTAAATAATGAGAGATTTGAAAATCATTTAGCTATAAATTGTGAAACAGGATCAGCAAGAGGAAGGGGTTTCTCCAAACCTCTAGCTTAGAACATAGCAGAACCCTGTGTCCTGGCTGTCAGTGTAAGGCTCTGTATTACTTCCCACTGGAAGCAACTGGACATTTACTAGAACTTCCCCCTTGGATATGGGAGTTGGAAATAGCAAGTGGAAAACAGAACAAGGAGAGGGAGAACAACATATGTTATAAATAGGGCATGGAGGAAACTCAGAAATACCTTCTTTGGCAGGAGACATGAAGTCTATGACCTTTTGAAAGTAGAGGATTGGCTGGTTTTACAGAGCCACCTTCCTTTCAACGTTGTAGAATAAAAAGGGCTCCTTCAAGAGTGTTTGTTTTGCTATTGTTCTCTGGGTCATAAAGACCCCCAGAGCCCTTCACAAAAGCTTTGCTTCTACAGTGACCAGCTTCTCATTAAAATTCCTGAGCAATGCCCAATGTTGCTAAGTACTCTGCAAAGAACACAAGACAGTAAAGGAGAGAGCATGCTTGTTGCAGCCACATTCTGAGAGAGTTCCTTGGATACTCCCAAGATACCAAATGGAAGTCATGTTCGCATAGCATTTCAGCTTCAAAAAATCATCTTCTTGCTTCTTTGCTACCATTTGCTCTTCGTCCAGCTCAGCCAAAGAGACCCCTGGACTGTTTACTAAAATGCATATATTGGAATGGAAATATATTGGAATTGAAAATCAGATGGAGTGGTTGAACTTAAGGTAGAGGTCAGGTGGTTCTTGCTCCTGGAAAACATGTCAATAGATACTACAGGGGTTTTCAGGATTCTCCTCTAGGAATAAGTCTGTCTCTCCCTCCCTCCCTCTCTTTCTCCCTTCCCCTCCCCATCCCTCCCCCCTCTCTCTGTCTCCCAAATCTTTCAGGAACTGCATCTCTTATGTTAGGTATCTTGCATATAGAAAATATTTATTCTTTTTCTCATGTCTCTGTCTACTTTTGCATCTCTGTTTCTATCTCTGTCTTCCTAAAAATCTGTCTAGTCTCTCTCTCTCTCTCTCTCTCTCTCTCTCTCTCTCTCTCTCTCTCTCACACACACACACACACACACACACACACACACACATACTTAGATTAGACTTTCTGTTTGTCTTCTCCCTTTCCTAGTTTGTGTCTCTCTCTATGTATGTACTTATCTCTTTTCCCTGCAGCCAGTATTCTAGGCTATTGGATTCAGATCAGCCTATCTTTGTCATTCTTTCTGTTTTTGTTTTTAAAAAAAAAAAAAAAAATCTGTGAATGGCATCCTCACTGATAGAAAGCATCACAATCACATCCCATTTAACCAACTGGAATTTTATACCACTTTATTGAAAGCCTCCTTTTTGACTTATAATTCAGTTTCAGAATCACAAATCAATGTGGCTTTAAGTCTTGTGTTTTTGATGCATGCTTACAATTATCAGGAGGTGAATGGTACAGTTTTCATAGCTCTCTATGGCTCTTTGTTTAGAAACTACCCCTTCTGTAAAACAGCTGCTCCAAAGCCTGTGACACTGGTTCAGTTTTTGGCTTTGCCTCCTTCCATTTCCACAATATTATCATGGGTGATTTCAGCTGTATTAAAAACAATGATTATGAAATGACTTGCTCCAAATGCCACCCTTGTTTTCCCCCGTCACTGTGAGGCATGTGATATTCCATTCCAAAGAATCTGTTCACTGTACTCAAAGGACTCTGGGAGTGGGGGTGGTCAGGGTGTGTATGATACGTGTATGTATGTATGTGGTGTGGTGTGATGTGTCTGGGTGGGTGTGAGGGGTTTAGTGTGTGCCTGTGTGTGTGTGTACACCTATCTGCTTTTTCTGGGTCAAACACTCTTAAGAATTTTGCTATCTGTGCTTAAAGATGGATTTCCCTCACTTAAAACCCTAGTCTCTATGCAAGCAGATGTAGATCCTCCATCCTTTTTCTTTCCCTCCTTTTTTTGTGTGCATCTTTTTAAGACAACACCTTATACCTGCTGATCGGATTCACTCCTGTATGACAAAACTATATGGAATGATATGTTAGGGGTCATACCTCATTCAGCAGGTCTGGACCAATACTGTAAGTGATATTTTTTATCCATTATCTCATCACTCTGGTTGATGGTCTAAAACATCATTCCTCTTATCTGTTTACCATATTTCTGCTGTTAAAGAGAACTCTCAATCATGACTTCTGTCCTGGTCTGTGTTCTCATTTCATGTATCCAACAATGGAAATCTGCCAGTTAGATTTTTTTCAGCTCATATTGAGAATGGAAAAAAAAAAAAAATCCAGACACTGAACAGTAAAATCCCTTCCGAAAATACTATCATTCCATATAAGAATGCAGATATCATTCAGAGTGAGGAAAGGGAGGTTAAATGGTGCCCAACCTCAGAGACTGGGATGTTAATCTTTGGAGTTAGTGCCAATTGGCACACATTTTAAAATCACACCAAAAGGAATCCATTAGATAATTCAGAGACTCTGGAATTCCATCAAACTCAGAGAAAAGCCAAAACCCCTGGGGAGTAAGAGATGGCTGTCCACCCACATCTGACTTAAAGATCTCTGTAGCAAACTTGATGATAGGTCCTATTTGGGCTGAGTTACTAAAAGGATTGATGAACTGGAGATGTTAAATAGACAGGAAAAAGGCAGCTATTTTCACAATATTTAAACTCTCTATTAGCTAAATAATAGGTCCTGTTCTCAGGGGTAAGAAGTGGTTAGGCAAATAGGTATGTGTTCTCTCAGTCCCCCTAGGCCAGAGTGGGAGGCAAGACACATGACAAAAGAACCATACTGTAAGAGTCAATGCAGAATGCTTAGGAAGTTCAAGGAGGAAGAGCCTCTCCTACTGTGCCAACAGGGCGCAGATAGTGCTATATAAAGGCTCCTGGTGTAAGTGTTTGATTCCTAGTAGGAAGACACAGAATATGTATTCTTTCTTATTTTCTTTTTTGCCCCACAGTTAACCTTTTAACTGCTTTCAATTGCTTGGTTGTTTTATTTTGGAGGTGAGGTTTTAGTATGTGCTCAAGGCTGGCCTCAACTTTAAGTCCTCCACTTTCAACTTCCTCCTAGGATTTAGAGGGACACACCACCATAGCTTGTACAACTTTATCTGATTCATTCATTTGTTAATTCTTTTCTACATTCTTTTCCATACCAGAGGAGAGTGGATATGCTTTTTTTTTTTTTTTTTTTTTTTTTTGTGGTAGGAAAATAAGCAGAAAATAGCCTTACTTAGTCCATGATGGATTTGGGACAAGGCTATACAGAGGAGAAACACTCTAATCCAAGCAAGCCGTTCCTCACCTGGTCTATGCACAAACTCCACAAGACATCTTCTATGCACCTATACGTGCATTTTACAAAAGCCTATTTTTATTTCTGAAATCCTGCTTCCTGACTAGAGTGGGAGTTAAACTTTATATTTCTTCAATGTTCAATACCAAATGGCTTATGGGAGCCCTGTCAGAGTGGTTTCAAATAAGCATTTTAATGTAGAATAAAGGTCAACTTGCTAGAATTTGAAACCATTAATCCTTTTGCTCTTAAGGAAGACTGTACTTTAACAGAATAAATAACAGATTAAATAATAAGAGTTCTTTAAATTCCAACAAGAAAAAATTATACATTACATTGTTGAGAGTTGAAACCAAGGAGACCTTAATGTTCTCTTCCTCTTTCTCCTATTTTAGGTTGCCAAGATTTAGATAGTAAAGAAAAAATGTTCTTTTAATTTTCTTTTGTTTTGCAGGCGGAGAGAATGTTTAAGTATTTGAAGGTTAAAGGATCAATTGTATTGAGAAATAATCCCTTAGTTTACAGGTAGAAGAAATGCATCATTGCAGCCTCAGGAATAGAAGCTCTGTGCTAACCATTGCAGCTTTTAGCTAGCAAAGCCTATCTAGGATAGAAAAAGCCCGCTATCAAAGTGGACCAACAAATTGCCTAAGGCAGTAACCCCAGGTGACCATCAAGATCCAAACCAAATGGTACCTGTTCTGAGCAGGCACCTGTTACTTCTCAAGCAGTGCTTATGCTCCCTCTACCATTGACATTACATAAAAAGCTACTTACATATCTATTTCTCATATTCCTCCCATGCAGGTTACCAAATCTGTCTTCTTTTTGCAAAATTTTAAATAGAATTTGAGATTGTTGATGAAAAAGAGATAGTGTTTATTGCATTTTGTCTGTGTTCTAGAAATTACACTAAACATCTTAAACACAATAGTCAATGCAACTTCTACCTTCACCTTTCACAGAGATGATTATTTGATAAGAAACTGAGTACAGGACCTAGCTAACCTACTCCAAATCCCAGTGACAAGATAATGGTAAAGCCAAATTCAAATCAGGGTCTCTGGAAGACATATTATAAGGATTTTTATACATCAAAGACCAGAGATTTGAATCCATCATGAAGACAATGGGCATCATTGATTGTATTTTAAATACAGCAGAGATACATGCAAACTTAAGTTCAAGAAACTTCTTTGTGGCAGGAGAGCCTAATAATCGAAGACAAATGCAGAGAATGTTGTTTACCTGGCTAGATACACAGGGAGCACCAAAACACTAAGTAGTGAGATATTAGGGGACTGTAAAGAGTTAGCATTGGTCAGGAAGCAGGACTAGTATATTATGAAGATAGTGTATTATGAAGATTAAATTTGGAGTCACAAAGGGCTGTTCTTTGGTTTGGGGGCCTGGATAGAATGTAATACCATGTATAGTGATTGAAATATGTAGCACCCAAAAAAAAAATGCTCCCCTGGAAGGCTTTCCTGCCAAATACCCAGAGCAGCTGGTGGATAGGTTGATTGTTGAGAGCTTCTGCACTTGCATTTAAATGTTCCCATTCTGCAGGTGAGAAGACTGAAGATCAGCAGGCAATGTCTTGCTCAAGTTCTTTTATGGAATGTGACTTGAGATAAAGGTTAAATAAATAATTATTGATTGAAGCATTCAAATCTTAGTATGCATTTCAAGAAGCCAGCATTTTATGGACTATGCATGACTTCTAACATTCCTCTTAACCTCTGGGTGTGGAGTAGAGAGAAATGCAAAAGACAGAGAGCCTTTGACTAAAAGTTCCTTTGAAGAAAACAGATCTGCAAATTCTGGGAATCAAGCATAAGACTTGAAAGAGGAAGCAGTATCAGTATACAGTGCTTCCAAGTTAATCCATTTCAGCATCTGAATTTACCAATCTGCTGACTTAGCCCACATGATACATTTGGAAGCTGAAAGGGCCCAGCATGGAACTCTTGCCTTTGTGTTTTGTGTCTTCATCTCTCTAGTTATCTTCCATCACTCCTAAGTCCCCTCAGTTTCTCGCCAACTGAAAATGCTAATCATACTTGAGAGTCTAGAGTTCATTCTCTGTTCTTAATGGACTGTATAGTTAGGGTTTGGCACCAGGCCAGGCACTGAAATAAACATCATTAATTAGGAAAACATAACCCAAATTTTCCATAACCTCATATTATGCAATGGCTTAAATTACCTGAAATGCTCTTGAACTGAGTATTTGCAAGGCTAGCTAGCCAAATCATCTATTACAAAATGAGAAGCTAAGATTGAAATAGTTTAAATGTTCAAGTGTGGTTTTTGTTTATATTCATGAATCTAAACTTAGAACTCATTCTTATTTATAAAGCAGTCAGAACACTAGAGATTTAAGATCATATTCTTTGGACCAAAGGTGTCACTCAGTGGTAGACCCTGTGCTCAATGAGTGTGAGGCTGTAGATTTGATCATCTGCATAAAAGAAAGGAAGCAAAAAAGAAGAAAAAGGGAAGAATGAAGGGAGGGAGGAGAGAAAGAGGGGATGAGAAAGTGATAAAGTCAAGGTAAACAACATAAAATACAACTTACACAACAAGTTCATACAGGTGCAAAGCAAGTCATACATTCATTCGGACAATGAAAAACCGTTTATTGAGTTTCCACGGCACGTTGGAGGTTTCAAACAGAGCCATGAACAGGAACAATGAAATCCCACTTTCCCAGAGATTTCGGGCTAACTGGTAAGATGATATTATATAGATGATATTATATATTTAGTAACAACAGAGTGACCTGTGCCCCAATAGAATGTATGTAGGAGGAAGTTGGCTTGCTCATAGAAGTCTTTTTGAGGAATTAATACTTCACATTAGAATGGGAGTTAAGAGCAAGAACTCTGGTGTTAGATTCCTTTCTCTAGCACTCATCTGCGCACTGCTTTGGAAAACTCATGGACCTTCTCTGGGCATTAGTGTTCCATCTGTTGAGTAAGAATAAAAATAGTTGCTATAGCTAGAGCTTAAGGAAGATCAGATTCATTAATATTTAGAAAGCACTTAGTATTCAGCACATATTAAATACTATGTAAAGGATTTTCAAATAAAACTGTAAAGAAGCCGAGGTCCAAATGATGAATAAATTATAACTAGACAAATAACAAAGGAAAGGAGTGTCTCTTTCACGAAGCACCGTATACAAAGGCTCAGGAAAAACGGTCTATTCTAAGCCGCTGAAAACAACCAAGGTTCATTTGGATAGAATGTACCCTGCTGGTTCTGGAAAGAAGCGTACATAGGCTTGAGAATGGATTCAAGGCATTTGAAAATTGTATTACATTTTATCCAAAAATATGAAGATTCACAGAAAGATTAAGCACAAGAATTCTGAATCACCTTTGGGGTTTCAGAAGTCATTTGGATTGTGAGATTTGAATTGTTTGCAGTAACCCAGGAAGAAAAAGTGAGTCAGAGTCATGAGAGAAACAGGACAGAAGCTTCCTGTTTTCCCAGTCAGGGCTTTTCTCATGCCACACAACATGTTCTAATGTACTTTGATGGAGACATATCGTGGTAACTGCTTTCTCTTCACTTCTGGATGTTTGTACTGCTAACCCTTTGAGCTGCATTGCCTTCATTAAGTGAATGTCCTGTTCTCCCGACCAAGAATGTAATTACTGAAGGAGAGATCAGATTAAAATTGAGTTTCTGTAATGGGCCATTTGTTTGGAAGGCAGCCTGAAGGTATTTCTGAGAACTTTAATCAAGGGTGGGGGATAGAACTTCTGTGATGATGATGATGATTAGGGCAATTGAACTCGAAATGCAGCCAGCTTCTACATCAGTGAGTCATCCCTTGCTTTTCTGGGCTCTTAATTAGATGAGATTTGTTTTCCTCTATAGTCTAGACTCTCAGATGAAAGGGACCTCAAAGGTCATATAGCCTTACCAAACCTTGGAAGCCTGTGGAACTCTTTTCAGTAGGTCACCCAGTTCTTGCTAACATACCTGTACTGACAAAGACCTCATTATCATTAAAGACATCCCTTGCTGAAGTAAAGGACTCTGAATGGAGTTTCCCCTTATACAGAAATGAACTTTATCTCAGTCCAGCAGGTCATGTATCTTTTCTGATTCTGTTGTTGTGAGTCTGTGGGACTCACTTGTCCCTGGTGCTATTTAGAAATAGCATCTTAGCATCACACTGTCCTGTGCCTCCTCTCTCCTACAATGCTGTCCCTATGCACTACAAATAGCCAAGGAAAGTGAACAGTGCAGTGACTTAAGGAACAATAAAATTCATTCCTTTCTCACAAAATGGTTCTGAATTGAGTAATCTCTCTGCTCCCCACAGCCAGCTCTGCTTCCACAGTTGTTAGCAGCCCATGTTTCCTCCAAGGTCTTGAATCACCTTCAACTAGAGTATTGTGTTACCTGCAGAGTCAAATTTAGATCCTGTCAAGGTCTAATTGCTTGTAAGAAGAAAGAGAGGACAGAGAAGGTAAGCCTATTGATTTAAAGCTTGGACCCCAGCTGGCACATGTCAAATTCAGTTGCATTCCACTAACCAGAATACAGTGACATGACTAGGTTTCACTGAAGTGAGAATGCTCTGAGGAAAGTGGTCTAGCCATATGGCTAGAAATAGGGAAAGAAGAGATTAGGGATGCTCTACCAGCCTTCACTGTGCCCTGTGAGGTCATGTGGGCAAGCTAAAGCTCAGATGAGGCCCTAATTTCTACTGTCAATCTCATTCTCCTTTGGCTTTTCTTGTGACACAATGATTGGAAAAACCTGAATATAGTGACAGGCACTGAGCATTTGTATACAGACATCTCAACCCCACACATACAAGCCATGTTCCTAAGCAAGTCATTTCACTTCTTTAAGTCATTTATACAATTAGGAAAAAAATTAATCCATGAATTCTGGTGAAGGTCAAAAGGAAAAATTAGACCAGTTAATGCTATTTCAGGATTTTTTTTCAGTGTCAATAAACATGAAATAGTTTGGCTTTAGTGTTTAAGCTATTGGCTTCATGACTTATCTGACTACCTAACCAAAAGCTTTATTGCTCATTTGGAATACCAAAAGCAACTATATTCTCTGTTATTCTGAAACCTACTGAAAAGGGCTCATAAAAAGGAATCTTCTACCTTATAGGTATTTATAATCTATATGTGGAAACAATCCAAAGAGCATGATGGGAGCCCGCATTGGCAGAAGTAACAGCAAGGGTACCAACATGCATCACTGGTGGCAGCATCCATTAGCAATGCACTTACATGCCAGGCTCTGGGCTGAGTGCCTTATATAGAATATAGGATTGATTTTTATAGTATTCCTTTGGGGTAAGCACTTCGCCCTGTTTTATGTATGAGTCTCTTTAGGCTCAGTGAATTTAAATCATTTGATCAGGGGTTTGACTGGAAATTGGCAGATCTAGGATTTTTAGTTTAAACTTTGTATCTCCACAGCTCTCTTCTGAATTGAGAAGATCTTGTGCAATTCTCTATGGGCAGCTTACTCAGCAAACATGGACAGACTGCTTATTATATGCTAAGAACTGCTTTAGAAACTGGGTAGACTGTTTTTCTTAACTGGTGACCTTATCTAGTTCTTTTTTCAGTTATTATTTTTATTTTTACTCAACATGATATTTTTATTAATTATTTTAGAATTTCATACAGTGTACCCAATAATAACCTCAAGCATCAACAGTCTGTTTGAACATATTCTCACAAGCTATTTTTCTGTTTGACTATAGATGTGTTCTTATTCCTCCCCTAAGCGAAGGCCTGTACTTTAGACTTCATTTGATCTCAGTATAATTGTATATGTCTATTCTACATATTAAATGCCTCATCATCTAGAATTACATGTAAACAAGCAAAGAGCATTCCCTATTACTCTTTGTAATGTGGAGACAAAAGCAGAAGATGGGGAGAGACCTGAGTCTATGTTTTCCTCGCGCTATCATTCGTGTCTCTGCTTCATTTCATAGCATAACTTCTCCAGTGGATTATCGATACATCTTCTTCCCACATATTTATGATCTCACTCTTCTCAGTCAGCTTTTGTCAGGCTGTGTTCTCCAACATTCCTCTTAAACAGCCTTAAGATCATTCTAGACACTAAGCAAATGTCCTGCCAATTCTAACTAATAGTTATTCCTCTGTTTTTCTGTTACTATGTTCTGTAGCAGCCCTTTACTAGATTAAATTATAAGCTACTTTTAATTACTTTCTTCTTTAGACTTTCAAACTACAACACTCCCTAGATCTTTCTGTTCTCTGGCACCTCTCTCAAGATTGCTTGATGAATTCTTCTAGCTGTTGTATTTTACCTGTATGTATGCTTTTGTACTGCATGTGTGCCTGATGCTGGCCAAGGCCAGAGGAGTTCATCAGATCTCCTGGGACCAGAATTACAAACAGTTGTAAGTGCCCAATGGGCACTGTGGTCTGAACTTGATTCCTCTGGAAGAGGAGCCACTACTCTTAGTTGAGCCATCTCTCTAGTCCTGACACTGTATTTTAAATTATGGATGATTCTCGTCATTTTTCCTTCTTCTTTTCTCTAGCTACACACTAATCTGATAAATCTAATCTGTTCCATAGCTTTAAATGTCAGCTATATGCTAATGAGTTCTATATCTATATTTTCAACCTTAGCTTCTCAACTCTAGACTAGTTCAATCAAATTGCTGACATAGCATCTTTATCCCGATGTCTAATGGGCATGCCAAAATGAATACATCCGAAACAGAAATTCAAGTCTTTTCCATTACAGTAAATAGCCTCAGGTAAAAACCTGGAGGTAATCATTAATTTCTCTTTCTCTCACATCTCATATCTAGTCTATTAATGGATCTCACTCTGTCTGTTTCTAATTTATATCTCCAATCAGATTACTGCCTCCTATCTCCATAATTCAGGTCCAAGTTATTATGTTTTGGACTATTCAAATAGCCCTTGACTTTCTCACTAATCACTGCTTCTTGCACCACAGAGTCCACTCTATGTTTCCTGAAAACACAAAAGCCTGCTAGTATCACTCTGCTTAGAAAATTGTAGTGACCTTTATTCCAATTTAAAGAAAACTGTGAATGTTTAGGAGAAGTACTGGGACCAGAAAGAAGAGAAATGGAGGTCAGTATTGGTAGGGGCAAATAAGAGAAAACTATAATGATATATCTTATGAAAATGTTAAAATGAAATGTAAAACATTGTATGCTACTGAACAGTAATTAAAAGTAATCTCAGTAGAAAAATCATTTCTATGTTGAGTAAGCCTGTAGGACCTGGTCTTTTCACAGCCTCTTCCCAGCTCTATTTCATTGTCTTTATGTAGTCAACATTATATAGTAGACAGTATTTTTGTCATTCAAGCACCACTAGCTCATTCTCTGGTGCTCTTCTCATGAGCCAACTTATAGCATTCAGAGTTCAATCAAGTTGTCTTCCTCAGTGAAGGTTTCAGAACACTCTAGTTAAAATTCATTACATCTCCCTAGTCACTCTCACATCACGCCACTGAATTTTATTTATGCCATCTATCAGTAACTGAAGTTATCTCATTTATGTTATTAACCAATTTAAAACCATCTTTACTTCAATAATGGAAGTTCCTTTAGAGAATGGCATTTTTTGTTCTCTATATTCCCAGCACTAAGAATAATACCCATCAGTTAATAAAACACCCAATAAGTATATCTAGATGACCAATTGTATCCTTGCTTGAATGCCTTTAGCTATACTGAAAGAAAGATCTGAGCAGTGTTCACACCTGATTTATGCTGCAGCAGAGGGAAGCTTGGTGGTGTTACCTGACCAATCAGTAGACATTGTGAGAGGTGACACTAGCTAATGTTTTAAGGAGGTTTTTTCCTTCTCCTTTGTTGTTGTTTAGATACGTTCTCATATCGCTCATGCAGAATTTGAGCTCTTGATTGTCCTTCCTCTGCCTCCCAGTGGTACAATTACAGGCATATACCAGCATACTCAGGCGAATGAGTGAAGCCTGGAGTTTAAAGTCCGATCTGCTTTTAATTAGTGACAAGTGGAGGAAGAAAATGCAAAGAGGTGCAGTAGGGCTGTGTGTGATACACAGTTCACCAAGACTGAAGAATACACAGAGGTGCGCAGCCAGATTACAAAAAAGCTTAGAAATTTACCTTTACAAAGAGATCCATCTAAGTAGCCAGGTTAACAAAGCTTATTATTTATTGTTTGTGACACAAATTATGTTTGAATTTGGTATTTTCTTGTAACTGTATATATCAAGATAATCTACTTATTTACATGAGGAGTATTCCCTGGTGATGGTACAGAACATAGATTATATAAATTTTTACCTGACATAATTTTGGATACCATTTGACTGGGTTTCTGTAGTAAATTCTTTATTGTCTATTACTATCTGAATAAATCAATATACAAATTATAGATTAAAAACTTATGATTCATAAAATGTATTTTAGATAAATAAGCTATATATTCCCATATATCTTAATGTTTGTGGTATAAATATATGTTTTGACTGTATTATTTAACTTGATAAAGATATACGGGTTCTTGATATAGTGGCATTGTGGGTACTTACTACATAACCACATCAATATCTTTGTGAGTAAGACATTTGACTTTCATATAGCCGGCTATATTAAAATTATATCTAATACCTCTGAGCAGTATAACCTGCGTGTGGATGTGTATGTATTTATATATATATATATATATATATATATATATGACATATATATATATATATATACACATATATATGGCAATTCTCAACATTCTAAGACAGACCCACGTCAGACATTCATGGTACTTGGTGCTATAGTACTAAGTACTGAGTACAAGGCACATGGTACTGGGAGAAAGTAATTGTGTCTTGGAACATCCTTGGAGCTTTCAAAGAAGAAATGGCATCTGAACATGGCTTTGAAGGATGTGTGGGAATTTTTCAGGCAATTAACAATAGGGAATGCCATTTAGGAAGTACAAATGACACAAAGGCAAAGACATATGAAAGTACATGTGGTTTTACAGGAACCATGGGCTGATGCACATTGCATATAGAATAGAGTCCTGATGTGGGCAGAAAATAAAGAGTGAAGTGAATCAGGATAAAACTTACCGGCCTTGAAGAACATATCCATGAATGTACCAGGTAGACATCAATGAAACCCCAAAACTTTGCAGAATTCCTTATGGCAAAGGAGAGATGCCAGGGCCATGACTGAGCCTCTACTTCTGAGTCACAACTCTCTGGGTATCTACATCATCACCTGACAAAAAGTTGAGCAGGGTGATCTCTAAAATGCTGTTAATAGCTGTGAAATTTCATAGGCTAAATAATATGCCCCTCCCCCTTTAAGCTGGGAATGAATGGATTCAGTCTTTTAGCAAGCTGAAAGGCAAAAATCACTGCCCTCAAGCTATATTTCCTATGGGATGCTCATTTCTATGCTGGTCTCTTAAGCCAGTGAAGCCAGCAATAATGAGATATAGATATCTCCACCTTTCCACCTACACAGTGCTATGCCTAGAAGTGTATCTGTGAAGACTTATGTAGGCTTCTAATAATTCCTTTCTTTCCTTTCTCACACTTCATTGAGATGCTGAAGATTGCTTAACTTGCAAGGAAAAGTGGATACTAGATCCTTAGTCCCAGCTAGTATTGTCCAATGGTTGGTAGCAAAATTAAAATGTTGCCTCTGAAGATGAGTGGCTCACACTATCCTCCTAACCCCATGGTCTTTGAAACTTTCTCTTGCCATCATAGAGAACTGACCCTTCCTAGTCTTTTTATATAGACTTGACGTCAACACAGGTGCATAAAGGATTTTCTATGTGCCAAGCATCTCCACCTGTAAAAATTCCCAGTATAGTGAAGATAGCAGAAACATAGACATAAGCTTTTGGTTACCAGAGTGGAAACCTATTTCTTTATCCATTAAATTATCATAAGTGATTAAGAAGTCCCTAACCACAAGTCGCTCCAAAACCTGGTTTCTCTCTCTCTCTCTCTCCTTCTCTCTCTCTCTCTCTCCTTTTCTTTCTTTTTTTGCAGAAAGAGGCTCAATTTTAGGTATATGCCTATAGCCTTCAGATGTGGGACTTTTATCCTCTGGATCACCTTTGTAGAAAAGGTGATAGCTTAGAGGCATCATTATTTCTCGGTGAACTAGTCTTCTGACTGCATGCAGTCATCTTCATCCTCTACCCTATTCTGTGCCCTGAGTCTTTGAAGTCTAAATTAGCATAAACACCCCAACTTATTTACTTACCATGTCAAAAATGACATGTCCTTCCCAGAACTTCACTTTTAATAAGTTTATGTCTTTATGTGTTAAGGGCATTTACTATAGCTAGCGTGTTTTAACCTTGCTTTTTAATTAAACTAGGTGTTTCTTTTTCATTGCAATATTTACACTGGTAACATTTACTATGATTATTGGTTTGGCTACATTTAAATCTACCAGCTTGTGGTTTATTTTCCATTTACTTTGGTTGGTATTTTTATTTCTTGTTTGTTTGTTTTGAGACAGGATCACACTAAGTAAAGTAGGTTGACTTCAAACTAAAAATCCTTATGCCCCAGCCTCTTGAATTCTGTGATTTCAGGCATGGACTATCTACCACATGCAGCCTGAAGAATTTTTTTCTCTCAGTTAACTTGAGGTTTTTATTTTGTTTTGTTAGTTTATCAGCTATAGCTCATTGTAGTATTGCTTTGGAGCATATTTTTGACATAAATTATGTTTCTATATCACAATCTCATTCCAAATGATGTTGTATTTCGTGTACAGTATGTGACCTCACGTACGGTATGTGACCCCGCGTACGGTGTGTGACCCCGCGTACGGTGTGGGACCCCGCGTACGGTATGGGACCCCCGTGTACGGTATGTGACCCCATGTACAGTGTGTGACCCTGCGTACGGTGTGTGACCCTGCGTACGGTGTGTGACCCCGCGTACGGTGTGTGACCCTGCGTACGGTGTGTGACCTCACGTACGGTATGTGACCCCGTGTACAGTATATATATCTCACAGTAATGCACTTCCCTATCTTCTCCTCCTAACCTTATGCTATTATTGTTATAAACTGAACTTTCACATGTCTTATAAATCCTATACTACATTGTTATTTTTTGTTTGAATGCTGTAAAATCTCTGAAGGTTATTTAAATAGTAAGATAGGTTCTTAGATTTTTCTATATAGTTAAATAACAAGAATCTTAATTTTGGATGCTCTTAACTTTGATGTGGTAGATGCATATTCCCACCCTCCTACCTCATGTGCATTTCTTCTACCCAAAGTGTTTCCCTTACTACCTCTATGAGGAGTGACTCTATGAGTGTGACTTTTAAAAAAATTTTTAATCTAAAAAATGTGAGTATGATATGTATAAATATAGTAGTCTCTATGTTTCCTGTGCTTAGGGGCTATTGAATTTCTTGGATAAGCAAGTTTATGGTTTTTTTCCAAATGAAAAAAATTACACCTAGTTTTTCTTTGGACATTCGTTTCTTACCAGCTCCAACTTTCTTTTAGCTCCAGTCTCTAAATTATAATCATTCTAGTTATCTTGTGTCCTACAAATGCCTTGTAGGTTGAGAGAATGGGCTAATTTTCCTCTCGGTATTTCTTTCCAAACAATGTTTATGGCCACATTACTGTCTTGTCAATTGTACTGGTCTTTTCATCTGTAATGTTGTTTCCATCCAATATTTGTATTGATTTCATGTTTCCATATATTCTAGTGTTCTCTGAAATTTTGATTGTGATACACACACACACACACACACACACACACACACACATAATTTTGGCATCTTGCCAGTATGAATTTTGTTTGTAAAAGACTTCTTACATTGTAATGAGAAATGTTTTCTTGCATCTTTGCGTGTCATGAGATTTTTTTAAATATATGCAGTCACTTATTGGGTAGCTTAACTCTATACCATTTGGGTAATGGGCATTTCTTTACTCACAATATTCTTAAACCTTGTTCTGAGATACAGTTATGCGACCTGAAAGTAGTATCGGATTTCAAGTTCTGCGTTTAAATTTATTGGGTGAGACAACGATGTGTTCTCAGGCTGAATTTTCACCTCAACTGAGGCAAGAAGTCCCTTCTAAATGTTTCTAACCCAGACCCAATGAATTGAGGGGTTTCCAGTGTAACTATTGGAATATGGACTGTTTACTAAGCCCTATCCTCTGTAATTCATCAAGGTATCCCTGAACCCTAGGAAGTTTGCTTGCGTCTAAGAGCTAATTGATGCTCTGCTTAATTTTCATAGAGAATTATTGGCAAAATTTCCATCTCTTCTTAGTTTCTCTGTCCTCCCCCGTTCTCTGAACTGCAAAGTCCAGCTGAGTGTCTGTCTATCCTCTCAGTCCATCTCTACTTGGAGAGTATATTAGTTTCTGTTTGTGTTTCTCTATCCAGGCTGAAAACTACCTTGACACCAGCTAGGCAACTCTTAGAACTCAACCTATTTGTTTATGTCTTATAGCATTTACTGATATCCTTTGTCTTATGTTTCATAATATTTTTATTAAATTACTTTATTTATTTACATCCCAAAAGTTGCTACCCTTCCAGGTTCCCCTCCCCTAGTTCTTCATCCCATCTACCTCCCCCTGCCTCTGAGTGGGTGCTCCTCCATCCCCCACCCACACACCTCACCCCCACCAGCATCCCTCTTCCCTGGTACATCAAGTTTCCACAGGATTAAGTGCATCATCTTCCACTGAGGCCATAATGCTACATAATGCCCAGAGCCTAAGAACCAGTGAATGTATGCTCCTTGGTTTTTGGCTTAGTCTCTGAGAGGTCTGAATTAGTTGACACTTATTCTTCCAATGGGGTTGCAGTCCCCCCCAGCTCCTTTAGACCTTCTTCTGACTCTTCAATGTTAGTCCCAGCCCTCAGTCTGATGGTTAGCTGTAAATATCTGCATTTGTCTCAGCCAGTTGCTAGTAGAGCCTCTCAGAGGACTACAAAACAGTTTTTCATTCATTTCTTCTTTTTTTGTTTCTTTGTTTTGTTGGGGGAGCACTATTATTTTTGCGTATGAAAGCATGAGTCTGAACCCCTTACTCTGTCTCAGCCCAAATGATAAATCTTTCAAAACTCTTTATCTTGGCATTAAAAAACTCATCATGGTGGAAACTTCCATTACACCTTTGCATCCACTTCCTTCAAACCCCTCATACTCATGTGATCTTCTGGAACACTGCATACACCACTGTGTCTCACACATCTGTGCCTTTCTTCCACCAAGCTCACAAGCACTCATTATTACCTTCTGATTGGCTCCTGCTCATTCCTCAACTTCAGATACCTTTTCTCAATCATCCTTCCACTCCTGAGCCAAGTCATGTGTTTTATATCTCAGTATCAGGATTATTTTGTCATTCCACAAGCTGGGTTTGATGGGGTCATGAATATGCTTTATAATATGCTATGGAAGTATTTGCAAATGTTAGCCTAAGCAAAATTAAAGACGTTTCTTACTTTATCTCTTCTTAGGGTCCAGGTACATCATTAGTCTTTAAGAAGGGAAATGATAGCAGTGAGGAAGCAGGCTCAGTGTAGATCATTTTTAAAGCAAAGTCTCTGCATGTAGCCTAGGCTTTCATTGAGCTTATGATTTTCCTACCGCTTCCCAGACTTCCCTTTGTAAGATAAAATCATACTAACTGTGGCTTGTTGTACAGTGGGTAGACTAAAATGTGCTGAAGACCTTTCTTGTAGAAGATAGAAATCAGTATGTCAAAAAAGAGAGCTATGTTTGCAACCCATGGCTTCCCATTCCTTCATTTTTTGACTTTGTTCAAGTGACACTCCAAGTGTAAATCTTTACACATCCTAAGAGTTTAGAGGTTGATCACATGAAACCTAGTTTGAATACCTGTCTCCCCATCTACTGCCTACCATGACTGCATCACCCTTCCTTGAGATCTTAGGGAATTCTTACAGCCTCCCAGAACAAATTTTACCAATATCTTGTTTTATGTTCTTTCCTTTAATGACCCAGATATGAGAGTCCCCCGTTATTTTTGGATGATCTCTTCTGGCTTGCCTAGCCCATCATAAAGTCTTTAATCCTTCTTTCCTGTATTTCTTGCTTTTCTAGTTGGCTTCAGATCAGAAATCTGTGGTTATTTCCTTACCCTCCTCTTTCTCATTCCCCACTTATGTGGTTAGCAACATTGGTTTTCCATCCATTTAATGCTTCTATCCATTTAATATATCTTTTCAACCGGACACCTTTATCCTATAACTCCTCAAACTATAGGTATTATTATTGCTTTACTTTAAATACATTAAAAATTGAGAAAATGAAACTAATTTGTTTACCCAGGGTCTAACAATTAATAAATGGCTGAGCCATAACCAACACCTACATTCTTACAGGCTTATTTCCTGATTTCTAATTGAATGAATAAATGAATGGGTGCACTTGGGAAATTACTATTCGCTTCCTACACTTCCACTATTTCTTACTTGACAGAAACATAGCATGCCCCAACCACAATTTTGCTTTATTTCATAGCACAATAATTTTCTTTAACTAAAAAATAAGCAAAGTCCAGATGTCCCCAGCAGGATGCCTGTCAGTAAAGTCCTACCAGTGTCTTTTCACATGCTGAGTAGCCCCCTAGAACCTGCTTGTCCTTCTCTCCCTGGTAGCAGCTGTAAACCTGGCAGCCCCTGCCAAGTCAAAGTCTGACAGAACAGACTGTTCTCAGCCTCCTCTCCTAAACCCTCTAGGAGGCTGCTATTTGCATCATCTTTTATGCATAATTGGGATAATTTATCTAGATGACAACAGAAGTGGTACTGTGGTTTTTTTTTTTAAAGTATCAGAATTATTTGGCCTTTATAGAAATAAGAAGGAGAATGGTTAGAATTTGTTATTTATTGAGTTATCTCAGTCTCAGGAATTTCTAATTGGGTATTTAACATTGTAAAACAACATCTATATAACTGATCATATTTACTTAAAGTACACACACATATACAACAACAGCAGTATTGACAGAAGCAATTTGCTTTTTCTGTTTGTCACTCTCTTTTAAAGCTCTTTACTAATCCCTTACTTTGTGGGACGGTTGTCTAGCTCCTGTTCCACTCTCCAGTCTCATTCTGTACTCCTTCTCTTAATTTTACCTTCCACTCCAAGTGAACTGCTCACTAGATCTCAAGTATACCTTTGTGTATTCCCAGTATGCTAGCTCTTCTATGTGAGATGTTCTTCGCAATGTATCCATTTATGAACTCTTAGTCATTATTCAACACCACAATCAGGTGTCAACCCGTCTCCTGCTTTCTTTGTTTTCCACCTTTACTTTAAAGACTGGTCATTCTCCTGTATACACTTTGTTGTTATTCCTGGTGCTGTGGTACTTTTTGGAGTTCATTGTGTCACTTGCATTATATGACTAAGGTTGGTTCTGGCTATGTGTTTGTAATTCAAGAAATCTTTGTTGCAGAATTCTGTTTCCAGTGAACATTGCTAGAGCTCTGTGCATCTCATGACAAGAGCTGAAAGGCATATGGAGGGGTTGCTGAGGAGACTAAGAACCAGAGCAAGTAATTTCTCAAGATTACATTGTACATTTGATGGAATTTCTCCATTGTCAAGTCCTTATCTTTGCCAGATGTGAGACATTTATTTTGCAGGATACTTTTTAATGTGTTTATATTTCTTCTTCTAATGTACAGGTTAGGAACATGGAGTCTTAAGCCATATGTCCTGAGTTTCCATACCATTCAACAGTTATACTGTTCACTGTAGAAACCTATACATGATACATTGTACATTTTTAGGTTTTCTCCTCTATATGATGAAGATAATGACAGAGACTATCTTGTGAGGTTCTTGTGAAGAATAGATAAATGATATCTATATAATTCCTAAAATGTTTTTAAAATACATAAAATGTATTAGAAAATGCTGTATAATAAGCTGAATAGGGACAGAAGAATCAAGCTTAATTCAGATTTCTAATGAGAAAAACTGTTTAGAAAACATCAAAAGGAAGTTAGGAATGAAACCTCATAATGTATTACACCAATGATCTTTTACGTGTGTGTGTGTGTGTGTGTGTGTGTGTGTGTGTATGATGGCATGTGTGTGAAGGTCAGAGGACCACTTCCTGATGTTGGTGTTCTTATTCTACCATCTGGATCTGGGGTCCAGGAATCAAACAAGTTAAAATCTTGACAAACCCTATATCTGCTGAGCCACCTTGACATCCCTGCACTTACATTCTTAACTGGATTCTAGTGTTACTGAGTCCATAGGTAAAAGAAATAAAACAAAACCAAAAGGAGCTCAAGAGAGCCTAATCTACTCATGTTATTTCATGTGTATTCATAGCAATGACAATAGATGTAGAACCAAAATGTAGACATAGGGGTCATATTTCCCCTCAAGCACGATAATCTTTCTAACATCTGTAGTTGTGTAAATATTAAACAGTCTTCCCAGGGAGGTAATGAGCTCCCATAGCTCTATGCATTCAAATAGAATATTAGCAGCCACTTGGGAGCTCAGATGCCTAGAGGAAGTCGAAACATGGAGAGACTGGTTGAAACAGATAGACTTTAGATGATTTTTATATATGAGGCCAAAGACTGATTGAGAAGAACCATACAAAATAGGAATTATTAAGACTGATGTAGATAGATAGATAGATAGATAGATATAGATATAGATATAGATATAGATATAGATATAGATATAGATATCCTCTTTCCCTGCTTCTTGCTATCTTCTGAGCTGGTTTTGTTGAGTTTCTCTGGTCTCTGTCTCTGTGCCTTTGCAGGATTCATCTCATGCCTTGATCTCTGTGCCGTTTTTCTTTTTCTATTAGAACCCCGCCATATTGGTTTAGGGATGCCATAGTCTACTATGGCATGATTTTAACTATCTTCAGTAATGCTGTTTCTAAGAGCACATTCTGAACTTTCAGTAATTAGGAATTCTAGTGTGCTGGTGAAATATACAGTGCACTTCTATTTGGTTTTCTTTTCCTGGTCTCATACTGTAACCTTGATGTTCTAATAGAAAAAGAAAAACGGCACAGAGATCAAGGCATGAGATGAATCCTGCAAAGGCACAGAAAAGCTGGAAATAAGTTTAGACTACTAATGAAGGTGAAGAGTTACATCAGAACTGGATGTGGCTGTGCATGCCTAAAATCTCAGCATGGAAGAACTTTAGGCAGGAGAAGATAACTATCAATTTTAGCACCACCCATCACCTTAGTCTATCAATCATATCTGACTGTGAGTTTAGATTTTCATATATAAGATAAAAAGTTGATCCTCAATGCCATTCTTTGATGTAATTACATTTTCCTAAAACAACATCTTAGTGTGTAGAACTCACAATTCTTCTCTCTCTCTCTCTCTCTCTCTCTCTCTCTCTCTCTCTGTCAAGTGTGCTTTATATTTTACAGTTTTCACATTTGTGTGAACCTATGACTTTGTGAGGCAGTGGATAAATGACCCATGCAGTGGATTATGTCAGACAGCAGTCTGGATAGCCATTGCATGACAATGGCTTGGGGACCTATTGGGAAATTTTCCATATTGAGCATCAAAGCCATTTAAAAAGTGATTTTGGAGGAAGGCATCCATTTAGAGCCTTTCCTAACCACTCTCACAGCTCCTCTCTGCAGCTGTATTTTTAGCTCCTATAACCATTTAAGTTGAACATAATTAGAGGAAAACAATAGCTAAAGCAAAAAAACCACCATCTCAGCATTTTGCAAGGAGTGGATGGAGTTGGAGAGAAACAGCTGTCCACTGCTGCATTTATATTTAGAATCTACCTGGGGACAGTCTGATAGACAGAGCTAAGTTCAGCCCATTTGCATAGATGGAGAAACAAACATACATATTATTTGATCAGCTTTAAAACTAATAATCTGTAATGTTACACACATATTTCAGGGATAACTCTACTATATGTAAAATTGACTGATAAGGATTCCATTTTATATAAAACTTGCAATTACCATAAAGCACTTTATAATTTTCATTTGAATCTTTATGGCCAAAAATAATTATTTTATTCCATGTTGTCTTCTAATCTATTGTACCTCCTTCCATTATGCATCCCTGTCGAAAAAATTTTATAGAATTTAAACTTCTTAGTAAATCAAATGCACGTTTGATCATTGAAATGCTACCAAAATTTAAACATGCAAATGGCTTCCTGTTCTTCTTGCATTTTGGGTTTGTACTTTTGGGGTTTTTTTCTGCATTCTTGTCCTCCATCTTAGTTGGACTTTTGTGCCAGGTTCTCATTTACATTATACTTTGTCACATATACCTCATCTCTTATCACTGTTCAATTCTTAAATTACATGTTTATATTAATGTCTATCTAACTGAAAGCAGAGAACTTTCTACATACATGCTTATTTTTCTCCTTCTACATCGCCATTTCTTAGCACAACTCTCTACACATAGTAGCTAAACAGCATGTGGTTTTTTGAAATAGTGAACATATGAATTAATAGAGGTTTCAGAGTATTCCGTAATACTAGTTTTAAATATCACAGATTTTTTTTGAAAGATACCAATATGTGATTAAATAAAGCAGATATATGGTTTATACACAACGTAGAGGGTACTCTGCAGATCTAACTCTGTGGATCTAACTATAATGAAGCATGAATTTAGTGTGAAACAGCATATGCTTAAAGAAAAGAATGTGGAAGGGTGTTTTTTGTCATCTATATTTTCCCAAGCAAGAGTATATCATTTTGATAGTGTACTAACTAATTTTATAGCAACAATTGCCATTTGTATAAGTCACAAATTTCATCTACTATCATTTTATTGTCAAATAAGTTATTGGCCTTTGATTTAAGAACAAAGATATCTTTGGGTTTTTTTACTCCTCATCCTCAAAGCAGGAATAAATGTTTTAAAAACTGGAAACATTGAACCTATTGGTTAATGCAGCTAAGCCATTGTCTTATCCATTGATCTTTGAGATCCCGTTTACAAGGACATGTTCCGAGGCCACTGAGGCTCATTAAGAAACATCAAATTATACTAAGTATTTTAATGGAGAAGATTTAGTATGTAAATTGTTACAATGTTGGAAGTCTGAAAGAGAAAAAGGAGATCACTGAGGTAAAGCAAGAATAATAGTCACACAGAGCTGCTCTCACAGGATCAATGAAGCAGCTGGAGTTGTGCAAGCCTAAGGGACTTGAACAGCGCATCCAGACCTCTGAGGAGGGCTTATTAAGTGACAATGGCTAGTACTACTGAGAGAACATGGAGACTCACGTTCTAGAAGTGCAAGACGCTGAAAGCTCAAGCCAATAGCTATTTCTGAGGTTAACTGATAAAAACACAAACAGTCAAAGTGCAAACTCTTTCTCACCTGCCTTCTAGTTTTTCTTATTATTGATAGGAGCTGAAACAGTGCCGGATATCAAAGACCTCTGGGAAATAGAGCTATCAATATGTGGAATAAAAGAAAGATAATAGGTAAATTACTGATATCTATCTCTCTGGTCAGTTACTACTTATATATTCTTACTATTACCACCTTCTATTTAAAACATATATCAATTTTATATTTCATCTTATAAGATGCAATCTACTTTTGCATACATAAATATGGTCTCCTCAAAAGAAGAAAAAAAAGTTTCCCTCGGTAAAGACTTAAACTTGATAAAGATTGGACACCTGGCTGGGACATCAAGTGATCATGTGACTTGAACTTCCCATTGGGAACTGAGTCTCATCTAATACATCAAGTCATGTAATAAAATCAGTTAGCCCTTAACAAGTAAAAATAGTTTAAGAAATATAATGAGGAGCTGGGAAGATGGTTACGTGGTTAATAGTATTTGCTGCTCTTGCATAAAGTATAGGTTGGTTTTTGTACTAATACTGACATGATGACTCACAGCCATCTCTAAGTCCAGTTCTAGGGAATCTAGTACCTGCTTCTGGCCTCTACAGGAAGCAGACATGAGTGTGGTGAACATGTATAGATGTAAACAAATGTTCAAACACGTTGTGCTGTATAATTTTATGTCAGCTTGACACATACTGAAGTCATCTAAGAGGAGGGAATCACAAGAAAATGTCTCCATAAAAGTATGCTGTAGGCAAGCATCGTAGCATTTTCTTAATTAGTGATTCACTAGGGAGGGTACCACCTATTGTGCGTGGCTCCATCTCTGGGCTAGTGGTTGTGTGTTTTATAAGAAAGTAGGCTGAGCAAGCCATGGGAAGCAAACCAGTGTCACTCCTGGGCCTCTGAGTCAGGTTCCTGCCCTGAAGGAGTTCCTGTCCTAACTTCCTTCAGTGATGAATAATGATATGGAAGTATATGTCCTCCCCAAGTTGTTTTTCATCACAGCCCTAAGAAAGATACATTTTAAATAAAAATAAAAAGTATTTTTGTACAAAAGAAATATTGTGATGTCTAATGCCCTAGCAGATCTTGAGGGCATAAGTACTTCCTGTGAACTAACAACTTGGATTCCTACAGCATCTTTTCTTGAAACATTGTTGTCTTTCTTTTAGTTTACTCTAATCTCTTACAAAACGTATGAGGAACTGACCTGTCAATCAGTAAAAGCTCTTGTCTCATTTATAAAAGATTCTGCATGACATCACAGCAGCAATGAGATGCTGATGTTTTGCGCTCCCTATAACAGAAGTGTCTCTGGGGATGAAGAGTAAAAGAAAATCATTCCAGACATCAGAACTTTTAGTAGCACTTCTAGTTGTCCACTTTGTTAGAAGAGAGGGGTGGGAAAAAGTGCTTATCTTCTCTGAGTTACAGCCTAAGTTTGAGAACTTTGAATGAGCAAGATTAGAATAAGTTTTTTAAGGAAAACTAGTCAAGAGGTATGAGGACACAACTTTATGGTGATGGACAAGGTGTGAATATATTTATTTCTATAAGAATATTAACCCCAAAAACCCTTCTGCAGAGGACATTCCCAATAATCACCTTTAGGTATCGATCTATCTCCTTTTTTTTGGTTATTTTATTTATTTACATTTCAAATGTTATCCCCTTTCCCGGTTTCCCTTCTGAAAACCCCCTACCCCACCCCTTTCTCCCCTGCTTCTATGAGGGTGCTCCCCCACCCACCCACCCATTCCCACCTGACTGCCCTAGCATTCCCCTATGCTGGGGCATCAAGCCTTCACAGGACCAAGGGCCACTGCTCAAACTGATGCCAGATAAGGCAGTCCTCTGATCTCCTCATCTGGATATCTAGTACTTCCTTGATGATTAGGCAAGGAGGCTGCTGCAGCAGAGATGGATACTTTTCAAGATCACTACATAGGCTTTCCATGACACCTTTATCTTCCAGAAGTAGAGGCCAGCAACAGTTCTGTGATACAGTATCATTCCTGTTCAGCTACTTGATGGCCATTTGATTACAATAGACTCCTATAATGAAAGGCCAATAAGTTATACCTACTAGAATATACATCTGTTAATGAATTTGAATTTGCTTTCTACAGTAATGTTTCGGCCAATATCATTGCTTATACGCTTATAAAACCTCTTATACTCCTCCTGATATCTCTTATAGCATTCATCCAGATGAAAGGAACACATTTTTTTAAAAAACAATAAGGGGATTGTGCATGTAGTCCATACTGATCTTAGTGCATACCTCTTTTTGCAAAAACAATCTGGCCTGGAGCTTTGTGGAATCTGAGGCCTAAGATTCAGTTTTACTGCTAGTTGGAAAATCAAATATTTGTGATTCTCTTAGAAGATGTCATATGTGCTTTGAAATAGTAATAGATATATGGTACTGTTTCCCATATGGCCAGGGTAGAGGCATCGGAGGAATCAAGGGATGAAATGATATCGATTATTCCTTTATTAAACTGAATAAACACAGAAATCTTGTTTCTCAGCTGTATACCTTTGGCTTCTGTGGGCTTAGCTAGTCTTAGTTACTATAGGTCATTAAAATAGAACACTAAAAGCCAAGGCAGAATGGCTGGCCACACAGGGCTCCTCGTGTTATAAACTTAATAAGCAACAAACCATGCTTCTGTGTTGTTTGTGATGAAGTATTCCATTTACCAAGTGAAATTTAGATTGTTATGACACAGTGGGAAAAAGAAGTGCCCTGGGTTTCTTAGGAGTACCTTTTAGTACTTCTGTTCCTATAATAAAAGTCAGTGAGAAAGTATAGCACACTGTTTAGAAATAAAGGTTTGAGTCAATTCAGTGAGAAAGATCATCCAAAAGCTAAGGTATTCACGCAGGCCAAAGGGAAGGAGAATGTATGAGAGAAAAGTAGAAGTTATAATTATTATTATACCACTGTGAGCAGTTCAGAAATATAGTAAATATACATATCTTCTGCCTAGCCTTTAAGAAATATGCATTCATAAGTTTATTGCTTCTTTCTTCTACCTTAACAACTTTATTTAAAGTTCTTTGCTTTGGGTTCATTATGTAGCCCTGGCTATCCTGGAACTCACTCTGTAGACCAGGCTGGCCTTGAACTCACAGAGATCCTCTTGTCTCTGCCTTGCAAGTTCTTGGATTAATGGCATGAACCACCACCACCTGGGCTGCTCCTAAGGGGTTATCCTAATACACCCCAGGGCTTTGGACATCTTGAATTTCACTAAAACACTAGATTCCTAGGTTTTGATTATGCTGCCTCTCCCCTCCTTTCTATGACTTAATGAGGCATCCATGGCACTTGTGACTTTTTCTTCATGGTCATGTTCTCTGCTCACCAATGTACTGTATGATTGAAATAATCTATAGAAGGACTGTCAAGATGATCAAGATCTCTGCAGACTACATTGTGATGAGAAGCAGGAGGACTGAAATAATCCTACAAGAACACAGGGATGGTATGTCAGGTAAAAGGTAACTGCTTCTTGAGCTAATTGAAAGGGACATTTTCCAGATGAATAGTTTGTACAAAGTGCCATGAACTGTGTTGACACTAGCCAGTAAATATGTCATATCTGGAATGCTGACCAATCATCTTTATTCATTTAAATTTATAGCATTTTATAGTCCTCCTCCAAGATTTGTCTACTATATCACTGGCCAAATAGGTGAGCTAAATGTGGAAGTGACTTGATTTAGCTTTAGTACACAAATCTCTCTTTTATTAAACTTTTTAAAAGATAGTCTATGGGTATCTAACCAGACATGGTAACTGGTGTAAGATGAATTTTTTTCTTTTCTGTTTTTTAATTTAATTTAATTTTTTACTTATTCACTTTATATAGTAAACCCCCTCCCAGTCACCCCCTCCCACAATCCTTCCCATGTTCCCCCCTCCCTTCACCTCTGAGAGGGTGGACCCCCTCCATGGATATCCCCCCCACCTTGGCACTTCAAGTCTCTGCGATGCTAGGCAGTTCCTCTCCTACTGAGGCTAGACAAGGCAGCCCAGTGAGACAAACATATCCCACATATAGGCAACAGCTTTAGGGATAGCGAGTTGTTTGGGACCCACATGAAGACCAAGCTTCACATCTGCCACGTATGTGCAGGGAAGCCTAGGCCTAGCCTGGGTATGTTCTTTGGTTGGTGGTTCAGACTCTGAGAGCCCCAGGGACCAGGATAGTTGACTCTTGTTGGTCTTCCTGTGGAGCTCCTATTCCCTTTGTGGCCCACAATCCTTCCTCCTATTCTTCCATGAGTCCCAAAACTCCATTTGGCTGTGGGTGTCTGTAATAAGATGAGGTATTTTCTATCACGTTCTCAGGTCTGTAGCAGGAGGGTAAAGTGGGCACTTCTACCAGTCACATTCCCAGTTTGACAGCTACCAGAGTGTACCTTACGCAAGAAGTATGATTGGCTCAGGGTTTCAACTTTGTGTTGAAATACATTGTTCGCACTAAGGCCTCTCTTAACACTGACGTCTCTCAGAACAGACTGAGCTCCGCTTGGCTATTAAGGCTCTCTTGTCCCAAGTTAATGAAGCTCTTCTTAGGCATACAAATGGCACAAGGACTCTGTGACATCAGTGTCCTCAAGACTGCACTGTTTCTACTTAAGGTTCCTTCGCTTTTCCCCTTGGTCCTTCATGCAATTCACACAGCAGTCCCAGCTTCCCACAGTTCTCTCCCCCTTTTCTTTCACATGTATTTCCCTTACTAGATTTATTATCCATACACACGTTTTGATGTCAGACCCTTAACATATTAACTAACACATCTAGGCTATATATGCTAAAATAAAAATTTCTCTAACCTAAGTAAATATATTCTCTAGTGCATATCAGACATGCATACAAGAAACTATAGCTATTATCTGTATCAGACGCTGCTACCGGATGTCTTAGTATTGTGTGCTTGCTTGAGTGCATTATTTTACATGTGGAATGGCAGTTCCTGGGAGACAATATACCCTTGCTTTATTCGTTTGACATTTTCTGGGAACTGGAGTCCATGAGTAGGTATTATAAGATGTGTTTGAAGACAAAGGCTGTTACAGAGAGGTCAAGGAAAGAAATATTCTGACTGCTACAAATAATCTCATAAAGTAGAGGAATGGCTGCCAGTCTGCTGCTGTTGTAGGTTATGAGTTCCAGAGACAGCGCCATGGAGATTAAAGGGAGTTTGTTTGTTTGTTTGTTTGTTTTGTTTTGTTTTTCCTGACTATCCTCTTTCTAGAAGCAAAGCACAGTAGGCTGCTAACTGCTTTTGTAAAATTTTATTTCTCTCATTTTGCTTCAGTTTACAGTACAATGGATCAAACTTAGAATTCATGCATGTTTGACAAATATTCTACAATGGAGATTCATCCTTAGATCCAGTAACTCTTGTCTTTAATCCAGCTTTGGCAGTGCTAGCATTTTTATTGAGAATATAGTAAGATATCAATAGATTTCTTCATCTTTCTTGTATTTTATTAGAAAATTTTAAAAAGACTGCTGTAGAACAATTCAGTATAAAAACTAATATTCCTACAGTTATTTGGCTAAATGCATAAAATGTGTTTATTATAAATAAATCAAAATATAACGATTGCTTAATCACTTGGAAGGTTGAAGCAGGAGGATTGCAAGTTTGAGGCCATCCCATGGCTGTATAGTGAGACCCTATTTAAAACAAACAAAAGAAAACTAAACAATAACTCATCAATATTTTATTTTTATGCAATATTTCAAATAGAAAGCTTGGTATTTTAATATTGAGCTATAAATATTTCAAGAATATATCAAAACTTCGTAAATTTTTTATTCCCATTGTGTCAATTTAAAAAGAAAAATCGTTTCTTTCAGGTGTTCTCAAGGTGTACTGTAGCAGGGGAGGGGGAGGGAATGGGGAGGTTCCAAAGGGGAGATCTGGAAAGGGGGAAACATTTGAAATGTAATCAAAGTAGGAAAAACTTTAACTTTTATTCTGTTGTACTTAACCCCACAACACACATACACACACACACACACACACACACAAATACACACACACACACACACACACATGCACAAAAACATGCACACACACAAGATAAAATTAGGTGATCAAAGATAAAATTAGGTTATCAAGAGAATGTTTTACCTTTCTCAGGTCTGAGCCACTTAATTGATCTGTATGAGACTTGTAGGACCTACATCAAATGTTTTAATGATAAGTGGCATGAGCTTTCTAGTTATTTCTGTAATAGCCTATTTTATAAAAACTTCATTTAATATTTTATTAATTCATTGAAAATGCCATGCTCTGATCATATTCACTCTCCACTCCTCCCTGTTACTTGCTCTCAAATCCATCTCTACGCCCCAAACCCCTCAAAACTTCATGACCTCTAAAAAAGAAGTCCAATTTTGCTGCCCATATGGTCATGGGTATGAGGCAGTACTGGAGTTGGTTGCACTACCAGGGGCCATATCCTTAAAAAAAAAAAAAAAAAAAACTCATTCCTAAAAGTCACCAGAAAATGAAAAATAATAGGTGGCCTGCCTAGAGCAGAAGCTGCAGGCAGAGAAGGATGATGCTGCCCCTGACCCATGGGTTTCCATGGAAGTGATCATTGCCCTCATGGTCATACCCACATCACAGAAAACGACACAGTAAGACTCTACTTAACCTGAGGGGTTTATATTTAGGCAATCCGTGCATGGGTTCATAAGCTAAACTGTCATTTTCTGCTTCTTCATATTATGGTTCTTTTTTTCTTTGTTTTTTTTTTTCTGTAGGACTAGGGATTGAAGCTGGGCTCTCAGGTATTTTAGGCAAGTGCTCTCTAACCTGCTGAACTACAGTCACAGATCTTTGGTAGAGTTCTGATGCTGAACAAGACCTCTGCGCTGAAGGAACGATTGAGCCTCGTGTTTGTGCTTGCTTCCTGCATGATTCTGGGTCAATTAATCCCTTTCTGAGATAATAACATGGTGTATGCACAATGGAATGCATGATGGGTTTCTATCCCTAATCTAGTATCTGCTGAGTGACTTTAGATATTTCACCATTTTAAGCTCCATTTTCTTTAGCTACTATATTTAGATAATATACTCTGCCTCTTGGGTTAGATATATAGCAAATAAAGTTGTGCCTAAGACCTAATAGGTCTCAGTCAGGCAGCAGAACCCATATAGTATCTGTACACCTCTTGCTCTAGGGAATCAGTGTGCTCAACCTCTGTTTTTCAGCTGAGCAGAGAGGCCACAGGCCATTCTGCTCTAAGTAGCTTCTTGATGCCCCATGCTGTACTTCCTTCATGGCTTCAGATGTGCACTGCAGAAAGCCCTCTAGGCCACCCCAGACAGTGTGCACCACAAAGTGCTTTCCTTCTGAAGACTGTCAAAATACCCTCCCGATGAAAAACTAAATAAATAGTTTTCTGAAACCTTTCAGATTTTTTAATAAGTCAAAATACACTTTTCTGACAGCATAATTGCTTTTCAGAGTGGGGCCTTAAATCTGCACTATAAAAGAATAATGCAACAGTAGATCATTTGTGAAAACTTAATGAAAACGGAGTTAGGGAACCTCAGAGTCACTAGACCTTGAAATTCACTTTCAGAAACTAATTTGCAGTAAATGCATGAGAAACATATTTAGACATGATAAACTTCCAGGCTGGTGCCAGGCAGGTGTGGACGTTTATCCTGATTAACTCCTTTGTTTTAATTAATGCCAAAGAGCAAAATGTGGGGATCTCCCATTCTGTCAGCAGGAGCCATTTTGAAAGGACTCATCAGGCATTCCAGCACTCTAGATACTAAACTCAGCAGGCCCTTGCTGTGGAGGGCTCTGGAAGCCCTTCCAAATCGCAGCACTTGCTTCTCTCTTTCTGGTGCTGGATTCATTAACAAGTCTACTGCTTATTTAAAGGTGGCTTGCTATTGGGGTTCTACATACAGGTATGGAGTCAGACAACCTGGTTCAGATCTCACATCTGTCATTTTCAGGCTGGATGGTTCTGAGGCAAACAACTTAACCTTTGTCTGTGTCGCTCTCCCTTTCTATAAAATGAGGTCAGTCATTCTCTTCAAAGACTTATTTTAAAGAGCAAATGAATTCATGTAAGCAATATGTTTAGAATCTGCCTAGCGCTTGTTGAGTTCCCGATGACTGCACTATTATTTGACCAATCACTGTATGCCAGAATGGGTCAAAGAAACTAAGTTATATATTCTTCTTGAGCCATCATTTCTCCTATTTTAGAGATAAGAGTAACAAATAAACATCAGTTGATTTAAGAAAACAGAAGAAAACTGTGATGTGGCTTTGGTTTTATTTGAGAGCTGTCTGAGGTTATAAATGCATATCTGTATAATCCACTCCTAGGAAGGCCCACAGGCTCCTGAAATCTGTGTGTATGTGCACATGTCTATGACCACGTGAATGTATATGTGTTTTGTGTGCATGCACATGTGTGCACTCCTTCATGTGTGTATGTGTGGAGACCAGAAGTTGATGTTGGAGTATCTTTTCTTGATCTTTCCACCTTATGTTTTGGGCAGGGTCTCACTGAATCTGAAACTTCCCATCTCATTTTTGTCTAGGCTGACTGATCAGAGAGACCCTGGGATTCTCCTGTCTCTGCTCCCCACCACCACCACCACCACCACTACAGACCTCTTACCTCTGCTCTCATCTCCCAGTACAGGAGTTACAGATCAATACAACATGCCTGGTTTAACTTGGATTCTTGGTATCACAAGTCAGGTCTTCATGCTTGTGTAGCAAGCAGTTTACCCACTGAACCACTTCTTCAGCCCAGGCTTCTGTAATCTTGATGGTTGCATAAAAACAAAACAAAACAAACAAAAACCCCTAAGAGTTGCTAGAGGTGTATAGCAGTAAAATGATGGTTCTCTCAGACACTCTCAAGTGCCAAGGTCATTTCTCTTTCCTCTGGTTCCCATAAGCTGCACACACTTCAAATCTCAGCTGTTGGTGAGAAGGATGGAGACAATTTTCTGTTCTTCACATCCAGGAACTGCTTTTCAAATGGTGAGCTCCTTTTCCTCTTTTTTGTTTTTTGGTTTGTGTGTGTGTGTGTGTGTGTGTGTGTGTGTGCGCGTGTGTGTGTGTGTGTGTGTGTGTGTGTTTCCTTTTAGAATTAGACATAACAAATTGAATCAGTTGTCACCTATGTACTGTCTCCAAGTATTTAAGGAACTGATTGGAGTCCCAAATCCAAAGGTTCTTCCTTATGAGGCACAGTTAGGAACTTTTTCATGACCTTAGATGTGGATCTTACCAGGCAGGGCACCCAGCATGTGAGCAAGATGGTAGTCAGTTGTTCTGGAAGTGATATGTGCCTGACAAGCTAGTTTAATAGTTTACCTGGTGTAAAGAAAGCCTCCTGGAAGGTAGACAATGCAGGGGCAATACCTAAGAATTGGCTAATCCCAGATCCAGAAGTGCCTTCCCCTGGTTTAAGGAATAAAACCTTGAGCTAATTTGTGCTAATTCCTTTTCTTCTCTGCACCTTAGCTTCTACATCCCTAAAATGAGACCTTAGAACCATATCAAATTTTCTAAGCAAAGAAACCCCTTTGTCAAATAACTACCCATGTAACCATGAATTTAAGACCAGCCATCTCTCTATTTAAGTGGGAGGTAGCAGATCTCAGTCTTGTTTGTGAAGGGGGTACTAAAGTTTTCTTCTTAGTTTGAATATTTTCAATGCTGTTGTTATTTGGTAGAGTTGGGTGTATGTGTGTGCTGACTAAGACTTCAGCATGGTAGGGCTGTCCATGGGCATAGACCCAACTAGGCTACCCTAGATGTCCAGGGGGTAATCATTCTTTCTGCATCAGGCAGCTAATGCTTAATGTTCATCAATCGAGTTTATATGCTTTTAAGTATTTTGGCTCCCAAATAAAGGAAGGGGACATTGCCTAAGAACTTAAGAGTGAAAAGAAGCAAAGAAAAGTAATACTGAAATTTAAACACTCTACTCCTTTCAATTATTTAAACTTTATTCTATGTGAAGCAAGCAAAGAATTATAAAGATGAAGAAATCAAGCAATGATACATAAAGAAAATGTGATATATATATATATATATATACATATGAATGATAGATTTAATCAGACATAAGGGGGGATTATATTGTTTACAAGAAAATAGAGGAAACTATGGTCCATCATGTTAAGTGAAATAAGCCAGTCTCATACAAATAAAGTATATTTTCTCTCATACATGGAATGTGGTGTGGGAAAACTGTAAAAGTAAAAGAGAGGCTATTATAGATATGGAAAATGAAAAGGCAATCCAGGGGTGTGTATGACCATGGAACGCCATGCACATGTATAGACACTCCCTGCTGGTTACAAATAATATGTGTTCATTCCAAAGAAACTCAAGATTTCATAGTTGGCTTCCTTTAGTTCATTCTTGGTTGTTTTTATTATTCTTTGAAATTGAGCAAGTTAAATGACAGAAAAACTACGGAAGAGCAGTTGATGAAGGATACTATGAAAATTATTTCAGATGAATAGAGGGCATTAGGGAAGCATAGTGGAGCCCATGAGCAATGGCTTAGAGGGCTAAACATGCATATTATAACAAAGAAACAGGGAATGCCTACTTGAGTTTTGGTGTTAGCTGGTGTTTACCAGTTGCCCCGTACACATGTGAATACTTTCTGATTTGGCAAAAGGGAAACTTTGAAAAGATTAAAAAGAAAAGTAAGAGGCAGAGAAAAAAGAAAGGGACCACAAGTTGAGCCTGGTGCTTATTTAATTTTATGCAACAAGATTCTATATTTTCTGGAAAACCAACAAGACACATGTTTGAATTTAGCTTTTTAAATTGCAAAGTTAAGTACATGTTATTTTGAGTTCTGAGTCCAAACATTTGCTTGGTATTTTCCACACATCTTCACTCCAATTGGAGTGCATCAGAGCCCTGGTTTCTATGATGCTGGCCAGGCTTTCTGTAAATGCCGTCTGGTTTTCTTAAAATGCCACTGTGAGTATGGTACTGCAGGCTTAGGCAAAACAACAGAATTGACTTGGGCTGGAACAAAGTACCAGAAAATTTGAGTGGCCAAGAAAGACAGCATCCCTGGGATAACATACCTGGGTCCTGGGTCCTGGGTCCTTCTCCCCCATGAGCCTCACTTTCTTGAGGTACAAAATAGGGAGTGTAAGCATTTGAGGAGCTGAGTAAAATAGAGATGGGACAGTTAAGCTGTGCTACACAAATACATGCTAATTTCTCATCCCCTCCAATATCTCAAGCACCAATCGCTTTCAGTCTGTTAAGACATTTCTCTCCTGACAAATCCTTCACTTTGGCTCCCTTCAGTCCTTCCTCCATGCAGCTTCTCCTTTGAAAATAAGAGTCAGCCCTAAAGGGGAAATTTCTGGTTTCTTTGGAGACCCAGATTATAATGAAGTTTTGCTGGGGCAGACAGATGAAAGAATGTATTGCTAAAGCAGACATGGGTAAAAGGATGTTTTGCTATAGGAAACGTGTGAAAGGACACATGAGATTTAGAAAGAATATAAATATGACCCCCCCCACACACACACACAGTGGGAGCTTGAGCTTTGGTTCTCCTTGCTCTACCTCATGAGTCTTTGTTGTCGACATGCATGTATCAGTTTACCTTACACTGCCTTGCCGATCATTGCTTCTGGTGACTTCATAGAGAGAAACTCACCAAAAACTTCTTGTGATATTCCAGTGGCTTCTTGCTGCTTCTGCAGACTCAGGCCAATTGGAGGGCCTTGCAATTTCTTCTGGATTGAACTGCCTTAATGATTCATGGCCAAGTGGACTGGACTACAGTTGCTGGTTTATGACAGATGTTTGCTAGTGGGCTGGACTGAGAACAATAAAGATTGGGATCACCCCAAAGAACTATTCTCCTGTATTCTTATAACCTTTCTTTTCCACTACCTCTGGTGGGTGGTAGGGTAGAGGGGAGATTGAACCCTTCCCTTAATAAAGTAGGCTGTGAAAAAATATATGCCTACATAAGCCATTTCATTCCTCTGACTCAACCTCTCAGTGGTTTAATACACATCTAACTTAAAGTCAATGTTTTGACTAAATAGTTCAAGAGGCCACATATGATCTGGCCCCTAAACCTCCTCTTAAGCTATTGTCCCCCTTTGGATCTGCTCCGTCACCTTGGCTCTCCTCCTCCTTCTGTGACTGCCAGGGGCACTTTTTTTTTCTTATGACACTTACGCTGGAATTGGGAGATTTCAGATGCAGGTTTTCCTGTTCACTTGATTAGTGGGCCATTTACTGGTCTGTCTGTCAAGAGATGCATGGCAAAGAAAAGCTCTCAAATTCTGAAGTGGTAGATCAGTGGCTATATTGTCATTTTGTTTTGTTTTCCTAGTATCTGGGAATCAACACACAGAAAGCAAAACATTACATTTAGCAAATTAATCAATGCCCTTAGGCTTTGTCCATCAGTTAAACTCCACTGCGTTCTATTGTGTGAGTGCCTGCACCACACCATTTTATCATTCTATGTTGTATTCCTTCTTCTTCCTCTCCTGTCCACTTACTACTGAAAATGTCATTTACCTATCACAACTGGGAAAGAACATCTGATTCAGGAACCTCTGTGTGTTGTGTCCTCTTCTGTTGCCTCTGCAGCTTTGTGTGGAAGCAAAGTGCTTATGCAGCTCTTAAGTTTCTTGCTTTGAAAATAGGAGATCATGAAGTAATAACTGTATTTTTAATGCTTGATACATTGCACAATAACTAGTTTTTTTCTGTTTGAATCATTAAGTGAGTGTAGTATAAATATGTTCAAGAATGAATGATAAGTGCGTAGATACAAGAGTCTCCACCAGTGACTGCTCAGAGGACTCGATAATTCCACACTTCCAGATAGTATGGTGAAATAGAAAGGAAGACTGCTTAAGCTAAGCAGAATCCATAGTTCAAGAATTAAATACTATAAAAAGCAAAGAAAAACAGTTGATTTTAAAACCACTCCTCAGTGAGGTTTTATTTCTTGCAGTATTCTATTAGAAAACTCCACCTATAAGTGTGTGTGTGTGTGTGTGTGTGTGTCTCCAAATGCTATAACTTGGCTCCCATAAGGCTGGCCTTTTGATGGACTTGTCAGAGTAAGTTTTAGGGTTCTGACAGGAAGACCCTCCCCTTTACTTACCATATGGCCCTAATTATACTCGATAATAATAAACCGGGCATACAGAGTGTAGTTTTTACAAAATTTTTCTGCCTGTTTTAAAGCAGGGTAATAAAATACATACTGTTGTGTAAGATGCCTTTAAACATTCAGCATCCAGAGATGAGTAATGGTTATATCCCTCTTCTATTCCTAGCTGACTCCTTGTAGGGGGAAAAAAGCCTTTTGCAGCCTTTGCCCAATGTCACTTATTACTGCCATTATAAATTGAAAACATTTTCTGCCATAAAATTCTCTGTGATGAATTGTACCATAGGCATTAGAGTTTTTTCATCGTTTTCTTCTTGATGAGCTAGCAAAATAAAGAGAATAAAACGAGTATATTCTTTTCTTTTGAAGAAATCCAATCTTCGCAAATGACCCCCTTAAGACTCTCAATGACTGTTTGTATGGATTCTGATCTTAAAAAAATCACTCGACTTGGGGGCTCGGTGTCTGTATTATCATGTGGTTACTTTATTATTGAGCAATAGTGTATCTGAAAGTGACTTTGAGGATGACTTCATTAGCTCAACTGTAGAAAGCAGCCCATAAATGATTTGAACATGGAAATTGAAGGAGAATTTAGGACTTGTACTTAAAACAATACCATCCTGGATCCCTTTTCCAACACATCATGCCTTGTTACCACTGGATAGTCCATCGCTGACCTTCTGTCTCGTCTCTGAGTAAGTTTCACATTTAAAATAGAGGAATGCTTGGCTCTAAATGCTCAGTAAAAGGAACTGTAAGGTGTATTTCTCTTATCTAAACCCTTTTTGGTAGGAAACATCCTTATTTTGTATATGAAGTAAATGGGAATCAAAGCACGTGAATAACTTGTCCTAGGCAACATTGAAAATTAAGACAGAATTTAAAACTGGTTTATAATTTGTTTTCTCTTAGAACCAGTAATTTTCACTAGTGGACTGCCTTTACTGTCCAATACAACGCCTGGGGCCAAAATGTCCCCTAATCGATCACTTTAGTTTCATTAAGTGATTATTCTTTCTCACATTTAAGTCTGGCATGACAAGGTGGACTAGTCATTTGTAGGCTCCCAAAATGAATGAGTAGTTAGATTTTTCTGTACTCTAAGACCTACAGTGAAAGATGCAGAAGACACCCTACTCCAACGCTACTAATTCTACCTTTGTCTCTAAACTCTACTGCCTTCATTCAGTATGATAAAGATGGAACAATACCTACAGCATCATAGGATTGTCTCTTCTCATGTCTCCCTTTAGACAACAAGCTCAGTGAGTGCAGGAAAGTGCTCTGGGTGATTTCTGTATATCTATATGCTTTAAGACAGGGTTTTTCTGCATAGTTCTGGAACATATGACATAGACTATGCTTGCCTTGAATTCATAGATATACTCCTGCCTCTGACTTTTGGATGCTAGAATTAATGTGTGGGTTACTACACCCAGCTTTTCATTTCAATCATTTTTTATTGGTCTTATTCTGCTGGTTTGTATGGATGGGTGGATTGATGAATAGATGGGTGGGTGAGTGGGTGAGAGGGTGGGTAGATGGATGGATGGATGGATGGATGGGTGGGTGGGTAGATGGATGAACAACTCAAGATGAGAGAGTGAGAGTTTAAAGCCATCAGAATTTACAAGATAAGCAGATTGAGAAGAAGCCAGCAAGGAAACTGAGAGCAATTACTTAGAAACGAAGAAGACAAGTATCCTTGAAGCCAACAGTGGGGACAATTTTAAGAATAGACTGTTTAAAGGTTCCAAATGCTACAATATTCTTAAACAAATAAAATGATAATTAAGCCTAGAGATGTAACCGTCATAGATACTTCTGTGCAGTAATATGTGTGAAAGAACAAGATGTTCTATTCACTTTGGAAAAGTGTGAAAAGGAAATTATGAGCAGTTGTGAGACTTAAGCATGTCTATGAACTTCATAGGAAAGACAAAGGTTACAGTGAAAGGTGGAAAACATGGTCCTCGACATTAAGTCTCATTGGTTTGAGGCTCTACATTTACTTATGATGACAATCCTACCAATTTTCTATCTGAGCTTTGGTCTTAGCAGTCACTCAAAGGCTTGTGAATCATACATCCTGAGAGAGATAAGGCTTCTGGACACATTGAAGGGAGTGTAATTATGACATCTGTCCCTGAACTTCAACAAGCAAAGGAGTCCTCTAAACAAGAAAAGCAAACGGCAGTGTTTTGCAGAAACATACTATCAATACTAATCACATGCACACGTGCCTGTACACACACACATTTATATAATATGTAACAATAATAATTCAAGATCTTAAATTTTAAAGGGAAGGGGACATAGGGAAGAATTGGAGAGAAAGAGAGAGAGAGAGAGAGAGAGAGAGAGGGAAACATTGCAAATACAGTACACATGTGTGAAATTCTCAAAAAGAATGAAAATTTTAAATTAAAAAAGGCAGTGTTTGCTATTACACTGCTCTTCCTGGTCTCTCTCATGGTCAAGAGAACATACAGCCAAGTGTCTTTCTTCTAAGCTATCAATATAAAACAAAAGACAGGTAAACAAATGTGGGGGGGGGTGTTAAATTTTAATTATTTCAGTAGTCACTGTATTCACTACTCTGAAAGATCTACCCCAGCTTATTTATATAACCCCACATTGTCAGGAGCTAGGAAGTGTTTTAGCAAAGAGGAAAAGCAAAGAGTGTAGCATATGAACAGATGGTCCAAGAGAGCCGATTGAAACCAGAGCTACCACTGTGGTGAAATATGCCCTTACAACTTTTCCCCTTGTGAGTTTCGTATTAAATGTTTGCTTCAAGGCTTGGAGAACAGGTGGCACTACATTTGTAATTTTAAGCATGTATGTATATATGCATGTATGCATATATATGTAAATATCTATGGAGATTTTGCCTTGGAGAAGCAACTTGATGCATAAGAAAAGGCAGTATAACAACAATATAATAATAATAACAGCAACAATATGCTTTAGTATTAGATAAACTACTACTTACTACTGATCTGATTTTGGAAAAAGCACAGAACTTTGGCAAAATGGAGTGCTTTGTATCTTTTTTTTTCCAAAAAATAAACCTTGTAAAAATGAACCTTTTCATGAAGCAGCTGATGCCCACTACCTAGAAGGCATTCTTTATACCACTGGCATTATTTGTTTCTATGAATCTCATTTAAAATTCATAATAATTCTATGGAATTCAAACAGTAGAAATCGCTATATCTATTTAGCAAAAAGGTAGTAAGTAAACTTATTGGCTGCCAACCCTAAATTGAAACTTCTAACTCTCAGGGTCAGTCAGAGTGTGGCACATAAGCTTAGACAAAACTAGAAGAAGATATTGTTTACAGATCAGGCATGTGAGGGCCTCCAGTATCTAGGAGTACCAGGGTCTGACTCAAGTTCCGTTCACAATTGGTTAGAAGTTAAAAGACCTAAAATAGCAGTCCTAAATGTCTCCTCCTAGTTAAAGCTGTCAGTCACTTGTTAGCATCTTTCCTTCCTCCGTATTCTCAGGCTTCATCACAGAATCTTCCCCTTGTCTACTCTTTCATCTGCACTCAACTCCCAGGTATGATTATGAACTTCTGAATTTGATCCACATCTAGACTCTCATGTACTACTCAGTATTTAAACATAGTGTTCAGTTGGCCATCCCAGGCTCATACTAAACACTCAGAGAAGGGATAGATGGATGAACGAATACAATACATACTTTTTAAAGTGTGAAATGCTATTCGTGAGAATGAAGTTATCAGCAGGGATCATCACTAAGTCAGCCAGTGAGCTTCCCTGGCCCTTAGTCTTTTGTTTAAGCCTCAGTAAATAAGAAAATTGTCCGTGGGCTGAGCCACAGCAACACAGTCTGAGTAAGGAAGGACAGCATGAGGTCATTTATTTTCCCTTCTCTGAAAAACTCTTGTAAAGATCCCATCTTTCATGACACCTGAAACCCCTGTGAGAATTCCCAGGAATATAATACAGCATACTGACCCCACCTGGGAACCATTATCTTATGTGAGATGACAGTGTGAAGAGGACATGATTAGTATACCTTCCCAGCTGTCATCAAAACTGCTGCCTTAATGGATTAATTAGATCTCTGTATTTTGGTGTCTGAATTGTTAGCTGGGCTGCCCCGCTAATCATAGGCTTCCATAAACATTGAAAAGGGTAGGATAATAAGAAATAATAACAAGTAATATTAATCAATAGTCTATAGATAGCACAATGTCAGATAGCACACCCCTTAAATAGATTGTTTTATTTTCAAAGCAGCCCTTAAGGGTGTATATTATTATTTCTACTTTCTACAGTAAACCAAAAATGGTGATATCAAAACAAACTGGAATACTTAACTCTAGAGTCTGAGCTGACCCAGTAGTCATACCCCCAGTGTATAAGTAAAGAAACAGGTCTAGATATTAAATGGTCTGTACACAATTGATTGAGTTAACTTGAACATAAGTCTGTCTCACTCTGGCCTGTGCCTGTGCACAGTCAGGCCTTGATACAAAGTCAAGCAGAAATGTGTGCAGGTAGCTAGCAAGGCCTTAGAAATCAAGGTGCCATGACTCCTTGGAGCAAGGCAAAGCTTCAGGACTAATGTTCCAGGACTGGGTACTGGCTGAGGTCTCAGCTGCAAAAATAAAACACATTTGCAATTGCTCTGGATATATGGACAGAAACGCATGGCCAGTTCTAGGATGAGTAGATGCTGTTGTCCTTGAGCCACTACCATGAGGCACTCACTATAAATGTTCTTTGTACACTTAGTTTCCGCTCCTCATACCAGCCTGTCACCTTCCCAATTCATTAAGAAAAAGCACAGGGAAATGTATTATTACTGAATGGTTATTACTTTAAATTACTAATAGCCTTTAACTTTTCTTGATGTTCTAAACAAGTATAAAATAAATAGAATTATTACCTCCATTTTAAATAATAAAGGTTATAAAGAATAATTTACCCCCAAATCACAAAACTTTTAAGTATCAAGGTTATGATCTTCCACTCAGATCTATAGTACTTAGTAATATCTGTCAAGTGAAGGAGACAACAATCTCAGGGTACTTCAAGCGCACCAAATCCCACCTTAGCATTTGTTTTGGACTGTTTCTTGGCATTGATGGCACACAAGCATATTTTCAAAGCTGAAAAAAAACCAAAGAACAACGACAAAGCAACCTTGCAGGGGACCTTTTACATCTCCACTAACTCAGAATCTGTGTCCAGGCTTTGATGTTTCTAATGGTATGTCAGATTATTCTCATCTGTAACTGGTGTCCTCTCTCTGCCCCTATGAGAGTAGGTATGCAAAGGTTATAAATGATGTCTATTATAAGTACTGTCAAATGGTGCCAATTCCTAGGTTAAGTGGCCTGTGAAGCAGGAATCCAGACATCCTAAACCTTTGGAAAAGTTTCTGTTTGAACCTTATTTCTAGGCCTCTCTTGTGGCTAATGCAACCGTGTAGCATAAGCATGTTCACCTGCCTTGCCCTCAGACTCCTGTTAGATCCTTGTCCAGAACCTTGCAGTGTAAATTCTTCTAGTTGCATGGTGGCCCTAATAAGTGATGCCAGGGGCTTGCTGGGATGGATGCTATGGTTCCCCATTCCCTAGTTCTTCGTTTCCCTGAAGCCCATGATCTGAGCTCACTGCCTTCACCAGACAGTCGACTTCTGCCAATAAACAACTTGCCCTTGCTCTCCTTTGCTCCCTCTCTGAGAGTGTAACAGTCTGCATTTCAACTTCTTGGTCTCCTGTCTGTGACAAAGAAGGATATTGTGAAAAATCAATTGCTTGGGTCAAGGAGAAAGTATTGATTCAGATAACGGCTGATGCAGCCTGTGAATCAGAAGGTGAGAGTGATAAAAATGACTGGCAGTTCAGGGGCTGGCTTTGACGCTTCCGGGATTTATGAAGCAGAAACAAGCTCTAGAGATTGTTTTCTTCCTGTGGAATTTGTGTGGCTCTTTGGGAATGCCATCCTGCCTCCAGTTCCTTTCTATCACTACGGTGCTCTGAGAATTTCTCGAGGAAATTATACTGAAGGAATTACACATTATATATTAGTTACATTTCTTGTGATTGTCATAAATACCTAAAAGAAGCAAAGTAAGGAACAGTTTATTTGGCCTCATACTTGGAGGAAGTCCATCGTGGTGAGGAAAACATGGTGGCACTGGGTGGTGCTGCCTCTGTGGGAACAGAAGCATGAAGCTGTTTTTTTTATCCGGAGGGGTTGAAAAGCAGAGAGATCACACAGGAAGTGGGACTTGGTTATAAACCAAAAAGCCTGCGCCCCAGTGACCCACTTTTACCCGGCTAAGTTACACCTCCTAATGGTTCCACAATTATCCCTCCCCTGCTGTACACGGACAGATCTATACAGAGACAAAAAAGTGCAGTGCATTGAGCTGTCTCAGTCCCCATTTCTCAGATCAGGTCTTTGTATAGAAGGAGTGTCAATGAGTCTGAGTTTATATATGATTGGACACTAAAGCATTTACCAAAGTTTTTAACAATTATTTTATGTATAACCCACAGTTACTAAACACAAAGAATAATAGTGAATTTCAAGCACTTCAATACCCAAAGCCCTGAGTATATGATTAAAAGCTATAATTCACTGGAAGAAATCCTTTCTCTCAAGAAAATTATAATCTGATAGAAGAAACAAACATCTAAGCCAATGAGTTTGCTGTGTGCAGTTGGTTAATGTTATAGAATAGCATACGATAGCATGGGGACTATAGAGATGTGGCCTAACTCAGCCCTGTGAGAACGTGAAAGAAGTGTAATTCAGAAACAACAAAGGTAAGAAAAGGTTTCTTGAGGTATAGAGGGCTGAGTATTTAAAACTAAATGGAAATGGTGTCCAAAATGGCTATGAGAAAAATGCTAGCTGCTTAATGAACTATACAACATTGGTAACTTAATTCAAGAAAAGTTTCTCAACCTCTTGATGAGACTAAACCCATTCAAAGACATTTTCCCTTTTTTAATGACTTGAGTAGTACCTGAGGACTCTGGATGAATTTTTATAGGGCTTCTCTCCATAAATAAGTTGATTTATACAAATAACTTATGGTTTAATTTTAGAAGTTTATCAAATAAAATTTATAATGTTATGGAGAGAGGAAGAGATGGTATATTCTTTATTTGTAGTTATAATTATTTCTTCATAATGAGTAGATACTCTCTTTTCCTTTGAATAACCAGAAACCAATGTGTGTGTGTGTGTGTGTGTGTGTGTGTGTGTGTGTGTGTGTTTGTAAAACATGTGGCTCTGGCCTATTTCCACATTTCTTACTACAAGGGAAAAATAGCAACATTATTATAAATTAAAATGTTCTAATTCTTCAAGATCTATTAAAAATTAAAGCAATGGCTATCTTTCTACACCTGCAGTTTCATAATCAGACTTATTCTGTGTTCCTTAAACCAAATACCAAAGTTTCTGCCTTATCTATCAAGAATAGTGTTTTACTAGGATCTAGCAAATGTTAGTATTTTGTGCTACTAATTCTGAGCAGAAATTCAAGGTTCTTTTAGACACACAGGAAAAGTGATCAACTCATTGCAAATCATGGTAAATTTACTCATAAATTTTATAATGTAAATATTCAACAAAATTTCCCAGCCCTATCTATGCTATTTGGACCTCAGTCATAGCATAGATAGGATGTAAATTCATCCAGTGCTGATGACATCCCTGACTTTGACATACAACACGAAGTAGTAACTATGTCTGGAGTAAAACAGATAATTTTACCAATGAAAGGATTGTCAATCCCTTGATCATCATAATCTGAAACTAACCAAGGAACAGACAGCCACAAAATGAGAGTTCCCATTGGCATTATGAAGGTCTCAAAAACTATCAGAAAACTTCAAGATGGACCAGGCCTTTGTGGAACGAAGTTTCCTTGAACCAACAACACAGGATAAAGTGAGAGCTATAAAAGAACCCAATTACCTGCAACAGCACACCATAGAGACAGGCCTAGGAGTGGACAGTACAGCTGGTAACCCACACCTCTGAACTTGTTATGTGTCAATAATAGTTCCATCTTTCAGTTATACCCTAAAAGAAGATTTTTAGCCAATGGAAATATTCCTCACTAGATTGTTTTCTGGATGACTCTAAATAAGAGTCTATTCCTTTGGGCAACTGGTATATCCTACATATGGGCTACTGGCAGAACTAGCCTTATATCCTACATATGGGCTACGGGCAGAACTAGCCTTATATCCTACATATGGGCTACGGGCAGGACTAGCCTTATAATTTACAAGAATTAAAACAGAAGGATAATAAAATGTTAATTTCTTTGTTTAAAATGTTATTAAGAACTTCAAGATGGGTTACAGCAGAGCATTGAACCAAACATAGAAGTCAGTGTGGTGGCCTTAGACTGCAGTCCTAGCACCTCTGAATACTCTGAAAGGATTTGGGGTTCTACAGAACTTCCTTGGCTAACAACTTTTAAAGATGTAACCTATTCCTGGTACTGGGAGTTTTAATTGGTGGCATATGGTGTGTAGTTGGGGTATTGTCTCCTCCATTAAATTGTAATTCCATTGAAACTCTTAAATATGCAGATATTCTAGAAAGCTTCTACAGTAGGTTTCCACATGACTTTTGAAAGGTTTGTAATGATAGCTATCCTTGCTTGCTCATATTCTTTCTTCTTCCCTGCTCTCCTACCCTTTCCTATTTAAACCTCCTGATATGTTTTCTACTTTGTAGCCGTATATTATGTTTCCTCTTCCATGGGACTGGAAGCTTCATCCATTACTGACTAACACTGATAATGTTGAAAGGTATTATACCTGCTGCTTGCAGAGAAAACTACAAACCATACAATAGTGACCTGCCTGAAAGACATGCCTACTGGTGCAATAGTGAAATACGTGTTCTGGGACTGACACACCAGTTTTTGGTCAGATTTAATGCCGCTTCATGGGATACCATCCACTGAGGCCAAGAGCCAGAGATGAGATAGAACATGGGGTCTCGTAGAAAACCTACTACTGTTATCCTGCTAAGTGAATATAGCAATACCATGACTCCTAATGACATATGCCATACCTATAGATCAGTGCAGGCTTCTTCTTGTAGTAGATGGTCATTAACATGAAGACCCAAAACTGGACAATGTTCAGAGAGTGAGGGACTTTGGAGCACCCATCCCTAAATGAGATCTCTTTATCACATCCCTCTTCTCAAGGCTCAGAGATCTATGGAGAAGAGCAAAAGGAAAGATTTTAAGAGGCAGAAATGGTAGATAACTACAAAAACAGTATCTTCCAAACAGCACAGGAGAGAGAGAGAGAGAGAGAGAGAGAGAGAGAGAGAGTGTGATGGATATAGATATGAATTCACAGAAATTAAAAAAGCATACATGGGAGCTGGAGAGATGGCTTAGTGGTTAAGAATGCTGACTGCTCTAAAGGTCCCAGCTTCAATTCCCAGCAACCACATGGCAGCTCACACCTGTTTGTAACTCCATTTCTGGAGACTTCTGACACCCTCACACAGACATACATGCCAGCCAATGACCAATGTACATAAAATAAAAATAAATTATTAAAAAGAAAGAAAGAACGAATGAACAAAGAAAGCATACACACAACCTCTACAAGTTCAAACCAGGCAAAATCCCAGCATGGAAAAAGGAGAGCGGACATAATGTCTCACCCAGAGCCAAGAAATTGTTTGTAATTATAGCTTCTGAGACAGGGGGAAGCAGTTTTGTTCAGTGTAGTGACACTAAGTATATCAACACACCCCAGGGTGGGTGTCTTGCTCAGTAGTTGGCCAAGGCAAATTGGACTCTTTGTTTTGAGTGTGTGTTTTCTTTCTTTCTGATTAAAATATGTATTTATCTTATTTATAGGGTTGTTTTATATACAGATTTGTCTCTGTACTACATGCATTCCTGATGCCCATGAAGGTCAGAGGACGGCATTAGATCCCATGGGACTGGAGTTACAGGCAGTTGTTAAGTCACTGTGTAGGTGCTAAAATCAAGCTTGAGTGCTTGGGAAGAGCACCCAGTGCTCTTAATCTCTGGGCCATATCTCCAGCACCAATTTTGAGTATTTTTAAGAAAGGGGGAGGGGGGAAGCATGAACTTGGGTGGGTTACCAGTGAGCACAGAAGAATTTGAGAGGAGTTGGTGGTGGGGAGAATAGAATCAAAATATAGTCTATGAAATTCTTTAAAAGTGAAAGTCATTTTTAAAATGTACACAGGCCAGTTCATCTCATCTGTGAAGTTGAGATACTCACAGGTGAAGCCTCGTGTCCACTCTGAACAGACACTGGTGAATAGCTATCGTAGGATGAGTTTGTCTCTCTTCTATCTGCCACGCACATCAAATGAGCTATTTGAAGATCTTCATTTCTGCATCTGTAGCCTCTCATTAGATCCTAACCCGGGAGAAGCTGTGTATCAGTGTTTATGAATGACTGAGCAATGAAATAGGCCTAATTTCTGCAGAAATTATGAAAAAAAAATTTTTTTTCATTTCCTTAGCTTCTCCTTATATCTCCGAGTCTCTCCCAGGCTGCCTACTCCCAAAGCAGCTGGGCAGGGTTTTACCCCTGTTGCTGTGGTTGGTAGGAGGGTTTTCTTATTTTTGATTATGAGGCTTTACTCTGTGGTTGAGGCTGGTCTGAAACAGCAATCATCCTGCTTCAGCCTCCTGAGTGCTCAGATTATAAGTGTGGGCCATCATGCCCAGCTGTAATTATTTTTTTTTAACTGGGAAAATTTGTTGAAGAGGTGTCTTTAAGTATTTCTATAAAAACATTATATGGAAAGCCATTAGCTGGTTGGAATGGAACTTAAAATGTAATGGTTACATGAAACAAAGCAGTTTTTCTGTTGCTATTAGCACTGAAGCTTTAGTACATTTGGATGGACAGGTCTATCTGTATTCCTAAGAAAGGAAGTCGGATCATCTTGAGATTAAAATAAAAATCTTGTGCAGCTGTGCAATGGAAAGGGGCTGCATGGTTATATGGGTGCACCTCACCCTAAGTCCGAGCAGAGTTCTAGACTGGCTGTGCTCTGCACTCTTTTAAGGAATCCTGGGAAGCTTGTGAAGAGAAGGGTGAGATGAGCCATAGCACAGAGAGAAAGTCTGTGGCTGGCCTTTCCCCCCCCCCCCCCCTCCCTTTGCAGTAAACAAGGGAAGAAAGGTCAGCTTCAATTAAATAGCCAGGGTCAGGTCAGACATCCACCAGTGAGGGCACAATCTGGCAAGGTAGTAATCATAGTTAGTGATTAATGACTCCCAGTTACTGTTTACTGAGGACAAACTCTTTGGCTCTGCTGTGCTGTTTGCTAGGTCTTTGCACCTGTTATATTCCTCTCAGCATTTGCTCCATTTCACTGTTGAAGAATCACACTCAAGGAGATTAAAACCTCTTCCAAGGGTCACTTAGCCAGAGGCATAGCTGAATTTTAAATCTGGTCCTGCCTAGCTTGCTTAAGTTACAGTTAAACAAAGAGGCATACAAAGCTGTTGAATAAGGAAAAAAACCTCTGAGGAAGAGCTAATGCAAGAAAAGAAACAAAGAGGAGAAATTCCTCACTGGATTCCAGGCCTCAGCCTTCATTCATCTGCCCATCTGTCTCACATTACTCTGGGAATGAAGTCAACACATGCATAAAGTTAAGATTTGGGTCCAAAGCTCAATCGCTCCCCATCCATACAGTGTGTCCACTTTGCAAAAATACTACTGTCATTAGACATATCTAAGTAGCCTTGATATCCCTCCCAGCTGGCCGCCAGAACAAAGGAACAGCAAGGGAGCTCTAGGAAGCTTTGAAGAGGAGGGGTACACTATCCTTCAGGAGTGCCCAGAGCTCTGCACACAGGCTGCAGCTGGGGAAAACCTGAGCCAATTCTGAACCACCACCTTCCTTCTTAGCAGGTCTGTGCTCCTATCCATCCCAATAAATCTTGCTTTTCTTGTTTTGAAAATGAAGGTATTAATAGCATGTAACACACATAAAAAGGGTATATATTATTTGTGTTTACATTATGCATTCTTGCTTATTCCTTGTACTGGCTGGTATTGTGTCATCTTGACACAAGCTGGAGTTATCACAGAGAAAGGAGTTTCAGTTGAGAAAATGCCTCCATGAGATCCAGCTGTAAGGCATATTCTCAACTAGTGATCAAGGGCAGAGGGCCCCATGTGGGTGGTACCATCTGTGAGCTGGTAGTCTTGGGCTCTATAAGAAAGCCAGCTGAGCAAGCCAGGAGAAGCAAGCTAGTAAGGAACATCACTCCGTGGCCTCTGCATCAGCTCCTGCTTCCTGACCTACTTGAGTTCCAGTCCTGACTTCCTCTGGTGATGAACAGCAATGTGGATATGTAAGCCGAATAAACCCTTTCCTCCATAACTTGCATCTTGGTCATGATGTTTGTGCAGGAATAGAAACCTTGACTAAGACAAATTGCTACCAGCATAGTGGGGTATTCCTGTGACAACATGACCATGTTTTGGGGAGGACTGTTGAAGGACTTTGGAACTTTGGGCTAGAAGATCCATTCAGTGTTAAAAGCTCTGTGGGATGTTGTGTAGGATCTTGGAAGATAATGTTGACAAAAGTGCAGAAGATGGAGGCCTGGCTTGTGAAATTTCAGAGGGAAGATTAAAGACTCTTATCAGGGCCATTGCTATTTTGACTGTGAAGATTCTGTGGTTTTGATTAGCTGGGGCTGAAGGATCATCAGTGATTAACAAGATACCAGGACTACTAAAGCAAAACCATTGCATTACTGGGAGTATTGATGCTGGTTAGCTGGAGTTGGGAACTTGACGGTGATTGGGAAGAGTCCCGCATCAATGAGGTGAAATCTTCTGAGAAGTGTTTTCTGAGAGCACAGAGGCTTCGTTCCAGAAATAGCCAAGGTTGTACCTTGTGCTGTGGCTGGACTTGGTAATGTGTAAGAGTCACTCAGGTGGTACTGGTTTTGAAGGCATAAAGGTATTCGTGAAGAGCAACTGAGGCCTGGGCACTGTGAGAGGCCTTGGAAGGCCACTGGTGAAGGTTCAGCCTCAGTTGCAATTCCAGGACTGAAGGGGTTCATGCAAAGGAGTTGAGGCTTGGGCACTGTGAGAAGTTGTGAAAGGCCATTGGTGAAGGTGCAGCCTCAGTTGCAATTGATGGCTCAGGACTGAAGGGGTCATGCAAAGGAGGTGAGGCTTGGCACCATGAAGAGAGGCTATTGGTAAAGCCTAGTTGCAGTGGAAGACAGCAGTGTTTTTGGAGATGCCAGTACCATGAGATGACCACCAAGAACAGCAGTAGCAGTGGAGTACAGGCATCTGGAGCCTAGAAGACAAGGTATATGCTACAAGGGTGGAGCTGGAGAAGTGACTCAAGCCCTTGGAGGAATCCAGAAGATCGTGAGTGGATCCCAGACACTGGAAGGTTGGAATTTGATTTTGATTTTGATTGTGACTGTGCCCTGATTTATTTTCCCTCCTGAAGGAAGAAGGTATTTTAGTGGAGCCCACAGTTAAGAGACTTTTGATGGTAAAAAGACTTTGAATTCTTAGAGATTGGATATTTTTAAAGGGATTGAAATTTTGATATTTAAGAATTTGCACCGAGCAGTGGTGGTGCATGCCTTTAATCTCAGAACTTGGGAGGCAGAGACAGGTGGATTTCTGAGTTTGAGGTCAGCCTGGTCTACAGATTGAGTTCCAGGACAGCCAGGGCTACAGAGAGAAACCATGTCTCGAAAGAGAGAGAGAGAAAAAAAAAAAGAATTTGCAAAGACTGTGGGACCTTTAAAGTTATTTAGATCTTGGAGATGAATAAGAAAGTAAGGGTTGAAGCTTAATAGTGATGTATTTGTTTGTCAAGTTGACAACGGGTCAATTGTACTGGCTGGTTTTGTGTCAACTTGACACAAGCTAGAGTTATCCCAGAAAAAGGAGTTTCAGTTGAGAAAATGCTTCCATGAGATTCAGCTGTAAGGCATTTTCTCAATTAGTGATCAAGGGGGGAGGGCCCCTTGTGGGTGGTACCATCTGTGGGCTGGTCTTGGGCTCTATAAGAAAGCAAGCTAAGCAAGCCAGGAAAAGCAAGCAAGCCAGTAAGGAACACCCCTCCATTGCCTCTGCATCAGCTCCTGCTTCCTGACCTGCTTGAGTTCCAGTCCTGACTTCCTCTGGTGAAGAACAGCAATGTGGAAGTGTAAGCTGAATAAACCCTTTCCTCCCCAACTTGCATCTTGGTCATGATGTTTGTGCAGGAATAGAAACCCTGACTAAGATATTCTTTAAGGATGGTTCTATTTTTACCCTCTAATATTCTTTTGCCTTCCAGATCTGTGTTATACTAATTTCTAGGACAACATGGTTCACACAGTCTGAGAGTAATGTATTTGAGAAGGGAGAAGGAGGGAACAGGGAAGTGGTAGGTGCCAGATAGTGTCACAGTATTATTCTTTTAATACTTACAGAAAGTCATGATACCACTGTAGTAGTCACATTTTTAAGAGCATCAGATCCTAAGCTCAGCTGCACCTCTATTTTTACAGGGTGACTACTCAGCAAAAATATGATCAGGATTAATAAAAATTTTTGCCTTTGATATCCCTCCAAACTCAGGCAGAAGCTTATAAGATCCATCTATTACAGGCACAATGACAATAACTTCGTGAGTTAATACAGTAGCCCTTTTTTACATGGTTGGGCTTGGTAATCTTTAATTCCCAGTGGCACACAGATTTTCCCTGTGTGTCTTGGGCAGGCCACTTTCTCTCTGAGGTTCTCCACATTGCCTAGCACTGTAAAGGAATAATAACATTCAATAGAAGCTTACTTAGTAGACTAAAAGCACACAAAGGTGCTATTGTAGTTAAGCTTGATCATGTGTAGAAAACACACTTACACTTTACTGGTAAATTATAGTATCAGATAAACTAGTGTGGAGGCTGTGGTATAGTTCTGGGGGTGGGGAGGACTTGGCCTACAGAGAATATCTTAACTTGTTTGCAAGGATTGAAGAGTCTAAGATTAGTAGTCTCTCCAGTCCCAAAGGACAGGGGGAGAAGTATCAGGGAGAATAAATAGTAGTGAAAATCAGGAAACTAAGGAATAATCTCAGTTCTGGATCTGAGTTCAGAGAGGAAGAATGTGGTATGGTGGATACAAATGTCTAGAGCCACCTGAGAGTGCTGCTTAGGCAGTGATACAGAGGCAGAGAGTCCCTGTGATTGATCCACCGAAGATGCTCCATCTATCTTTCTGAGTTTCTATGTTTCAATTAATTAGAAGCCAAGTTCTCATCCTTCCTCATTTAATGAGACTATCCACCTTTGAGCTAGGCTGGCTTTAGGCAAATGCCAAGCAAGTTGTTCCTGTTCTGAGCCAAATCCTAGGCAGCAGCCTGTCTCTCTAGAAGGTGTCTACAGTGCAGACTAAATTTATGATTCCTCCCTGGGAGTCTTAAATAGTACATGGTGGCCTTTTTGTCTACCCAAACAGCATTATTAATACCTCCTTGGAACTTGGGATCAAATGTATGGAATTCTGTGCAGCTGAAAGAAGAAAAGAAACTCACCTTCACAGAGCATCTGCTAGGTTGCAAGCACTGAAACCTGGTACATGGTGTCTTCCATCCTAGCATATGTTTACCATGTCTGGCTACCCAGTCTCTTTTCAACACTTTTATTCATAAGTCCTTCTGGTGTAAGATAGAAGTTAGAAAATTTACTTCCCCAGGCTCTCAGTGCCCAGGGATGTTATCTAAGCTCTATCAGTCAGACACATCAACACAGGAAGTCTATTCTGTCTCAGGCAAATGCAAGGCTGAGGCAGTGTAGGGAGCTTTGAGTCCCTGGATAGATTGCCATTAGTGCTAGAGGCACAGCAGTCCCTATAATGTAGAACTGGTGGCATAAAGGTGGTACCAGTGTGAACTCTTGTATTGAATACTTAGTAGGAAGGCAGCTATATTTTTATTATCAGAAGGTCTGCAGCATGATTTCGGATATGAAGCTGGCCCCAAATCTGGTTATTTGAACTTTCAACTCATTGTGTGAACTTCCAAGATTAAATTCATAAATTTTCTTCAAAATTAATCAGTTAGCCTGCTTCTATCACTGGCAACTCAAAAATGATACCTCATTTGTCTCTTAGACCATCCTCACACATCCTAGTCAGGAATGTCTATACATATATATATGTCTCAACGTCTAGAGAACTCACCCAACTTTGCACAACCCAGTATCCATCCAACTCCAAAAGACCATCATTCTCCATTTGTATCCTATTCCTCTTCCTTAGAGCTCTTTAGCACACAGCTCACAGGAAGGAGAGAATAGTGATTTCATCCCCACTGATTTTTTCTTGTGTGTTTTCCAATAAGATGGGCATTTATTCTTTCATCCATCCTCTTACCTTGGAACCATGATTCCAGCCTCCTCCCAGGAGATTCCAGTGACCACCCTATTTACCTGGGTTTGTTCACTTTCTATTATATCACTCTACTTTATTTCCTTTAAATTTAAATTATCTGATATTATCTAGCCCTTTACCTTTAGTGATTGGTTTTCATCTATATGCTATTAGAATGTAAGTTCCCTAAGACATAGCTTATTTTACCCAAACTTGTATCTCTAGTGTCTTGGTTCCTGGCATTTAGAAGATCCTCAGAGTGTATTTGCTGAGCGAATGAATAAACAAATGAAAAGGATGGATGAATGTAATTGGAATCTACTCAAAGTCATTCTCTACATTTAGTGTGCCTTTGTCTCAGTAATGGTATTATTGATTTCTTAATTTTCACTCAACAAAATTATCTTTAGTAATGGCCTTCTGAATCAATTTTCAAGCTACAAAGCTTTAGAATTAGATAAAACTCAGCTTTATTCTAGATTTTTCCATTTACTCTTACATGACCCTAGAAAATTCTCTAAGTGTGTTTTTTTGATCTTTAACATTAGAGATAATTGTTTTCTCATAAGGACAGACACAACAAAATGTCCCTTCTCAGTCCTTCTCATTAGGTTATCCTCCTTGTTCAACAAATCTGGTTTTAAAAACAAAGTGAAGCATAATCGAGGTAATGTTTTAGTATATTAACAGCTAAGTCTACCATGACAAAGTACTGTTGGATGGATAACTTACACAAAACATCAATGTGAGGACACAGTTATGGAAACTGGAAGTCTTAGACCAGGTACTAATGTGGAGAGGCAATGGTAAGAACACACCACTCAGTTACGAATTGTGATCTAATATTCATGTGCCCAAAAGACGGTGAGAAAGCTCTTCGAGGTCTCTTCAATAGGAAACATATCTATCCATCCTTGAGTATTCTTCACTCATCAGGTAATTAATTGTTCCCCCAAAGACCTGATTTCTAGTGCATTACATCAAGGATATGATTTCAACACATGCATTTTGGGGAACAGAAACATCTAGTGTGTTGTCCTACAATATATTTTTCCACAAGTAGATTTGGCAAAATGCAGTAGTTTCTCCTCCAACTTTCATGACACGTGGGTGGAGTAGTTAAGTTTTTCACTACAGAAGCTATTCTTCTCAGACACCAAGGCAAGTCTTTAAACACAGCAATCCTGCCTCCCTGTGCTTTTGCCTACCATGCCAGTCCATATGAACTGTTCTTTATGTGGACTAGTAAGAGCTAGAGTTAAATCTAGTCTCAGTTTTAAAGCTGGCATCTGTGTTATTTTGCTCTATTATCTCCACATAGAGATTCACATGTATATAAAAATATACACAGACACACACCAGAGATACACACACACACACACACACACACACACACATATCCATCTTAGATAATTTGCATTGTCTAGACATTCTTTCTGGAATTTTTCAGATTCTTAAGAAAATGGCATAGACAATGTTGTGTAGTAACTCTGAGTACCAAGTTATAATTTGAGGGATTGTAAATATTGTAAATATGCTATAGAAATAGGCTGAAATAAGAAAGATAGAGGACAGTGAGTGAGGTGTCCTTTTGGCAAAATACTCCAAAACCAGGAAGAGGGGAAAGATTGTAAGGTGTGACTAAAGGGCATAGTCTGTTAGGTAGCAGAAAGTCCTTGGGTCACTTACTTAGCAAATACAGCCTTGATCTAGCAACTAAAATATAGGCATAGTGGGTAAATATCAGTTATTTCCTAGCCAGGACTACAAGAGGGAGCTGAAACTTCTGAGATAGGTCCTAATGAATCATTTCTGATGTCATTTGGCCCAGGCTGGCTGGTTTAAAGGCTAAAGCGTTTCTTGTACACTCATTACAACATTGTATTCTGAAAGCAGACCTTGAGCAATCTGTGTTGTTCTTGCAGAATTCTGAAGATACATCTAAGGATCAAATATATTCCCACTCACAGGAAGTTCATACTGTTTACACAGTAATTGTGTTTGTCTGCTTGCTGACCCAGGGCAAGTTACTTAATCTACTTGTGTCTCAGGTTCCTCATTTATTAATATAGTAACAATTGTTCTTGGGGGTTAAATGTGTTACTTTGTGTGTAGTCAATAACACACTGGTATGACATTTAGACTCAGAGTCTGAATGTTCATAAAAGCAGCTTTGCTTTTGTCTCCCACCAGTGCTTCAGGCCTATTCCAAGTTGGTATCTTGCACTGGATGAAACTTTTCTGGTAATAGAAAGATCTTAAATCACATTAATTAGTAGACAAGAAAGAAAAAAACAGAACAGGACAAAACTCAGTTTGGTGATTTAAAGTGTCTAATGTCTAATATAGGACTACTGTCAACACTCAGTACTCTGTTTTCTATCTTTTTCCATAGTCCCACATGTCTGATCAAGGATGGTTTCTATCTGGGAACTTGGAGGGCTATAGATACACAGATGGATGGATGGACAGACAGACAGACAGACAGACAGATACAGAATTGGGCCTTCTGTGTTTTTCATTCCTATCTTCTACTAGCTTCCAAAGATGACATGGGAGAGAAGGGATGAGAACATCAGACAGCACCTTCTTGACAAACTCCTAATCTGGCTCTCAGGCCTCTATGCTTGGAAGATGTTCTTAGCTGTCTTTTGTATGGTATCCATTAAAGGTTTTGGAATGCACTCAATGGCAGTGATAACTTGGGAATGTGTCACAGGTCTCTTATTTTCACTGCTGCTCTTTCATCTTTTCTGATGATCCACTCTCTTCAAACTCCTCATGGGAGTTAAAATAATATATATTCTGCCTACTGTTCATTCCACATGTGAGCAGCATCTACAACCTTGCAAGTACCAGGATCACAAGCTAGTCTATCTACTTCACTGTCCCCACAGTCTCACTAGATTTCCTAAGGAGTCAAAATTTGGTTCGTGATATACTTTCTATACCCCTTGAAACAAGGGATTACCTCTACCCCTGCCAACACAAACACAATCTCTTTTAGAAGATGTAGCATGTAGGGACTTCAGATAGCAAACCCCCTCTCCCTGCCTGCTTATCTGTCTGTCTTTCTTTTCCTGTCTCTCTGAGATAGATAGATAGATAGATAGATAGATAGATAGATAGATAGATAGATATAGATGAACAGACAGATTTCAGTTAGAAAGTAGAAAATTCTGGATGATTTCTAACATTTCTTCAGAATACAGATTCCTTTTTTACTGCTTCTTAAATGATATAGATGCTATAGCATTCTGCACCAGAGAAGGAATGCTCAATTCGTATCACTGCCCTTATTCCAGGCCCTTAGTCCTTTCTTTTTCTGTATTTCTTGCCTATACCTCTTTCTGTCAATTACCAAGAGTGAAGCAGTGCTTTCCATGTCCCTGACTGTCCTGTCTTCCTTGCTGATACAGTGTTTTGTATATGCTCAGTGTCACAGAACTATCAGTCAACTAAATGCCACTTATAAAAAAAGTGTGAATAATGTCACCAAGCTTCCTCAGTAAGGGCATTGTTTCCTCACCTTTTCATTTTGAGACACTTAATACTCTGAAACTAGTAGATCAAAAGGTTGAAGAAAGTTGGGGCTGGAAAGATGACTCAGTGGCCATCTCTGCAGTGGCTGCTCTTCTGGAGGACCCATGTTCAATCTCCAGCACCCACCTGACAATACACAGCTACCCGTTTATAACTCTAGTCCGAGGAGAATCTGATCCCCTCTTCTGACCTCTTCTAGCCTCTGTGGGCACCATATAAAGATAATATTCAAATATTCCGGTCAAAACACATGCACATAAAATAAAAATAAATAAATTCTCTAAAGATTTTTAATGTCAAGTAAGTTGAAATAAGAGAGTTCGGGTTTCAGAAAATACTGGCCTCAAGATGCAGGTTAAATTAAAGCCACTATCTATGGGCCCTGTTAACAGTGGAAGAAGACAAGACACAGCTCAGGGAACTGCAGAAATGCTGATATTTTTCTAAAGAAATCTGGAAGCATATGGCACAGAAATGAATCATGAAAGGAAGCAGAGCCATCTACAGAGTGGCCATGTTCAGCAAGGGCATCTGGGCAGGCAGGTTAGCACTGGGACTCCATGAAAAAGATCTGGCTCACCAAGATTATAAGGAGGGCAGCCAGCCTGAACCTAGAAAGCTATTGGCGAAGAGCTAGAGAGCTGGCCAGTGTGGACAGAAAAGAGAGGGATCCTATCTAGTCCTATTTGCATTGCTATGTGTCTTAGTTGTGTGCTTTAACCAAACCTTTCACCCTCTCCTGCTTTCTTTTTCTTAAGTAAAAGGAGGCGTTCCAGTCGCTACAGAGCTTTGTTCAGCCTGTGTGAGAAGATAAAGATAGCTGATAGCCCTGCTTTTGTGGATTGGTGTTCACAAAGATACTGTCCATTGTTATCTCAATGCTCCTAGTATTCTGTTGACCTGGATTTAGAGCAAAGAGTGAAAGCAAGGAAAGAAGAAGCTTGGACATGTCCACGCGTGCGCACACACACACACACACACACACACACACACAGAGAGAGAGAGAGATTTTAAAGTACAATTTTTTCATATGTACTTTAGTGTAAAATGGTTATTTCAATCAGACTTTTTCTCCTATAACTCTCCTGTGGAAACAATAGGTGGAGTCTGATCTACCTTGAGTGTATCTAGAGGCTTCTAGATTCTTTTAAGGAGTAGTAAAGTGTTTGGTGAGTAATGCAGTGGGATGCTTAGGAGACTTCAATTAGCCATTTATTTTATGAACTCAATTAGATCACTTGAAGTTCTGAGGGTTCAATTGAGGTTATTGACAAAAAGGGCAAAAACAAAACCAAAAAAGAAAGAAGAAAGGGAGGGAGGGAAGGGAGGGGAGGGGAGGGGGAGAGGAGGGGGAGAGGAGAGGAGTCGAGAGGAGAGGAGAGGAGAGAGAAGAGAAGAGAAAAGAGGATTGATGTCCTAAGAGACATTAAAAGGTGTGACTAAACCTTAGAAATGTTGTGGATTTTAATGTAATGGATAAAGGAAACAGTGGAAGTTACCTTATCTTTGCCCCTATAACTGTTCATTGTGCAAGCATTTATTATGATTCTACATAGTACAGCCAATACCTACTAAAATTCTATTCTACAGGAGAGAAAACAATGTATAAGAGCCTTTGCTTTTGTGAGACTCTCATCCCATCAAGAGCACATGCTTGAAGACCTGGAGCACACCATAAATTATTTTTAGATGTGATGGAACAGAAGATAGGGTGTCAAGAGACCCAACCTTATCTGAGGCACCAGGAAAGATTTTTCCCAGGAAATGACTTGTAAATGAGAGCCCCAATAAAGAATGAGGGTTAACTGGATGAGATGGAAGAAGAAAAAAGTTGGCAAGGAAGGTGCTGGTAGGAAAGAAGTTTATTCCAGTGTGAGGACAGGGATATGAGGATGTTCTTGGAGAGGGAGACCCCTGGTCGGGTGCCTCCTGTGTGCCTTGGGACTCTAGTGCAGACCTGTCCTTCCTCGACACTCCTCTGTGGACCAAGCTTCCTGTGTCCTGCCTGTTGCCCTCATTGACTTCCTCAGCTCAAAGTTATCAAGTCCTTCCTCTCCTGTTTCCCATTAACCACCGTTTTATGAGTCTGATAGAATGGATGTCATTTATCTCTGAAGACTGGCATGGAGTCTGGCAGCTAGGGCTGATCCATGAACTGAGTACATTGTAGGCATTTGTCTTCTAATATAATAAAGCATAGAGTTAGAAGGGCTCCATTCTCTTATCTTGTTCAGCTTCCTCATCTTGCCAATGGCAAAAGAATGAGGCTTAACTGGTTGCTGATCTCAACTAGGTCTCTCTTAAGGCCTCACTCTTTTCACCCATAAAATAGAAATAGCTATCTGTGTTGTCTGGGATATTTTAAGAAAAAAAGTGTGTGTGTGTGTGTGTGTGTGTGTGTGTGTGTGTGTGTGTGTGTGTCTGTATAGATAGAGAGATAGGTAGATAGATGGATGGATGGATAGATAGACAGATGATAGATAGGGTTTGTTGTATGTATGTACATACATATATGGAATCTCACTTTTTTTAAGATAACAAAACACCTAAAGTTATCAACTTGTCACAGTTGTAAATTCATTTTGAACCTGTGACAAAGCACATCATTGTGGTGGATGTGTGTGTAAGCAAAAGCCCCTCCCATGGCTAAGAACAGAAAATAAGAAAGGGTAAGGGGCTAGGGTACCCCAGAAACTTTTGGAGGCACACTCAGTTATTTCAAGACCCCCTAGCAGGTCCCACTTTCTATGTACACCCCAGACTAGGGATGAAACCTGTAACAGATGAGCCTTTGGGGGACATCTCAAGTACAAACTTTAACAAATATCAAACTATTGCTACCAACCCAGAAGTTCAGGTCTGGTTTTATTATTTCCGGAGTTCTGACTGTGAGCTTCAAAGGGCATTTCTCTTGGACCCGAGATGGCATAGTCAAGTCAGAGCATATATGCAGTACCTCCCCACTCTCAGGACTGAGGTGTAGTAAAGAGAGGCACCCTGGTGTACTCTTCTGGTATCTGTAATTGGTATCATTAACAGTAGGCTAGCTGAACATGGGCCACTTGATTTGCCTCTTTTAGTCCTGCAAATCTGTAGATAGCAATGCTTCAGGGGAAGAAATTATGATACCACCTCTTAGAAACCTTAATCAGCTATTACCTTAGACATTTCTCTTTGACTGAGTCACTTATTTATAAAAAAAAAAAAAAGGAGTTCCTAGGTCTTATGGCTGGTACCGGAGCTAGATTACCTAAAGCAGGGTGCTCCCTCTTCCCCAGCCCCATTTGGTGGAAAGAGTTAGACCATGTGGTATAAAGTAATCAACTGACTTGTGCATGAGTTTCTCACCCTGCTCCACCCATGGTAACAATGAGAGTTGGTTAGCCTTGCTTTAAATGAATTTCATACCAAAAAGCAAGAGAGCTTTACATCCCCAGGGGACAAGAAATTATACACCTGCAAAAACAAGTAAGGTCTAGGAAAGGGTAGTGTGTTCTAACAGAACAAGGCCTGGGGTTTGCACACAAGGTTTAAAGCTGCCTCAATTAGTTCACTAATTCACTCACTGATTGATTCAGTTCAATCACTTCAGTGATTGGGTATAGATTCGGCTTTCTTCTCTCTGGGCCTGTTTCCACACTTGTAAAATTGTGAGAGATCAGCTAGCTGTGGTATTTATGAAAACTCGTCTAATGATTTACGATGCTCAAGCAAAGTCTAAAGATTGCAGTTTTACTTTGACCCTGCTGTGCTGGTGCCTGAGTACAGGAAGCCCTCAAGTGGTTTATGAATCAATCAATATAATGGGCAGATATAAGGGAGGGGGAAAAAAAAAGGGCAATGGAGAAAGGAAGGGAGAAGAGAGGGGAGAAAACAGAAAGGAGAGGAGCTGATGGGGAATGGAGGAGGTGAAATCCTCAAATCTCAACTCCAGTGCCTAGCCAACCAAAGTTTTAGGGATACTCATGTACCCCCCTCTCCTATAATTCCTGCTGGCCTATGCTGTCTGTCCTTAAAGGGTTAATTATCTAAAAGCCTCACTTGACTGTTCACACCCATGGAAGCTTTTGCTATGGTGATCCTCATACCAAACACATTGGTTTCTACCTCTTCCAGACTGTAGGGGAACTGACCTACAGATAGAACCTTCCATCTCCAAAGTTCCCTATCTCATCCTATAAAACCAAGACCCCCCACAGCACATGTGCAGTGTATCTTCTGCGGAGAGACTGTGGCCCTTCCATTGTTCTTATTAAAAGAATAATTCTGCTTCTGGAGATGGTTGTCTGCTTGCTCTTTGTTTGCTTCCACATTGCCTGTATCAATCCTGAGCTAACTACCCCAAGTTGCCCTCCACACTGACTATCCTGGTTAGTTTTTTTGTCAAGCTGACACAAGCTAGTGATGTCTGGGAAAAGGGAGCCATCAGATTGGCCTTTAGGCAAGACAGTAGGGCTTTTTATTGATTAATGACTGCTGTAGAACAGCCCATCTTACTGTGAGTGGTACTATTCCTGGGTAGGTGGTTCTAGGATGTATTTTAAAAATGCTGAGCAAGCCATAGGGAGCAAGCCAGTAGGCAGTGTTTCTCCATCATCTCTGATTCAGTTCCTGGATCCAGATTCCTGCTTGAGTTCCTGCCCTGGATTTCCTTCATGATGGACTATCAATTATAAGATGAAATAAACCCTTTCCTCCCCAAGTGAGCTTTACTCAGTGTTTTACCACAGCAGCAGAAAGCAAACTAGATCACTAACCTTAGTCAAGCCACTTTTCTGATGGCTTTTCTACCATCCTGAGCTCACTGGAAAGGGCTGGTGCCTGACTCACCTGTGATTGACACAGGTTCAGGCTTGTGGGGTGACAGCCAGAAGACACTGATTCCAATCCTGAGTAGGAGGCTAGGCCTGATGTCATTTAATCTGCATGGCCCTGGCATGCTGCTGTTTAGCTGATCTGGGTTTCTAGATAGCTTTATGACTCCATGAAGTGGTCTTTGACTCTCAGCCTTCAGTCCTTCTCGGACAAAGCTGTGCACACAGAGAGACATACTGTCACCATCACAGACTCCTGAGTACCTCGGACTCTGCTGTACCTATAATCATGTGTAGCTGCCTGTTTGTCTCTAGCTTTGTCTCTTCTCCTGAACTGTGGGCTGCAGGAACAGTCACTTAAGAGTGTGGACCATGCCTTAGTCATCTTCATAGCTTTGTCATATGGCATGATGCCTAGAACATTGCTGGGACAATATTACTAAGTGTGATTTGGCACATGCCTCAGTGGTAGTGTTTGTGGGAGTCCAAGGACCCAAGAGAGTCAAATGCTTTTTGGTGGAACTGAAAATACCTTTCAGTAGCCCTCTGGGTCTTCAGAGGTCTCTACCATTGTTACATATACAAGTTTTATCTGAGTCACTCAAAGTATCAAAGAGATACTTTGAGTGACTCAGAGCTTTGGCATGAGCTTATAAACTCCATTCTGAAAGACAAAAGTATCCACAGTTGAAACCACCTGAAGCTTTCATGAAGAAAAGTGTTGTTCTGCTGTTTCATGCCTGCACCTCCACTAAAATGTAAGTTCTATGAGAATATTGCTGTTTACTCTTATCTCTGGCACAGTTTGGTACATTAGTGTGCAGCTATGTAAATGATACAGAGGTAAAGACTCAGAGTTGCATGAAGCACGGTAAGAAGAGTTCTGAAATATCTACATCTTTCCATAAGCAAAGACAATAATCTGAGGAAAAGGAAGACTGATGCTCAGATCATTTGCTTAAAATGAACGAGTCAAGGTGAAATCTCCATTTAGAATATTCATAGCTAACACCATCTCACTACTAGGTATATAGTATGTGAGCAATTTCTGTGTATAACTGTCCATCCTTACAAAGGCCATGCAGATTAGTATTCTCTCCGTTGTTCCCACACAGAAATGAATGCTGAAAGAAGGAAAGTAATTTCTCAAGTCACTCAGCAGTGAGAAGGTGACAGCCATGAGACTCAGCTTTGAGTTGATTATAAAATGGTTTCCTCCTTGACACTCCTCCTTTGCCTCCCCCATCAACTTCTCATTTGCTAAGTACTCGCTGTGTGCTCAGCTTTTAAAGTATTTATTTATTTATTTACTGTGTTACTGTGTGTGTGTGTGTGTGTGTGTGTGTGTGTGTGTATGAGAGAGAGAGAGAGAGAGAGAGAGAGAGAGAGAGAGAGCACGCAAACACACTGGATTCCCTGAACTGGAGTTGCAGGTGGTTGTGAGCCACTACTGTGAGTGCTGGTGAGCTGCTTTACTGCTGAGCCATCACTCCCACCCATCTACCTTGTTTTAAAATCTATGAATCCAGTATTGAATTGGAACAAAAGAGGAAGGCTTAAAAATTTGCACATCGACTTCGATGTAGACACTACTCATAGGCATCTGGCCAAGTTATATCTCCTGTAATCATCACAGCCACACTTTGTTTTTCTTCTTGTTCCATTAAACAGAGGAGGAACCTGAGAATTTGGAAGATTACGTCTTATGCCTCGAGTTAGTAAATTGGGAAGACTTAGATTCAGATCTCAAATTTAGGCCCATCTAGCTATAAAGCCATGTTTTTCCACTGTGGTCGCATCACAGCTAATTCATTTTCTTTCACTAAGCAGATCATGAGGGAATGAAGGTATTCTTTACCTGTTAGAAAGATCTGTTTCTCCATGGTCAATGAATGAAGAGTATGTCTGCCTTAAACTTCAAAAGGCAACAGTCAAGGGCCCTGTTGAATATACCTACAATACCTTTGTTTGAAATAGTCTTTTGTTAGCTTCAATTTATATATATATATATATGTGTGTGTGTGTGTGTGTGTGTGTGTGTGTGTGTGTGTATATATATTCTTTATTTACATTTCAAATGTTGTCCCCTTTCCTGGTTCACCCCCTCCCGGAAATCCCCTATCCCATTCCCCTTCCCCCTGCTTCTTTGAGGGTGTCTATCGAGCCTTCTTAGGAACAAGGACCTGTCCTCCCAGTGATGTCTGGCAATATATGCACATATATTGCTACATATGCAGCTGGAGCCATGTGTACTCCTTGGTTGGTGGCTTAGTCCATGGGAGTTCTGGGGGGTCTGGTTGCTTGATATTGTTGTTCTTCCTATGGGGTTACAAACCCCTTCAGCTCTTTCAGTCCTTTCCCTAACTCCTCCTTTCGGGACCCCGCGCTCAGTCCAATGGTTGGCTGCGAGTATCCTCCTCTGTATTTGTAAGGCTCTGGCAGGGCCTCTCAGGAGACAGCTATATCAGGCTTCTTTCAGCAAGCATTTCTTGTCATCCACAATAGTGTTGGGGTTTGGCGACTGTATATGGGATGAATCCCCAGGTGGGACAGAGGAACACTCCCCCATTGTTGGTGGGATTGCAAGCTGGTACAATCACTCCAAAAATCAATCTGGCAGTTCCTCGGAAAATTTGACATAGTATTACCTGAGAACCCAGCTATACCACTCCAGGGCATATACCCTAAAGATTCTCCAACATAAAACAAGGACACATGCTCCACTATGTTCATAGGAGTCTTATTTATAATAGCCAGAAGCTGGAAAGATCCCAGATGTCTCTCACCAAAGGAATGGATACAGAAAATGCGGTACATTTACACAATGGAGTACTACTCAGCTATTAAAAACTAAGAATTCATGAAGTTCTTAGGCAAATGGATAGAACTAGAAAATATCATCCTGAGTGAGGTAACCCAGTCACAAAAGAACACACATGGTAGCTCAGAATACCCAAGATACAATTCACAAACCACATGAAGCTAAAGAAGAAGGAAGACCAAAGTGTGGGTGCTTTGGTCCTTCTTAGAAAAGGGAACAAAATACTCATAGGAGCAAACATGGAGAGAAAATGTAGAGCAGAAACTAAAGGAAAGGCCACTTACACTACTTTCAGGTACAAGAGATTCCTTCTGGACACTCTGGTTTGCCCTGTGGGGACGTCACATTGTAGATTGGTAAAACTTTGTTATTGAGACTCTGGCAAAACCTACTTCTAATTCAGCTCTGCTGCCTCCTAGGTATATAGCTCTGAGTAAGCAATGTACCTTCTTTGATTTCCACTTTGAAAAGGGGCAGAATAAAACAGCATTGCATATTGCTTCAAAGATAAGATTAGGTAACAGAAATGCTGAGTCTTGACATGGTTAATGGAACTAAAGGCTGTTAGCTGCATTTCTGAATGTCAGTGCTCTTACCTATCCAGCAGAGAATCTAGTTCTTTGTAATGTTTTTCTCCCTCACATAGTTCCAGGTTTCCAAATGTTCATACAGTCCTTCTGGATTTTATCTCCTGTCATATGATCTAGCTGGAACTTCATAATTCTAGGCCCCTGTATGCCTAGGAACCACTTCTAGGCAGGGGCTTTATTCCTATAAGTGTATCATTACCATTATCATCAGAGCCAAAAATCTTTGACCTATTCAAATGAAATGACGCATCAAGTCTTCCATCCCAGTGCAGGAAATTCACTTATAACAGGACAGCCCATAAAATGTCATCTTTGTGATCTTGCTTCAAGAACATCCCATAGCAAACACCTTGAACTCCAACGTATGACAAAACTTAGTGACCCATCTCTTTTGATTCATATTCAGAGCCCTTAATCCAGGGCACACACCCAAGCTGCCAGGGCATCTAACATTGGCTATTTTAGGAGACAGTGCTGCTCTCTGATGTTCAGCATCTGTGTAAGCTTCATCTTGCTGCCATTTTTCATTTTATACAAGCTCCTATGGATCTTCTGCAGGAACTTCCATCCATTTTCCTACCTCCTATCCCTTTTTCTTCCTATGCCCATCATTCCTGCCTGCCCCAGTTCATTAAATGTGTCAATGCATTTGGCCTAAGTATTTGTGCTTTAAATTTTGGTTTTGATTTTTTGCATACCACAGACTTGTGTATCACTTTGATTTAGTCATCTTTTCTTAGTTTTAATATAGAAAGGATAATTTCATCCCCAAATTGAATGACCAATGAGTATGAGCCAAGATCTTTTCAGTGTCTTCTATTTCTACTCAGAAGCATGGCTCATTGAAAGTCAGATGTAACAACTAAGAGTTAGGAAGGAGAACTTTCCTAGCTTCACTCATCACAGATAATCTTCCCCAGGTTTCATATTGCCTATTATATGAGTAAAAAGAGTGAGAACTCCGATCAGTGCCTGGCCTCTAGGGACATGAAGGAGAACCACATACCTGTGAGCCTTTCAAAAGCTGCTTTAAGCATCTACAAGATGTTCTTCACTCTTCTAATTCAGCCAAAGGTTGTCAAAGACCTTGCTATGATGACTTCACCACTGCTTCTCAATGGTGTTCTTTGAGAGATTTCCTCTCCTCTTAGATGGGAAGTGAAGCAGTGGTCTCTATCCTATTTGCCTCTATCAGTGGACATCGTAATTATCAAACAGGATGCTTAGAAATTTGTAGAGGAATGAGAAGCAGGGTTTTACCACTGTCCTTGGGGTCAGATAATTCCTTAGTGAACAACACTACTCCGTGCAGCGCAGGATGCAAGGAAGACCCTTCCTCTATAGGTAACAACCAAAATATGTTCAGATACTGACATGTCTTTTTGGAATTATAATATCCCCTGGTGGAGAAGCACTGAACTAAGAGATCATGTTATTGTTGAATGTGCATTCAAAGCAAAACAACCACTTTGACAAGTGAGAACCAATGTGAAGGGCAGAATAGACAACCAACCACTTGCCAATGTGGAAGGGACAAGGCAGTCCTGGAAGATGAAGAAACTGTTTTGTCTGGATGGTCTTGTGTTACTGAGTTTCTTTAGTTTAGTTTAATTTAGTTTAGTTTAGTTTAGTTTTTCTTTCCCAATAGGAAGATGGTTGAAGAACCGACATGTCCTGCTCTCTGTAAACTTCAAAGAATAGATCAACACCCAGCCTAATCTGTGCAGAGCCCCTGTGTTCCCTCCCTTCCAGAGGCCTCATTCTTGAGCTTTTAATTTGTTTTCACAGTGGTTTGAACAAATTGAATTTGTTAATTAAAGTGGTAAAATGAAATGCTGAGCATTATTGACTAGATGCTAATGCCATTAACAGGACTGAAGGCAAGGGACCCAGACTGTCAATCGCAGTGCAAATCAGATCAGCAGAGGCCACGGTACAGGCTGAGCCTGAAGGCTGAAGGGACAGACTTGTTTACATGTTTTGTGATTTTTGTCTTCATCAGTCAGGGTTTGTAATGGCCAAAACATTCTTTTAGAATGAGTTAACACTTCTGTGCCAAAGATTTTTATGTGTGCTAAGGAAATCCTGATGATGGATCACCTCAAACCTCATCTGCAAGGATATCTGGATCTAATGGAGTGATAGTACTTTATCACAGTAGAAAGTCTTCAAATTTGGGCATCTGAGGGCAAAATGCATGGGCTCTAATCCAGACTCAGTGTTCAGGTGGCAGGGCATGTAACTAAACTTTTAGCTTTATTTACTGTAAAATAAGAATAATAAAAATAATTCCCATCTCATCATGTTTTTACCAAAAGCAAATGCAACAATTCTAATCAAATATTTGACATAAGTCATGACACAGCATAAGGCTAAAGAGCAACTACTGTGCATTCATTGTCACACACTGTTCCAAAGATAAACACAAACATTTGTGGAGAGCCTGGAGGAAAGATTATGTCTGCTTGGGGAACACTGATTAAGGGGTGTTTGAGATGTAACATTAAGAGGAAAATATTCTGATAGAGAGATGGAAGAAAGGCTTCTGAGGAAGGATTTTTCAGGAAGGAATGTAGAGTCATACTATTGGAGGAATGGTAGAGTCTGTGGGCGTAGTCAGAGGGTTGGGTTTGCAATATACCCCAATCACATTCTTTAGTAGCTGTTGAGTCCCCTACTTGTAACAATATTTAACCCCTTCTCATCACTGACTTCTCAATTTTAGCTGAGATATCACCTCCTCAGAGGGTTCATCTCCAGCTACCTATTCCAAAGTGGGTCATCCTGCTCTCTAATAGAACCCTGATTTCCCCCATTTACATCACTTAATATAATTCTAGCCTTGGAGTCTCAAGATGCTGTAACTCTATGGTAGATATCATATTGATTGTTTTTTTCATATTGGTGATCAGTACTCAGCACAGCATAGGGTGATGGATGTTTAAGGCATAAATGACTTGGTTTGTATAAAGCCCATCACTTTAGTCAGTATGCACATTGATCATAATTTAGGAAAAGGAAAAGAAACTAATCCTAGTTGAGCAGTGTGTCTTCAAGTTCTTTATTTCTAATCTTTTCAGAAACCTTAGATGTGTGGATTATGATATCCTAATTTTAAAGACGAGGAAACTGAGATTTAAAGAACTTAGGTGAATTTAGTCAAAAGTTTTAACAATGTGAGAATGTTAACAAAAACTCAGGTCTCTCTGTCACCCATACCAGTACTTTGAGAAGCCATTACTCAAAGAGACTACTAGTCAGAAGTAGTAGAGGATGTGGGGGACCATAGCAGTGGCTACCTACGATCAGTGTTCTCACATGGTTCACCTTGTCGACATTTTATCTATGTTCTGTAAACTACAACCCCCCACACACTTATGTGTTGAATATAAACTTCCTAATTACCTAAGGTAGGGCTTGATTTTATTAACTTTTTAAATTTCCATCAAATTTATCAAAAGCTATTTATTGATTACAAATAAATAATAATTTCCAAAATTAAAGGTTTGCGAGCAACTTAACAGATGCTGGGCTCTGAAGTAGCAGTTAGTCACTGGCAGCATATGCTTGAAACCCAAAATTAGAACAGGAAGTCTCTAAGTATTTCTTACAGGCATTCTGCACAATGAAAACAGTAGTATTAACATGGTGGTGGTGGGGAACCTGTAAAGCAAAAATAATTACTAATAATGTCTAAACATCAAAAGCCTAAGTTTATGATAGCTAGAAAGATAACTTTCACTCATTGTGTCCTCCGACATTAATTTTAATTTTCCCATTGTGCAGTTGTGACACCTCAAATAATATACTCTACTATTCCAGGGTTAATATTCTCATCTGCACAGTGGGCTATGTCTTCCAAAAGTAGCTTGAACAAACTGATTCTAGACTGGGAATTGGAGACTTAATTAAAATCCTGTCTGTTCTCTGTCAGCCTAACTTAAAGACCTCAGAAAAATCACATTTATCCATCTACCAAGGGGGTAGGTGGACAGTATATATGTCAGGTTCCCTTCCAATTATGACATATCATATTTTCAGAAGTACAGTGCTCTGTCCAGACATTCTGTTAATGGAGATTCCCAAGATCCGTATGATTCTAATTCTGAGGGACCATTCCCGGCACTGCTGTGAATCTCAGCAGTTACTAACCAAAGGCCATGGTCCTTCATCTGAAATTGTGCCATTTTGTGTGCTTTCCATAATTTTCTGTGAATATAGGATGAAGAGAAAAAGAAGATCTTTGAAAACAACGTATAAAACCCTTTTTTACTATTATTTGTAAATGTGACAAGGGTGATTCACTTTCTCTCATGTACCCAAGCAAGTGTCCTAGCCAGATTGGGGATGGCCTCTTCAATACCAGCAAATGCTCAAGTTCAGCCTACTGGAGAGCTCAAAGCCACTTTGCTATCAGAATCAAATGTTAGTCTGCAGCTCTCTTGGCTATGTGTGACTGAGGGGAGGGTGAGTTCTGTTGAGCCTGCCACTCAGAGAGCAAGCCTAATACAAGCCTGCTTCTGCATGCCTGGATAAGATTGCCATGAAGCCTAGTTTGTTTCCATAGAAGGTTACTTCCCAAAAGAGAGAACGAAGTATAGGATTTAAACTGCTCTCCAAAGCAAATGTTCAGTCCTGACATAAGAGTGACATAGACCTTTTCCTACTTTGTACAAGACTGGAGAACCTGAATGAAGTCCTTTGTGATGTGGTTTGAGGAATGCAATAACTCAAACCTTGCTCCTCATGAAAGATCAAGTCTGACTGAGAGATGGAGTCAAGTAAATCACTGCTTTGGAAAGCTGGATTAGAAAGCATGACTGAAGTGCGTGACAGCATATACTGAACTCTAGATAATCATTCCACCATCCAAGTCACAGACAGGAGAGAGCTAGCACAGAACAAATATAAGGCCGTGCTTCCCATAGGCAAACTCACCCTACAAAGATAGGGAGCACATATGAAAAAAAAGACAGAATCTTGTCCATTGGCACAGGTAAGTCCTCCTCCCAGTAGATCCAGTAAAGGAAGGCAGGGAGGAGTGGGAAGTTATGCACTGCAGCTTTATTCTTACTGAGTCAGCCAATGAAGACAATAGTATATTTTAGGCAGGCAGATAGTATAATTTTTATTTTAGAAACAACATTCTAGAACATCAGTATAAAACAGATTTGAATCAAAAGTAAAATGGATCCTAGTTTCTGACGTGTGGGTTTGAAAGTGATCATGGAGGAGGTTGTAGTCAAAATTGATTAAGTCCATAGCATTGACCCATTTGAACTTTAAGAACTTTGTATAGTCACCATGTTTGTCAACTGAATTAATTGACAAATAAGAACATGAGATCCAAGGTTGGCCTCTAGAAGCAGGGTGCAGGACTCGGTGGTTCAGATATACGTACACTCCAGAAGCATACTTGTAAAGGGGGAGCTCAGAGAGAAGGATAATGTAACCGAAGATAAAGTTCAAATCATAAATCTTGGGACCAGGGACTGAATCGAATAAAATGAAGTTGAGGTTGTAGGAGCTGAAGGCTTCTTTCAAGCCTAGTTGTGGGGATGAGGGTCATGAAAACGTCTCAGAGAACTCCTAAGTTTGTGAACTAAGGAGCCAGGTTAAAGGTGACAGCATCCATGGGATGGGTAGCACACAGGAAGAGGAGATGGGGGGAGGCCTATGAAGGGCCTTACTTGTTTATTCAGTTTGAAATTCCATAGATTCCCCCAAAGTGTCCCTCTACTGTCTCAGATGTGCATAAAATTTAGCTTTCAGTTTTCTCTTTTGAGCGTGAAGGCTCAATACTTACACTTGGACAACAGATGCTTTGTGGAGCAGTAATCTCACCTGGCTGTGCTCATCCCCAAACCCTGCCGTGAATACATGCTTTCCTGTATTCAGCTCCTAGGAGGCCTCCTGATGAGTGTCCCCACCTGGCATAGATGTGTGTCCTCCTCCTCGCATACTTCAGAAAGCTTTGTCTTGCAGCCATCCCCTAGACACATATATTACTGAGTCATTCAACCTAGAGTCTCTAGGGATATCAAACCTATTCTCAATCCTTTACCATTAGATAAACATTAGAGAAAAGAAAGGGAATTAAACCTTTCTGCAGCTCCCCTGAGGCACTTACCAAAATAGGCTACCTCATCAAAACAGCATTTAAGTAAATGGGTGAGCAACATTGAGGAATGAACCTGGGGAGAAAAGCAAAGACTCAGGCTGAGAAAGCAGCAAGCAAACCCAGAAAATATAGACCAGTTTCTTGACCTTGGGATTATAAAGGGCGGAGCTGAACAGGCAAATGGCCATTTTCCTCCCTTTTACCCCAAGCAGAGACAGACTATTCTGCTCCAGCCAGGTAAATTGAGGAAAACTGGGGACCAGTGATAGTCATGATGTGTGATGCTTTAGCGATTCCAAACTAGTTTCCTGTTTGTCATCCCATTCTGGTTTTAAGCAGAATCCTTGACAAGGAAATGGAAAGACTTTTACTGTCCCCATGTAATGTACTACCAACTGAAAACCAGAGATGAGGAGGTATTTGTCATCATCACACAGAGCTGCCTTATTAACACAGGGAGTGTTGCTTCACTGAAAAAGCAGTCTGTCTGTCTGTATTCTTACAAGGTCTGATAGATAGCAGCATGGAAGCAGATCTACCATAATAAAAAAGAGTCCGCTGTCTGCTAATGGTACAGATTACCAAGTAAGGTAGTGATCTCCCTGTCCCTGGGGAAGTTTAAGGAAAGTTAAATAGCAATTATATTTTAAAAAGAATTCTGCACTAAGTAAAAAATTGAACTTAATAATCTCTAAAATTTTCTATTATTCTAGTTCTTGAATATCTGTCAAATGCTAAATGCCATATCTATGAATGTATGATCCATATATATATATATATATATATATATATATATATATTCACATATGTGCATATATATGGCATTTTATTATACTTTATTAATATTGTTAATTAATAACATAATTAATATATTTATGATATATTAATCTCTATAAGATAATTATGAAATGAGAAACAATGATTAATTCTATAGAAGAGAACAGCAATTCTCAGTAATAGTAATATGCTTAAAACAACTTAAAAATAATTCAGTTCTTGAAAGCAAACCAAATATAATCCTTGTGTGAAATATTGAAGAGGAGAAAAAATTCCTCCTTTTTTGGAACTGTAAAATTAGTGTTTTCTAACAGTGCATGTATGTGTAAACTACAATCAAACATACTTGTTTGTTGCCTTTTTTTTTTTGTCATTTTCTTTTATTTTGGCAAAGGAGTTGTAGGAGCATTAAAAATTTACCTAAAGACTTCCATTTCTAGAAAACACTTCATTAAAATGGTTCTAAGCAGAAAGTGCCTGAAAGGTGGTCTTGAGTGTCAATCCCTGCACACTTAAGAATTACTTACAACAGCACAATGATCCCTTGGTGCCATAATTTGCCTAGACTCTTTGAAATAATCTTGCACAAATTTGTAAGGTGCCTTATTTTTTTAACCAGTGCTTAGGCTAAGTTCTGTACACAGTTTCCCTGGCAACCATGTAATTACAGGAAACAACATCTTTCTCCTGGGCCTCATCTGCTGCAAGTACACAACAAGAAAACCTTTTTGTCCTCATAACATTAAAAGAACGTCAGTGATCCTTTGACATCTAAAGAGATGTTCAGAAATATCAACTCCATTATCACAAATTCATTGAGTAATAGGACGTTTCCTCCTCTGGTTATTTCCCTTTCATTAATTTCATAACTCATTTACATGGATAATCAAAATTAAAGTGAAATACTGAACTTCTTAAAGGGTAAGAAAAGCTCCAGGAATGCAGGTCCTCTTCAGGACAGCCCTGTGGTCTGTGAAATTGCCACAGTTAAACTGAAGTTGCAAAGGTACTGCTTCCCAGGACAGTAGATCCTGTCGTCCATAGACTTCTTGTTCAGGTCTCAGGGCTACCAAGAAGTAGTTGGGCAGAAAGGAGGCAGGAAGCTGCTGTAGTATGAGCAGGACTCCTGTGCATGGTTCAGCTGGAGGGAAGGACTCCTTTAGTAGAGAAGTCCCTGGGGTGAAGCTCCTTTGTGGAGTCAGGTAGGAAGTGTTGGTTTTCTGTGGATTCACTCCTGTACTCTTTCCTAAGCAGTGTGGCTGACTCTACATGCAGGGAGAAAAACAAAAGAATGGAAATCAAGAAGAGTGTAAGGCACACACTTTGCTCAGTCAGATAGCCAGAATATGAACTACAGATGGCATGTCATATAGTCTGATCAAATGCATAAAATAAAAAAATAGTGTGGGACTCCTGCAGACAGCAGGTAAGGTGGGTTCTCTAAGAAGGTAACATTTGGACTGAGATCTCAGAGACGTGGGTGAATGAGAGGATGCATGGAATGAGAGCATGTCTATACTTCCAGTAATCTGATCTGCACAATAGCATCACAAAGGAAAGATGGGTATTCTTAATTTTATGTGTGAGGAATGTGGTTCCCAAACCTACCTTGCTATTTCCTGGTGATATTAGAAATAGATAACCATTGCACTTAACTGTCTCTGTGTTGGAGTTATTGCTTATTTAAAAATTCATGTCCAAGATTATTTCTAGCTCATCATTTATTAAGCTCTGTATCTCAAAAGCACCTTCTAATTCCCCACAAAACCCTTTAGAAAAGACTGGTATAAGTTTCTTAAGCTTTTTTGCTCATTGTAAATATTAATTGCACCTAATATTGCTATCTCCCAGGGTCACAGTAAATATTACCCTATGTATATAAAATAATTAGCAAATTCTAGCTTTAAAGTGGATTCTCTGCAAATATTAGCTGTTTTTATTGACATTCAAGGCCTTCCATAAAGTCTCCATGTTCCCCTGGACAAACTGCTTAACTCTGGCTCAGTGTCTGGCCTATAGTAGACATTTAAGGAGTTATTATAGAATAAATGATTGCATAAGCAGACAATCATCTTAAATCCCATGGCCTTAAGTTTCCATTTTGTAAAATGGGGGCAAAATGGTACTATTTTGTAAAATGGTAACGGCCAAATACTTACTCTGTACCATTATGTGTGTCTTTTTTTACTTGGGTGAAACATTTTAATCAGTGTAAGGACAGTGTGTTACTTGCACATCTAGTTCCTAATCCCACAGATGAAAAACTAGAGCATGTGTTCAGAGCAAGTCCTAGCGCTGTCATTCCCTACCCATCAGCATGAACACTTCTGCTCATGTACAGATTTAATGTGATGGTGGTGTTGGCTCTCAAGATGGCTGTCAGGAAGCTCTGAGTAGCAAATCATATTGTATATTAGCACCAAGTTGAAAAATTAATGGGCTCCATGGCTTATTGGCAACAGATCTGCCATGTAAAATGGGAAAAACACATGTTCTATCTATGCTGGTGCAAGAGAGGGAGAAGAGAAACATTGATTGTAATGTCACTAGGAAAGAAAAAAATAGGAACTTTCTCCAGATGGCAAAGTGTGCCAAGCAAAAACCTAGCTTGTGAATTAAAAAGAGCCTGAACTAAGCACTTAATCTCTTACATGTGTCTGGTCTTTTCAAGTTTACAAAGCTTCTTCCTGTGCATGGTCATATTTGGGCCCCAGTGCAACAAGCAAGATAAAAGGGGGCTAATGTAGTTGATCTGGCTGAAGGGGGACTCGAGAGACAAGCCAGGCATCCAGGTCTAGTGTTATGAAGGCCTCAGAATTCCAAATCTTCAGCGGTAGCTCAATAGATTTAAATTGAACAGACAACAGCTCTGGCACAACAAAGCTATGCACATATCTGACACTACTAACCATGAGACCTGTGCCTATGCCAGGAGTACCAAGAAGATATTTGCTGATTTCCTCTCCTTGAGGTGATAACAAAGTCAGAGGAAAGCTATAGATGGCAGAATCAGATGTGATACTGTTTATCAAGTCAAACTGATAGAGGAAAATGAACCATGAGATCAGAAGTGACTCGTGAGAGAAGCAGCCTGGAGAGTCTGCAGAACATTAGAATTCAGAAGTAGGTAAAGACAAGTGGTTCCAGGCTACAAAGGAGTAACCATGCTAGAAGGCCACCTAGCAGTACTGACAACTCGGAACAATTTGCTAGATATTGAGAATACTGTGGGGAGAAACATATCTTCCTCCATGAAGTTTATAGGTAAGACAGGCATTAAACAAATATATGGCTTTAAAACATAGGAGTTGTTACATAGTATTTATTAGAAAACTTGATGTAATTTTCAAATTTAATGGGTGACAGCTGTGTAAATGTGACTTTTGGACTGGGTTATGAAGGGCAAGTTGATTTAAAATGGGGCATGGAAACCAGACATGGTGGTACATGCTGTTAATACCCACATTCTGGAAGCAGACATGGTGGTACACGCTGT
>JADRCH010000114.1:4334727-4400538 GCA_019843965.1 Rhynchomys soricoides
GCAGACATGGTGGTACACGCTGTTAATACCCACATTCTGGAAGCAGATGCAGGCAGATCTCTGTGATCGGTCCAGCTTAGACTACATAGTAAATTCCATGCCAGCTCAGGCTATGTAGTGCCATCTCATCTCAAAAGAAAATGAGTGAGCAGGGCATAAGTGGGTAGGAAAGATTATTCTAGAAGTTGAGGACAATGGGGTCAAAGACTGGTTCTATGGCATGTGCTGAACTAAAAAGAAACAAGTGTGGCCAAAGCCAGCATAAGAAGATTAGGCTTGAAAAGTAGGTCGACCCAGATGATGCTGTGTCTTCTAGGCCATGGTAGGCAATTGAGTCTTTTACCTCACAGCATTGAGAAACCATTGTGCGAGTGAGAACCAGCTTTGTATTGTCAAAGGATATCTTCGTTGTATCCACAATGGACTGGAGGTATGCAATCTTAGGAATGCATCAACTAAAAGAGCAAAGGATGGATCCAGAGATGAAGAAGGTTGTTGATGAGAGTAAGCAAGGTAGCTAAATCATTCTGAAATCAGGATGTAGAACTGGCTTTTTCATTAAACCCACTGTTGAGGCCTAAAGCCTGGTCTGAAATTATAAACTAATATGTTACATAGAATAACCTGCTAGAACCTGTCATAGAAAGTCTCACAGCAAAGAAAATGTTGTTTACCAGTCTCATAAAACAGAAAAAATGCCAGTTATGTTATTTAAATTCTCATGGCTACCATTTGAGCCTGATTATATATATATATATATCGGAGAGTATAACTGTATGCATATACACATATATATTATGTATAATGTTATTATGTATTTATATAATATATATAATGTGTTATATATATGTAAAATGTCCATTGTACAGGTGAAAAAACTAAGGCTCATAGATCTAGTAGATGAAGCCATATTTGTGTGATTCCATGTTCAATGCTTCTGCACTATACCATCCCTTTATAAAATGCCATCAAATGCAAGGAAAACAGTAAGCCAAGGGAAGAAGAGACCCATGGAGACAGTTGATTCTGAAATTTAACTGAATTGCTATGGACTTCCAAGCAGAACTTTATTACATTTTTATGCCAAGGGTCTAAATTGATCTCTAAGTCCATCTGACCCAGCTATCTCTTTCCAGGAAAGCATATTAAAATTGGGGTGAGAGCCAAGGACCATCAAATCCTGTCTCAAGGTACCTGTGCCAAAATTCTAGTTGAAATTTTTAATTGAGTTCAACCCCTGTAAACAGGGATACACTAATCCGAATGTTGATTAAGTTTTCATTCCAGCTGCAGGAGTGTAGCCCCTGTCCTGAACTCCAATGGCATGACTGCCTCTCTCTTTTGGCACTGGGCTGGCTTCCTCCTTTCGCTACTGGATGTTCCCTGTAGAAGGGGAGAAAAATGGGAAAAATAGGAGATGGTGATTTAGTGGGATTCCTAAAGCTCTTAGCTGAGATTAATTTATGGTTTGCAAAGCATTGTCAGGCCTACTGTGCACTTTTAAAACGTTTGAATAAATGGAATGCATATATCTAGGTATTACCATGATGACTAACCATCTAGGGCAGCATTCTGACTCTGACCAAAAGCAAGTTGGGGAGGAAAGGGTTTATTTGGGTTATATTTCTAAGTCAAAATTGGATCACTGAGAGAAGTCAGAGCAAGAACATAAGAAGGCACTTGAAACACAACCCATGGAGGAATGCTACTTTCTGGATCACTCTCTGGCTTGCTCACAGGCTTATACTAAGTTAGCCATCTATGTATCCCATAACCACCTGCATAATGATGGTGTCACCCACAGTGGCTGAGTTTGCATACATCAATTAATAATCTAGACAATCACATACTTGCCCAGAGACCAACCTAATAAAGGAAATTACTCAAGATTCCTTTCTCAGGTGATTCTAGGCAAAGTTTAGTTGACAATTAGTTAACAATTAGTTATTAGTTAACAATTAGGACAGGTAGGCAGATTTGGCCCTGAGTCTTAATGTTGAAACTTGTAGCTCTGAAGAAATAAAGGTACTCAGCTGTCTTACATTTTCCACCGAATTCTGGACATATTCGCCAAGAGTTCATTAGCTTCTTCTTTCAACCTGCTCATCCAGAATGTTCTCCTTCTTCTATGACCTTTAATCCCTTCATTAATTGTGTATCTACTTTCTTGATACTTCATCCTCGTTCCTTATTGAAAGACATGGTTGGCAAAGGAGGAGCCCTTGTCTTCAGGCTTCTCTGTAACTCGTGGCTCTTCATGTAAACCATTAGCTTGTCTCTACTTAAGGGTACCTGCACATTATCCTATGATGGCCCAGTAGATGATGAGGAAGACAAAAGCAAGAAACAAGCTAGAAGATAAAGCAAAGACCCTTGACCTCCTCCCCCAGGACTCTATTGACCATAACCCCTGCTTTGGGACCCATGTCCCCATCTTTATGTTATTACTATGACTGTTGCCACACTCAGCACTACCTACATTTGTGTTACCATTGCAAATCCTACTGCAGCTATCGCCATCCCTTCCAAATCTGCTGAACAATGTACCAATTTGTTCTTCTACTGCTCTTATTACTACTCTACTAACAAATACTACTACTCTCTAACATTAGCTATGTATCCTAATTAGTAGTAAGGCTGTAGCTGGCTGCATGGTCTATGTACAGGCACAGTTCCATAAGTACACTTCATGTAAAATATGCATAATAACTTCATATTAATCCTATATTTAGGTACTCTTACCATCTCTTTTTCATTTAATGGTGTGGCACTGTGCGCAGTGGGATGCATATAGAGATCAGAAGAGGAGTTGCCAGAGTAACATCTCTCCTTTCATCATGTGTGTCCTAAAGACAGAACTGTAATTGTCAGGTTTGACAGCAACCACCTTTACCTGCTGAACCATCTCACCAACCCTCATCTGTTTCACACATGAAAGACCTATGGTTTACTTCAGGGATACAGCACCAAGCGGGCTCCCGATGCTTTTGTAGGAGACTCTATACCATGCACATGTCAACAGCACCAATTGGATGCAGAAGGAGTACATAAAGTGGTAGGAGAGCTCTGGAAAGCAGGGCCTGGAAGTTAGACAGTAGGAAGTTAGAGTTAGGGAGTAGGCACTTGCGAGTTGGTTTAATTCTTTTAAATTGTATACAAATTTTGTTTCCTTTATAAAAATTATATACATCCACGAAATTCTCAAATAAAAAAGAAAGAAACTTGCTGGAGATCATCCAGTGAGAAGTGGAAAAATTAGGTAAACTAAGTTTGTCCCCACAGAATGTCTCCACTGTTCTTCGTGCAGCCTCTGATAACAAGCCACCTCACTGTCTTACCCTCAGCTCGGGACTTCCTTTCAGCTTGAGACTCCCTTTCCAACTTGTTCTACCTTCTTCCACAGTGACTCTTTGTCAGTGAATAAATCTTAACAGACTACTTTTGCTAAAACACTTAATACAATTATAGTCTTGAGTTACTCCCCTCCCTATTCCCTCTTATCCCTCTGAGCACACTCCCCAGTTCAGTGCTTAACCACCATACACAAGAGGGCAGATCTGGTTCACATTCAGGGCTCCAGTTCCTTATACAGTCCATGACTTACTATGTGCTAACTGAATAAATTTTGAAGGAACAAATAATTGACTTTTAGGCAATCAAAGCTTTCTAATAATTGATAAGGATGCCTGAAAAGGTAATGATCTAGCTCTCTACTACCAAAGATTTTCCAAGAATCTCCAGAGTCCCCGAGGATGTTGAACTACAAGACTTTTAAAGGTTCTTCCACATTTAAGATATTGTAATTCTTTGAGACGTTTGGGTAGGTGTTGAATACTCTTTCTCCTATGCATACTAAATGCTCTATTTTTGAACTACTTATGAAATCAAAGGAAGTTAGTACATTGTGTCAGGTCAAAGACATCTGGGCCTTAAGAGCCTACCAATCATCTGTACCATTTGATAGACAAAAGGACTTAGGCTTGCCAGTTACAAGAAGAGTAGGAGTGAGAGCATGTCTATCCTGAATGCCACTTGAGGACTTCATTCAAACCATTTGTCAGCAAAGTTTCTCTACCAAGGCTCAAACTAACTTCAGGATGACATTTATACCACCAGTTTCTTATCTCTGGGTAACAAATCAATTCAGCTACCAAAAGCAGAGATCAATCTAAGGTAGATTTAAAAAAAAAAAATCCTTCTCTTGTAAAGTGTTCCCAAACCTTCTCTCTGTCTTCTCATTACTGTAGGATCTTACTCTTTCTCCTGTCACTGCCCTCTTCTGCATGTAGTGTTTCCAGTTGGGTGAAATATTGTGGAAGAACTGCAGCTTCCTCCTTTGAAAAATCAACATTTTGGCAGCCCCTTGCTGTTCCATTTTTGAAGGTGCTCAAGTCTGCTGTCCTCATTCATCTAACAGCAGGAGATCATTATCCAGTGACAGAGTTCTATTCCACTATCATTATCTCATAATGAGAACTCCTCCCTGGGTGGAGAGGGGAAGAGATATGGGTTAGAAGGGGTGGGTGGATACTACGGATCCTGTAGAACTCAGGAAACTACCATTCTGCAGTTTCCAGTTCTCAGTAGATTGTACCTCTAATCTCTTTCATCTATTGCTTGGAAAGTATATTATATATAAACATGTATATGGGAATTTCAAAATATATTAAATAGTTTTTTATTTTGTTCTATAGCATCCACTTTCTCTTGTGATAATAACACCAAATCTTACTTGGCAGATCACTTCTAAATGTGTCGTTTAAAGGAGCATCACTCTTGGAAATAGAAATAGGACATGTGACTTCCTTACATCTAAGTCCATCATCTTACTATACTCCCACATCCTGTAACTTCACATTTATATTAACTGTCATTTGTTTGGCAGTTACCGGTGTCTAAGATAATTTCAGTAAATTTTATTGGCTTGATGTTTCTTGACTTTAGTCTTTGTAATGATTTTATAAAATCTCCAGTCTAAAATGAGAAGGAAAAAAGCCTTCCAAAGTTAATTTTCTTAAATTCATCACTCTCCAAGTAGTCTAAGTGCAAACTATTACTACATGCACTAGAAACACAGGAATGAACAAGACTTGGTTCTCTGGGTAAGTCCCTCTCAAACCTCTGTGATACATTGGGAGCCTGGTGAAGTTGCAAAGCCATCTCGAACATTTGCAAGTCTCAGGTAAAAAGACAAATGTAGATCCATAAAGAAAGACAAAGCTAAATATACAAAAAATATAAATAGGGCTAACAGTATTTAATGTATAGCTGCCCTATTATGTGGTTTTAAATGTTTCATCCATAGTTATTGAATAGAAAAATGCTCATAAAGTAGTAATTCTGTTTTACTAGAAGTTGGCAAAATATTCAAAAGATCCTAATTAAATTATACATTTATATATAATAATTTATTATTGTTATAATTATTATTATCAGAAAAAATACTCTTATGAGGTTCATGTGTTCTCTGAAAACAAAGACAGTAGATCCTATATAAGACAGGGCATACTTGTAATCTTTATCACTGTGACAAAATACTTGGCAGAACAAATTAAGGGAACAATTATTTATTTGAGCTCACTAGTTCAGAAATTTTAGAACATAGACCATGGCTCCCTTGATTCTTTGTTCATGAGAAGTTCAGGTAGGTGGTAATGTGGCAGAAACATCTTGGAGGAAATGAAATGAGATGGGGCATGGAGGACAAGAGACACACTCTCAGTGACTTATGTTCTCCAGCTAGACCTCACCTTGCACAGTTTCCAGAACCTCCCAAAATAGTGCTACCAACTGGAGACCAAGCATTCAACACATAAGGCTGAAGGAAGCTTTTCATTTCACATCATAACAAGAGGTCTGTTCTTGAGAAAGTCTTTTATACTTGCACATGTATACACATAAATGTATAATGCAAAATCATTGGTATTGGGCTTTGTGGCCAAATGAAAGAGATCATGACTAAATGGCAGTTGTAACAGACAACAATATTGAAGTAAATTGAACTTGAGCATCTATACTGACTCACATATGCTAAGGACATAATAGTAGACACTAAAATATTCAAACATTTAAAATACAATACTAAAGTCAGCTCAATGCTGGGTTTATATGCTCTAAATCTATATGAAAATATTAAATACATACTCAGTCTTACATTCTTCTAATTCAAATACTGCAAACCTCGTGTGTGGAAATGCAAATTGTCAAGGTTATTTTTACATTGCTATGCATTTCCTCCAGGTTCATGACTAACCTGGATCTCAGAGACCCATCTCTAGATCACTCTTGGGCACAGTTGTAACTTCTGAACTCTTCCAGAATGTTGAGAACTGCAACTCTGCCAGAGCCTTTGAGACCTTCTAGGCAGACTAATCCCATATATAGGCATTCTGCTAGCTCTTTGAAAGTCTCAGTGGCTCAGGAGAAAGTCTCAATTTAGACTCAAGTGGCATGGATTTGAGTTGGACCTTAGCTATCTGAGGCCTTAGATGCCTCAGAAAAGTGTATTTAATCTTTCAGAGCCTCTATTTGTCCATTTATAAAATCCAAAAGTTGAAAAGTCACTATTTTCTGTGCTAAGAAGAGTTTGTAAATATGTCTAGTTCAGTAATTATTATTTTATGCTTTTTGTACATATATTTTTCTGTTTAGCTTAGACTACATGTAATTGTAGAAAAAATTTTTAAATAGATAAAAAAATCAGAAAACAATTATCCTTAATTCCATCCTCAAGATAACTGATGTTAAAATGGTAAATATTTTCTTACTAATTTCTCTATTTTTTTTGTTTATAACATACTATATATTATGTAAGCTGTATATAATTTATGTATAACTATGATTAATGTTATACTAAGAGCATTTTCTCAGGTTCCTTTCAATGACTTAATAATGTTTCTCTGAGCCAGGCACAATGGTGCATAACTATTGTCTCATCTGCTCAGGAGCCTGAAGCAGTAAGACTTGAACCCAAGGAGTTGAGGACCAGCCTGAACAGCATAGATTCTAATCATTTGTAATATTTCTGTTAAAATTTCTAGTACCTGTAGTTTACATGTTTTCCTTGGGAATTGGAATGAGGTGACCACCTCAATTAAGTTGGCCTATAGACATGTCTGTGAACATTTTCTTGACTACTAACTAATTTAGGAGGTCTCAGCCTATTGTGGGCAATACTTCCATGGGAGGAAATCCTGGATTACATAGTAAAATGAGCTCAGCAGAAGCTAGGCAGTAGAAAGTAAGCAGTGTCCTACCTCAGTTTCTCTTCGTTTCCTCCTTGAGTTGATGTCCTGATCCCCTCAGTGATGAACCATGACCTTACCCCCAATTGCTTTGAGTCATAGTATATCACAGCAACATAACACACCCAAGAACATATGGTTCTATAAGTACCATTGTTTTAAACAACATAGCAATGAATAATCATAATGTGTTGTAGATATGCAAGCATCACCCGCCTTATAAATTATGAAATTCTAAATGCAGTGCTTTGTGTGTTACCTGGAATAAAGCAAGGCCTCCAAATATCTGCATTAAATAATGAGTGAGTGGATGGGAGAGAGAATGCCACTGGTCTGCCTTTTTGTATAAGTGGGACTTTTTCAAAATGGGGTATCAGAAACTCTGTTCTTCAGCCAAGCCAGACAGAGACAGGGTGGTGATTAGATTCTTTTCCAAGGCCACATCTTCCTGTCATCTCCACCCCTCTAGTTCTGTCAGGTAAGCTTTTCCCAAAAACCCAAGAGCCAATGAGTCTTTTTTGTTGGAATGCAATCATGAAAGCTATTATTAACTTGGGTCATGTTTGCCTTTGGCTTGACCTTCTTCACTTCATATGCCAAGTGTGAAAGACCTTAATAAATAAATTGATAATTATCTAGTTAAAAATAAATATACTGTGACAATAACAAAGAGGCCAGAGCAGAAATCTTGGTTTCACCAACGAATTATAATCACCCAGATGCTAGAGAAGGCCTTCTTGAAGTAGCCAAGGCAAATCTTTGTTCTCAGAGATCTTTTCCGAATCTATTAATCCTAAAAATAATAAATATGTTCCTTTTGTATATGTATTATCTTATCTTCTGCTTATAATAACCTATAATAAGACTATTTCATCTACTTGATTTATAATGAAATTGAGTCTCTGCAAAGCAAAATAACAATTGGAATATGATTGAATACAACTGACATATTTATATTCTATAGCACTGAATAGCCCTGTGGTTATAGAGCCAAGCTAATCTGTGTTTGTATCTTGGTTCCACTTCTGTGCACCAGCTGTCTGGCTATGTGTGTTAGTTACTTTTCTCATTACTGTAAGAAAGCCCATGCCAGAAACAACTTAAAGAAGTAACTATTTTGTTTCCTAGCCCATGCTTACTAGGTCCCATTCTTTTTGGACAGGACATCATGGTTGTGGGAATATGTGTCCAAGGGACTTCTTTACCTCATATCAAAAGCAAGGAATGAGGATGGAATTTTTGATCAGGTATAACCTTTAAAGGTATGACCTTGTTTATGGACAGCCTCCAAAATGGCCCTGTCTCCAAAAGTTTTTGGAATCTCCCAAAATAGCACTTCTAATCAGGGACCAACTATCCAGACACACATGAGCTTAGGGAATATATTTTATATGCAAACTATAACACTATGAGAAAACTGTTTACTTTTTAAAAATCCATTTGTTTACCCAATAATAGAGAGAATAATAACATTGGATTCCTAGGCTTGTGCTAAGGATTAAAGACACATATCTCTTAGGTAGTATCTGGTACATAACAAGTATGCTTTATATTATACTATACCCTGTATTTACTGTAATCTCCTACTGTTTGGGGAAATAAGTTACAAGGCTCTATTATACCCCTGAAACCTTCACTAATATGAAACAGTATGTACAGAACACTTTCTTTTATGGCTTAAAGTAAAATTTAATGTATAAATTAGTCACAGTAAGAGATTAACAATAACCAATAACAAAATAGGACAATTATAGCAATATCCTATTCAAAGTCCCTATGGTTGTGGTTGAGATCCATTATTAAGTAGCATAAGGAAAAGTGAACACCAGCAATGTGTTATCACAACAGTTGATCTTGATAGCTGAGGTAAGAACTAAGGGACAAAATGACAAATAGATGCTATCTTAGATTTCTGTTACTAAAACAAAATATCCAAGACAAGCACCTGAAGGGAGAAAGGGTTTATTTAACTACCAGTTCCAGGTGACAATTTATCAGTGCAGGGGAGACAATGCAATGGGAACTTAAAGCTGTTGCTCAGCACACCAGAGAGGGATGATTTAATATGTGCATGCTTGCACTTAGATCACTTTCTCCACTCTTACATAGTTCGGGACCCTCTACCTAGGGGATGGTGCTACCCACAGTAACAGCTCTTCCCTCCTGAATTAAATAATCAGGAAACCCATATTCCTGCCCACAGTCCAACCTGACTAGACAGTCTCTCATTGAGACAGTCTTCCCAGTTGATTCTTGGTGAAGTCAAATTTACATTGAAAACTACCACTTGTATGGTACCTAACATATCTAGGTAGATGCATCAGATAATGAGATTATTCATACTTCATGTTAGAAGGACAACATGATGACAGACTTCATCACACTACTCCAGAACAGTATACAATTCAAACTTTCTTATTTATTTCTAGTACTTTTCATTTAATATTTTCAGAGTATAATTAGCCAGTAGTAACTTAAACTGCTACAATCCATAAAAAGCTGTATTAAATGTTATTGTGTGGTTACTGGGTTGTTGTTGTTGTGATTGTGATTAATGTAAAGACATTAATATCCTTTGATGACTACGGTGATGATGCCATCCTTTAGACTAGGATAGTGAGCAAACGTATATAAGACAAAGGCAGTGTTCTTCAGAAGTTTCCAGCCTGATTTAGTCTCCAACCCCATAGCTACTAAATAATGCAACTGAACTTTGAACTATGGTTGAAGAATTTAAAACCACCTTTCTGCTACCTACTGTGTCCCTGCCTTATAGTCTGCATGCAGTGTCATTGTCATGAATTGTTTGTCTTCACCACTAAACTGAATTCCTCAAGACTGGAATTCTTACAACTTCTCTTATGTGTTCAGCTCCATATACAGCCCTGATTCAGTTATTCTGGGCGTGTTTGCTATTTTCAACAAACAATACATTGGGCGTGTGTCTCCTGCTTTTGCACACCCTAGTCAAAGCCATTGTCTCAGTGCTCTCTTCCCTTCCTCTGTGTTCCGTTTCCCCTCCCCCTCTCTCCATTACAATTCTGCAGTGAGTGATTCCCTCTGTCATCCCACCGTAAATTGATGACTGGAGCCTGCTGATGCACTGAGCCACATGGCTAATACATCAGCTAAATGGATGCCGAAAACACCACCTGCTCCTTCACGCAAATGGCACTTCGGAAAATGGAATGTGTAATCAATAAAATTAAGCCTTAAGCAGAGTCTATACCCATGTCCCAGCACAGAGCCTTGGCAGGCAAGCAATGAGAAGAATTTTTTCCTTTGTTTTTCTTTTCTTTTCTTTTTTTGTCAATGCTTTTCAAAGCACATGACTTGGGACTCATTCAAGTCATTGGGAGCTAATCTTTGACCTTCTCTCGCTACCTAAGGGAACATTCAACAATGTCTGAAGATATCTTTGATTGTTAAGATTTAAGAGGGGCCATTACTTGGCATCTACTGGATAGATGACATACACATTATTAAATATAGTATTGCTATTGCCCAGAAACACTAACCTTTATTCACAGAGGTCTGATTTCCTGCCTGTGACCTGTACACAAAGGTCTGTGAGTTCTGTGGACTTCAGTGATGCCTTGGTGCCAATTCCTTCAGACAATTCCATGTAATAGGTTCTTGGTAAATATTTCTCTTCTAAGGAAGAGATTGATTGCATACACAGGCAGTGTACCTTAGGGGAAAGATCACTGTGCTTAAGTCAGAAGACTCAAGTTCAGTCAAAGCTTATAGAGTTGGCTTAGATTTGCAATCCACACAGCCTTAGCATTCATTCTGATGATAATTTTTTCTTTGTAATAGAAAAGTTTATTGTTTAATGAATTTGTAGACTACTGAGATAGTTTATCTTTAAAGATAGTTTTACATCAAAATCCCCTCTGAAGATTCCTCAGAAAAGGAATTGGGAGAGAAAAAGGAGAGGGACATACCGAGAGAATGTTTTCTCCAGGCTTGAGATGAGTACCCTCCCTGTAGGTCTTCCTTCTAATTTGGCAATTGCCCAGCTCTTTGTCCTTCTTGTGTTGATGTAGGAAATAGTGGGTCTGAATATTCAGAGAAAGAGGCCGGGAGAGATTCTTGCCCCTCCAAACCCAGACAGCCTTCTCAGCTCTCTCAAGGAAAGCACAAGGAGAGTGGCAACAGGAAGTTGCCTATGCCAAGAGGAGGTAGCCTTGGTTTCTGCCACATCTAAGCCTAGCAGCAGCCTGTACATTCTCTGAATAAATCATCAAGGAGTAGAAGGTAGATATGTTCTGACTCAGTGAGAACTATGGTAGCCTCTGAGAGGGTTCCATGCTACACACTAATGGAAGTGGACAGGGGGAACCCAACTTAAGGTCCTGAAAGGAAGGGTTCAATGGTAGTCAGAAAGAACACTAGGCCTCTGATTTGGAGACAGGAGGAAGGAAAGTTGCTAAGGAAAACTGGAACATGACGTAACCCTTGCCAACAGAAGAGGAGTTAGATTTTTCAGGAGAGTATGGGGGCAGAGCCCAGGTTTTGAGTCTCCTTTTGTTCATATCTTGCTAGTATCTTTAGACAGTGCTTACTCTAAGTCTCAGTTTTCACATGTGTGAGGCGAAGTTGATCATACTTTCTATGAGCAGTTACAGAAAGACTGCTTGACCAGCGTTTGTCTTGTAGCAAGTAGATGCTCAATACATATTTATTATTATTAAAATTGCCATTACTACCACTAGTAAATGGTCCACATTGTTCAAAAGTAGGGATAAAAAGTGAATAGCTTACTAGGATTTTTGGTGTCATTTTGACTACTTGTTTGATAGGCTGTATGCTATCAAAACACAGTTTACCTCAGTTACTCCCCTGTTTGTGTGGCTCATATGAAAAAAAACAGATCCAGAAAGAAACAGGATCATACTTGTAACCAGTGACTATGAAGTCCAAAGGCACTGGTGCTGATGCCTATGTGAAAACTCTAAATTGCTGTCTTAATTTGTTCTATACCACAGACTGTGTGACAAATGAATAGCAGAAATGTATTTCTAACAGATATAGGGGCTGGGCCTTTAATATCAGATACTAGCATGGTCAGACCCTGGTCCAGATTACAGACTGTGGTTGATCGATCATCCCATTTCTGTGTGTGCCTAACTAGCTCCTTGGAGCCTTTTTTATTAAATCTAGTGCTCTCTCTCAGGAAGACTTTACCTTCGTGAACCAATTACCTCTCAAAAGCTTCACTTCCTAATTCCATCACTTTGGAGGTTAGAATTTTAATATATAAATTTTGGGAAATTCAGGCAGGCATTCATTCCATTACAGCAAATGCACCAGGTTGCTTCCTGCAGTGTATCTTTTATCTGTGGTGTTCTGGTTCTGTCCTCAGTGGAGGAAGGCTGTTGACATTGTTTTATCAAATCTCAACATTGTCATGGAAGAATGAAGAAAAACACACATGAACAAATGAATAGCAAACAAGAGGACAAGCTCATTGTAGATTTTATTCCAAGTAGCTGGACATCTGTAGAAGAGGAAATGAATTTCCTATCCTTGCAGTAGGCCTGCTTAACTCTAGGCTCTGTCGGCATGACCAGCAATCCAATAAGGCAGTGCTCCGGCTGAGCCATTAGCTCATTAGATAGTGGCGAGTGTCCACATTGATCTGTTTATCTCTCAGGCCCTGCTGCTGGAGAAAGGCCAGCTGCTCCTGAGAGCTGCCTCTCCCCTTGACTCATCAGAAAACATCAGGGGAGTCAGGCTCCATTGTCTCTTTCAACTTCAAAGTCACTTCTGTGCAAAGCAGGAGAGGGGCCACAGCAGTGCTTTCTGAGGGCATTAGTTGCTACATCCTCTCCTTTCCCTGTCAACTGCCCCTTGGAAATGACCCTCATAGAAATGAAAAAGACTGTTGTTGAAATGCCAGAAATTACAAGTGGACAAATACCCATTTGAAGCAGGTGTCCCTTCTTGCCTGCTAATTATATGGCCTTGGGGAATATACCTTCTCACTTTCCCTCTCTGTTTTCTCCTAATTTTCTCCTTTGTAAATCAGCTAAGAACACCTGTATCTTAAAGCCATTGAGAGGGTTCAATGAAATGTGTCTGAGAAAGGGAAAGGGTATCTTTCTGCTCAGCCTTCTTTCCTCTGTCTACCATCTCTAAGACAGGCTGTTCTCTTAGGCAGAAGGCAAATATCCACTGGGACTTGGGCATGGGCTTCTCATAAAATTTGTGTGCATACAAACTCTGGATAACATAGACATTGTGTAAATAATATGTTTCATGGGTGGCCCATTAAGAATTTAATCAGTTAAATCTGGAAGTAGCTTCTCTGTCTTCCCGTAGGTCGCTCTTACTTTTGGAAACTAAAATGCCTAACACCGTACAAGTTGATTTGATTTCATTCTTTTAAAAATAATAAATATTATTAAATTGCCAAACATGTATCCTTTTGGTCAGCAATGCCCACCCGACCTATGTTCTATCAGGTAACATTAGCAAATGCATCTTCCAGAACTGCTAGAATTACAGCCTTCCTTTTCAATTACGTTTCTCAAAATTGACTATTTTTGTCTTCTGGTGCTTTCTTCTCTACTACTACTACTGACATTTTACTTCAATATTATACCTTATATTCTTATTGTAAAAATTTATAAAGGTAGAGTAATTTAAATTTTCACTGCTGCTTATCCAATCAATGAACATCGCTCCCTATGTTTATTAAACTCTTCTTCCTTGTATTACCACACATTTTTAATAAAATGGGTACCATACTATATTATTTTAGCATGGTCATTTCTCTGTGGCAGTCTTCAAAAGTGTGTTTTTAAGAACTTCACAATATTCAGTACATCTGGATGTAAATATTTATGTTATCATTCTGTCTTATTCAACATTTAGATAATTTTCTAATTTTTATTATTATGGTTTAAGGAAGACACACATGTTTGAGTCCTTAGGGTAGCACTCATTCAATCCTTTTCAAAAGCACTGATAATTTATTATTTATCTTAAAAGAACGACCACTCTACCCCCTAAGTCCTGGATTTCATGCTGTTTTTAGAAGCTGGGATACCCCCTGGTGGAGGTAACAGAACATGGCCCCAAACTGTTAAAAATATACTGACATGAAAATGTAGAGTCTAAGCACAATCATTCAAAGAGTGGCATTGGCAAGGCGTGTCTGTCATCTCTCCAGGCTTCTTTCAGACAGGAGAATATCAAAGACAAGAACTGTGCCCTTGTGTACACATGTACAAGTATACATACCACATATATGTCCCACCCCACCACCACATACACACGCAGGCATGCATGCACAGCAGGAAATTCAAATGGAGTACCCAAGTGAAAATTCACCAAGGAAGTTCAACTTAACAGTGAATTTCAAAGCGAAGTAAGCTGGGGCCAGGGTCTCCCAGCTGTACTCTCTCCTATGCATCTCTATCCCTGTGGCAAAACTGTCAGAGTTAGAGGACATCTCTTCTGTGACTAGAGATCTTCTAGACCAGAAACCTGCCCCTCAGGACACTAGATGGAGCCAGATGGGAAAGTTTATGCTCTATCTGCAGTGGAACTGTTTTCTGCACTTTGCTTTTCCAGAAACAATTGCACGATGTAGCTGATCTTGCAGAAAATCTATTTCTCTGACATTCTTACATTGAGCTGCCCTCAATCAATCATTCATCAAACATCGACAGAGCTCTTGCCCTGGGCTAGACACTTAGCTGAATCAAACACAGTCCCTACTATAAAGACATTTGGGGGGCTGGTAAGAGATGAATCTATTTCCCTTTGCCTCCCTTCACTCTTTCTAGACTCCAGGCAACAGGGCCCGGCACTGCTTGGCCACCCACAAGAGTTTGCTATCTCCTTGCCCTTATTTTTGTATCTTTCTTTCTCAAGAAAACCATTTCCTTTTACTTATTGGGATGGAAGTCTTCTTACCTCTATCAAGCCTCGTTCATTCGGGTCATCCCCTGGGAGGCCTTTCACACTTTGAACACCACTCAGATTTCTTTAGCCTTTGTGGAAGAGTTCTCAAACTGCCCCATGAACCAGAACTGCTCAGGAGGCTGGAAGCCTCTCTTAGTATTTCAAGTACTTTAAGGAACACACTGTGTGAACTTGTGTTCATAGTGATTGATTTAAGCATCATGCTTCATAATATTACAGTAACCAGGACAATCCCTAAATTCATTACTTCCACATGCTAGAGATAGGAGAGATAAACAGGACAAAACTTCCTTGCTGTTACAGAATAGTGTAAGAGTATTCTAGAAGAAGAGAGCAACAATTGTCTAGGCAGAAAATGAGACAAAAGGCACAGTTTGGGGAGCTGGATGGGCTAGTGTACAGTCCTGTGTCAATGCATGTACCTGCAAGGATCTTTTGAACCAAGCTTAGCTTCACCATGCCTCCTAGCCCTTTTCTGAGTGCCCATCTTTGTTTTCTTCCCATTCTCTGTGCCTGTGTCCTGCAAATTTCTTAAACTTCTCCACCTCAAAGCTCACCTCCCAGTGAATATAGTCCCACGTCTATGTAGGTCTTGGTCACACCTGTGTTCAATTCTCTGCTGGGACACTTAACCACTTACTGTCTCACTTTCACATCTACTGAGTGGCAAATCAGTTTTATCATTGTTATTTTGTGGATCAAATCCTATAACTAAACGAACAAGCCTTGATTGTCTTCGCTCAGCAGGTGTAGGTAGCCAAGAAGCTACATGTGTTACTATTGCCAAGGAGCTTCAGCTCCCCTTGAAAGTCGTTTTGACTGATGAATATTCCTTGTTTTGATGAAACTTGCACTTCAATTTTGGCTGTATTCTTTGATTTAACATAAGGAAATTTGATTTGAACAGTAGTATGTTTTCAACAGTAACCCAAAAGTCATTAGCAATGGAGGCATTGTTTACAGAGTTTGAAAACCATGTGGCTATTTGATCATTCACTGAATGTTATAAAGACTTAGTCTATGCAAAGCATTTCTATTAACTTTGTGTCTTATCAGTAATCACTGTGCGTATTCTAGTGAAGTTTGTATCTTACTGGAGGATACAGATGAAAATATGGAAATATAAGTATGATTTTGTAATGTACTTATTTTAAAAAGAAACAGAAGTAAGGTGCTTACTACTTCTTTCCCATGATATACAGAATTCGTTGTGGTGATAGATTATATTATTTACTGCTGTGATACCCATATTTTATGTATTCATTCATTTAAAAAAGTATATCTGTATTATCATATATGCTGCAGACATTATATGATGCATATAAGACATTACAAAGATGAAAATTCTGGACTGTGATTCCTCATTACCAACTAACTGCATGATCTTAAATGAGTCATGTGATATCTCAGAGTCTTCATTTAGCTATCTATTGAGTGGATGCTATGATATCCTTACACAATATTGTGACTGGGGTCAGGGGGGTAAGTGACTTTATTGGGATAGTACCTACATAGCTCATGGCACATTAATACAAGTATTAACTGATACAGGTACAATTAATAAAAGTATTAATTTTCTTTTTTCTTTTTCCCATTCATTCAACAAATACAATATGCCTTGCACCTGATAAACATCAAGAAAAGCATTGCCATATACTCTTGGAGCTTAGCACCCAGCTGGGCCAATTACCTTAATTGAGCAGGACCTAGAGAAGACCAGAAAAATGACAGGCCAATACTTAAATAAGTGGGGTTTGATGAGAGGGGTCTGATGAAAATGCCTCAGGCAGGCTTAAGTCCCCAGAAGCAAGAAAGCATGAGATATGCCAGAGAAAGCAGAGCTGTCCTGGGTGGCTGGAGCACTGAGGGGAAGTGATAACAGCAGTAAGAATAGAAGCTGCTGGGCATACATTCAAAGACTGACCCCTGAAATGAGGGCTCACTGAGGAAGTTTTGGCAGGGAAGAGACAAGATGAGTTTTACAGCTTAAAAAGACACTAAAAACATCAGTGTGGAGACTCCTGCAGATAGGCAGCTATGCAGGATGTTGTAGTAATCAGCTTTCAACATAAGGCATTATGTAATTTTAACTGTGGTCACAGTTGAGAAGATGGACATGTGGACACAGAGGAATATGGTCACATGAAACTGAGGACCAGGTAACAAGCCACATGGTAGGAAATAGAATAGACTAAATGAGTAATTATGTTATGAGCTAGTCAGGGAAGAAGCCAAAGCTATTGGCCTGAGCATTTATTCATATATAAGAAGTCTCAGAGTCTTTCTTGTGTGCAGATGGAAAGGCCCACAGTAACATAGTGTGCCTAGGGAAGTCAGCGGAGAACACTGGATGTTGGCCCTCCCTTTCCACAATTTTTGAGATATGGTTTATAGTTATGTATCCAAGACTAGTCAACACACAAACTTGTAGGGATTGTCATGTCTCCATCTCCCATTTTACCATAGGAACACCGAGACTGCAGATACGTAGTGTCATCCCCAGTTTTACATGAGCTCAGGGAATTCAAATCCAGATCCTCATGCTGTGTGGCCAGCACTTTACCCATGAAGCCATCTCCCTAACCCTACAAGTGGACAACTTGCTGTCCTAGAACTACTCATATATCTATGTAAGGGTTGACCAGCAGGAGGAATCATCAGCAATGCTCAGAGTTCTGAACTGAATGCCTGAGGAAATGGTGATGCTGTACTCTAAGCTGCAGTCTACTCACTACAGCAAGCAGGTTATGATGAAAAACTCATGATCCCTGGTTAAGAAAAGTGGATACTGAAGGCCTGTGGGCCATGCCCTCAGTCTAGCCCATGCTTTGCTCTTATTCTCAGTCCATTTTTCTTCCAACTTAATCATGAGCTATAAAAGTGCAGTTTCTGTGTGTGTGTGCGTGCAGGATGGACACACACATGAATGCATGCTATCTAGTAAAAAGCCCTAACATGCCTTAGAGTCAGATGCTGAGTAAAATGTGACCAGGGTTTGCCATGCAAAAAGAAAGGTAGTCAGTAGCAATGCAAGATTTATGAGAGCAGCTCATTAAGAATCTGGCTTCATAATTAACTAGGATAGCAGCTTAATAAAGGCCTTGACTTACCAGATATGGGTATTATATTTCTTAAACCAACACCATCCAGAATGTGGTATCATGAGAAGTTTTGGTTCATCTATTAATTTACAAAAAAAGCATAATAGAAGTTTTTTTAAAAAATTATGGCAACACTACTTATACATTTAAGAAATTACCTTTAATAAGAAGAGTAAGATCACACCCATCCATTTATTCTACCTACATTCACTGTGTAAAGAATTATAGCCTGGCCCTATGGCAAATATGGATACACTAAGATAGAGGAGATGAGTTCTTGCAAAGGGAATCTTGAGTGTAATAGAGAAAACAGACCTGTTAAAGAGTCCATGAGAAGACACAAAGAGAACAGGATAACTGCCAAGAACAGGGTGCAAGGAAAAGGGGCACCTAAGGAAACAGGTTCATGGTATTAATGCTACCACAGGGATTCACGTGGCTTTGAACAAATACAGTTACTGAAATGTAATAAATTTTCTTTCTTATTTAATAGAATTGGGGGAAAACTTTGAGTAATGTCTTTTGATCATGTAAGGAGAACTGACAGCTTTGATGGCCAGCATCAATGCTCATCATTTCCCAATGCTGATCATTAGAGAAAATGAGCCCCAGGGTACCACTTGTGCCTAGAAGAGGTAAACAGGGGAAAGAGGAAGAAAAATCAGACTTTTTTGATGCATGAAATATTATTTTCCTTATAACAAAAATCATCAAAAAGTATATAATGACGTCAATGCTTCCATGACCATGTGAGCTTGTGCCTGCCTAGTGAGTGAGCTTTAGGAACGCAAAGGCATTGTGTGGGAATCTGCAGGAGGAAGAGACAGTGAATGGTATTTGAGGTCAGGCATTTTTGGGTCTTTGTGCCCTTGAGAAGTTGCTTCACCAAGTGAAGACTTGCCTTCTTATTTTGCAAAGCAAATATTTGTGTAATATAAAATGTACTTCTGAAGACTTTTTAGGATGAAATAATATTTGGAAAGCCTAGTGTGATGCTTATATTTTCTTTAATGTTCATGGCCAAAAACTGATGCATAATATGTCCACATTTGGGCAAATTACTCCAACTTACATTCATCTTTTCTGACTTTGTGTATTATACTGTAGCACTCAGTGGCTTAATGCATTCACTTGCTACTTGTAAAACATTGAAATTTCTAAGACTTTGCTATCATAAATAACAGGTTAGAATATGTTAACTGAGACTTGTAATAAATTGTTGCTTTAGTTAGCAGGTCAGTTGCCATTTTGGGGGTGCTGAATTCCTATTAGGTAGGAATATAAGATGCTAAATTTTACCTGCTTGATCCCCAGAATTCCAGGATGTATGTTTATAGTATAATATCCATAGTCTGATTACTTATTTTTCTAATCAAAGAGCTGGGGCATTTGTAGACACTGATAAATATGCAGAAACTCAAACACTGAAAAGCAATGGCTCTCAACCTAGCTGGGTTTAGTTACCTGGAAGGGCATGAATACGTCCTTTGGTCCCATCTAACTGATTTGGTATGGGATTAGAGTGTAAATATTTTTAAAAGCTTCCTAACTTATTGTACTGTGTAGCCTGGCTTGAGAAACACTGAGATATATGAAAGCTCAGAGCTTCACATGGTTTTTGACGAACCGTGTCCTTGTCCCCCTCATTGTGTCAGGGTCTGGAGGTAGTAGCTCCCTGGGCCATGAGGAAAGACAGATAAAAAAAGGAATCATTACAATATAAAGGTACAATAAAATTGATTTGGTAAAGAAGAGAAACCATGCTGGTTCTCTCAGAGACTCTAGGATGTGATGTGCCATGGGTCACTGGTAGACACCAAGTCATGTAACCTAGACACCCATCTTGGATCTGTACAAACTTAATGCTTGGCTATGGTCAACAATTCATTCTACCTTTATGACTTGATTTTCTCTATCTTTTAAACAACATTAATTACAAAATAAATGTTTCATAGCCTATGCTCTGCCCAACTTATTAAGTCTCCTAATAGACCACAAAGTGAACAAAAGAACATTTCATAAACATACTAGTTATATTCATATTTGATGAGGGAGATTCACTGCCTTTACAACATCATTTAAACATGGAAAAGTCTCTTCCATCTTGTTTAAAAACAAATTTAAAACAGATTTTTTAGTCCCTTGTTCCTGCTGTAGAGCATTTACTGTACTTCCTGCCCCACTGCCTCCTTTCCATTCACTTCTCCACCCATCAGTTAGCATCGTGCTCCCCCTAAGTCAGCTGAAGCTCCCTAGAATGGCCAAAGTCATCAATGTTGTTCTGGCTTTGTGATGACACTGGGGGCCGTTCCTTTCCTCTAAAACTATTCTTTTCCATAGACTTCTGTGATGTAGCAGGCAGTGGGGCGTGCGTCTGCCTCCTTGCTCACACCTTCTCAGCTGCTTTGCAGCAATTCTTACCTTTTGTTTGGATCTCGGAATTAGGGGTCTGCTTCAGGGTATGTTCTCTTTTTATTCACCACAGTTTCCCTGTGTGATCCGATTCTCTCTTGCAATTTCAATGTATTATCTCTTTGTAGCAAATGGGCAAATCTGTGCTTTTTAGGTCACCTGCTCTGAAGCTCCTAATCTTTCTATACTCCTTATAATTTCTAATAGGTACCGAAATGTGCTTTAAAGAAGGCCTAACATCCCCCAATTCTCAAGTAGTCTACTCTGTCTTTTCTCAAGCTATCTCTCCTCAGATTTTAGAGCCTTGAGCTCTTAAGTCAACTTCTTCAGCAATTCTAATCTTAATGGTGACAGGATATAAACATTGCTTCCTACTGACTGTAGTATTCAAAGAGGGTCTTTTCTCCTCCATGATGCCTCTATAATTTTAGTTTGGCCGACTCTCATGTCATTGTACTCTTAAAACTCTCCAGTAACTTTCTGCAATTCTTTTCCCTTTAGAGTAGCACTTATACATTCCATCACACGTGGAGGTCAGAGGTCAAGTTTGTGGAGTCAGTTCTCATCTTCCACCTTCTGCAGTCCTGAGGTCAGACTCAGGTTGTCAGTTTCATGTCGAGGGTTTTGAACCCTGTAACTCTTAAAGAACAGACTTTTAGCCTGATGTGGTAGCTATTCCTGATTGTCAACATGACTATATCTGGAGTGAACTACAATTCAGAATTAGAGGGCTCACCTGTGGTCTAGATCTTGCGTCTGGAAGACACAAGTTTCAGGTGTGGTGGAATGCACACCTCTGATCTGGGCCACACCTGCTGATGGAGACCTACATAAGGGCATTGGAAGAAGGAAGATTCACTCGTCTTCGCCTGCTTGCCTTGTGGGATTAAGCAATTTATAGAACCTCAAATATTCATTCACAGCTGCTGCTGACCATTGTTAGCAAGTTGGACTACAGACTGTAAGTCATCAACAAATTCCCTTACACCTATAAGTTCTGTGACTCTAGAGAGCCCTGACTAATACACCTGACCTGCAGTGCCCTGCATGACGTTTTGTTTTTCTGCTTCGCCAATTGATCTTTCTCATCTTCTTTTCGCAGTTAACTTACATAATATACAGAAAGTTATGTTCTTGAATGCAAATGCTTTCTTCTGTGTCTGGAATGTTTTGCTTGTCAGTAATCTTTCTCCTTCCTCCTTTTACCCTATCTTAGTTAACTCCCACTTACTCTTTATAACGCATTTTGTACCCTATTTCCTCTAGGGTACCCTTTAAAATTATTGCTATTAATTTTGCCAGACCTGCTGGCATAAAGTCAAACAGCCTCTGAGGGGGGAGTGGGGGTTAATGGTAGGAAAGGTAGAAAGAAGAATCAGAGACAAGAGTTAGAATCAGGAGGGCTGCCAGTAAACACTGAGGCCCCAAATCTATTTTACATAGTCTTTTTATACCATACAATGCCATGGGAAGCAAAGTCACAATGTAGCAGAAATGATGGTTGGCATACACATAGGATACCTGTTCCCATCTGGAAGCCTCCCTGTTCCTTCCACTGGGGTTAATAGAATGTTCATCCCCTCGCTTTGAGCCTCAAGTGTATCTACTCTTATTGTCCCATGCATCAGCAGGCTAGGAAATCGGCCAACAGGTCCTGAGCTGACTTGACTCTGACTGGAAGGCAAACTTTCACAGAAGCAGATGAAATGGCTCCCAACAATTAATACTTTGTTTTTATTTAGCAGTCAAAGAAACAAGTCTCAGGATGTAATGTTTGAATGATCAATATCTCCCATTAAGCTTGAAAATTTGAACTCTTGGTCCCCAGTTGGTGGGTGGCACTGTTTAGGGAGGTAGGGTGGCCTTGCCAGATGAAGTGCATCACTGGGTCCGGGCTTTCAGAGTTCATAGCTTCTACCCACTGCCACTCTACTTTCCATATTTGTCATTGAAGATGTGATCTCTCAGCTTCCTGCTGTGGCTGTCTGCTGCCATGCCATACTTACTCTGGAAACATGGTTCCAAAATAAACTTTTCCTTTTAAAAAAAACAAAAACAAAAAACAAAAATCAAAGCTTTTATTGATTCTTTATGAATTTCACATCAGGTACTCCAATCCCACTTATCCCCTGTCCCTCCATATCCATCTCTTCCTCTTGCAACCTCCCCCCAAACAAACAAACAAACAAAACAACAAATCCATCTTGCTTGGAAACTGCAAGTGTCCCACAGTGTACCCTTTTGTCCAAACTGCTTTACTTGCAAATGTTCGTTGCACTGAGTCATTAGTCTAGTTCAAAGCCTCTGGCCTCTGCTACACTATCAATATTGGATTCTCAAAGAGACTTCTCTTGGATATCCTGTTGTTGGACATTTTGTGTCATGGAGATCCTGTAGCTTTGGGTGTGCAGGACAAGCCTCTTCATGTATTCCAGCAAGTCATAGATGTGGTAGATGTTGGGTTGGGCCAACTCAAAGTCCTAGATTTGAACCTGTGTGATAGCTAAGCTGATTATTCCCCCAGCTCTCTTGTACCAGTGTACTCAGGGCCAGCTCTCCTGCACCCAATCAAGGGGTAGGACCAGCTCTCCTGCACCCATTCCTCCAGGGCTTGCTCTACCATGCTGCCCGTGTTGAGGTGTTGGAGCCTGCTCTCCCAAGTGCTGCAGCCTGAGAGGGTTGGGGATAGCTTACTCTGCTCTCATACCCTTGGAACCAGCTTTCCTGTCATGTCCAGGAGAGGATAGAGCCAGCTCTGCTCAGCCCTCTGATATCTACATGACACCCAGACCAGGGAAGTCTGCATAGCCTTTGGTTGTGTCATGGCCCATGGACATCCACACAGACCCCTGCTGCTACAGCGCTATGGATCCAAACATGACCCTGGCAGCATGTGCCAGGACATCACCATGGCCTCAGGTGGCAGTGTAGGCTACTCACAACAGGTTGTTCCTTACCACCCTTGTGTCTCAAGTTCTGCCTCTGTTAGTGTACTAGGGGCCTCTCAAAGAACCCTGCCTCCTGAGAGTCTGTTCTTGTCACCACTCAGAGCAGCCTCCACCCGTGGCCTTTCCTGCCTTGCTTTCCCACTCAGGCCACCAATCTCATCACTGGTGATCATGCCATTAAGGAAGGGATAACAGAATGGGAATGACAGTGAACACACAAACCATTCTGCTTCTCTTTCTCACCCATCTCTCTGCCACATACTTGCTCATCATGGTGGCACTTGCCTATCTATGCTATATGGCAATAAAGTCTTTCTTACGTTGCCTTGGTCATGGTATTTTAACACAACAACATAGATGTAACCAATACACATTGTGACATTTCCATATATCATTATATTTGTCTTATTTGACATCCCACCTGTCCCTCCCCTTTCCCCACCCCTTGTTCTTTCTGGTGTCCTTTTTTTTCCACAGATAATCTCTCTTCACTCTTATATCACATAATCCACTAAGGGCTTTGTTCCCTTGATCCTCTCTTTCTCTCTCTCTTTCTCTCTCTCTCTTTCAGTTTAGGCATCATCTGCTTATTATAAAAGGAAGGCATGGAAATTATTTTAATGATGAAATAGTTCAGAACATCAATGAAATGGGCAGCTTCATGTGACACCATTTCAACAGTGATTTCAGTCAACATACTTTCCAAGAATGTCACTATCTCTAAATAAGAAATAATCCTTGTTGTCTAGAACTACTTTAGTGCCTCCATATTCTGGGAGAACTTTATCTCCAACTTTCACACTGACAGGTTGAACCTCTCCACCCTTTCCTTTCCCGCCTGATCCCATAGCCACAACCATTGCTTGCAATACTTTTTCTTGAGACTTTTCTGGAAGCATAATGCCACCTTTGGTTACAGTTTCAGTGGCACTTCTTTCAACAAATACTTTGTCAAAGAACAGAAGAAACTTCCTAAAAGCTTGTCCAGCCATGACTTATGCCACCACTGCTGCAGCTCCAGACTCTGCACTCGGGTTGCTGCTGCAAGGAGAGTCCTGCAGGCTGGCTCAGGGTGCGTGAAAAGCTCATTCTCTCTCTTAACATCTCCTCCTCCTATAATTCCATTCTCTTCCTCTCTCTCTCTCCTCTAATATATGAGAGAGAATCATATGTAAATTTAAAGGTAGATTCCACATATAAGAGTAAACTGTGATATTTGTCTTTCTGAGTGGCTTATTTTATGTAATATAATTTCAAGAGTTACATTCATTCCCCCAAAAATATCATGATTTGATTTTGGCATTTCTTTATAATGGAACAATATTTTATTAAGTATGTATAATATTTTATGCATATGTTGCTAGACATATACACTGGTTCCATATCTTAGTGATTATGAATGTTGTAGCAATAAACATAACTGTGAAAGTATCTCTGTGACATGGGTGCATACCCAGGAATGGAAGAGCTGCACCACATAGTAATTCTATTTTTTAGGTGTTTTAAGAACTTCCATATTTATTCCCATAGTGGTTTAATCATTTTAGATCTTTACTAGCAGTGTTAGGGTTTCTCTTTCCTCACATCATCACCAACATTTGTTGTAATTCATTTTCTTTCTTCCTTTCTTTCTCTCTCTCTCTCTCTCTCTCTCTCTCTCTCTTTCTTTCATGCTGTGTGTATGAATGATTTGTTTTCTTAATGATAACCATTCTAACTTGGTGAGATGGGATCTCAATGTAGTTTTAATTTATATTTATCTGACAGATAAATGTACTGAATGCTTTTTCAAACATTTATTGGCCATTTATATTTCTTTTCTATGGAACTGTCTATCCAGTTAATTAGCCCCTTTCTTTGTTGAATGTCTTAATTGTCTAGTTTTTGTAGGCTTTACCATTTTTATATACTCTCTATATTAACTACTGTCTCATTTGTATCTAGTAAGGAATTTTGCCCACTTGTAGGCTGCCTCTTCATTCTGATTATCTCCTTTGTTATTTGGGAGCTTTTTAATTTTATCTAATCCCATTTGTGAGTTTTTAAGTTTATTTCCCTTGCTGATAAAGTCATTTTCAGAAAACTCTTACTTCTATCTCTATTTTGAAGTATTTTCTTCTAGAAATATGAGAGTTTTAGCTGTCCTATGAAGGGAGTAGGTCTATTTTTAATTGGGAAGATTAGGAGAAATGGACCCACTTTCATTTTCATCTAGATATCCTGTTTTCTAGCACTATTTCCAGAAGAGCTGTCCCTGCTCTGTGTATGTTTTTGAGACTTTTGTGGAAGCTTAGGTCTCTGTAGCTGGGTGGGTTCATTCCTGGATCCTCTATTCTATTATGTTGTCTGAGTGTGCCTGTGTTTTGTGGGGGCTTGGGGTTTGTTTTGGTTTTCGGTTTTTGTTTTGGTACTATGTTGGGTTTGTTATGGTTCTATGGTGTAGCTTAAGATAGGAATATTGTGAGCCCTCCAGCACTGCTATTTCTGCTTACAGCCACTTAAGCTATTCTTGGACTATTTTGCTCATATATGAATTTTAAAATTATTTTATCTAGTTCTGTAAAGACTGTAACTAGAATTTTGATGAATATGGTATTGAATCTTCAAAATACTTTGGGGAGGATAGTCATGTTCACAATATTAATTCTGCCCACCATGAACATGGCACTCTGTCATCAAGTGTCTTTTTACCTTAGTATATTATAATTTTCACTGCAGAGGGGTTTTTCACATGCTTAGTTAGGTTTATAACTAGGGGTTTTAAAAACTTTTTTTCCCAATTTTTTATTTGGAAAGAACATTATCAGTACATAATAAGGCAATTTATTTTTTGTTTATTTTGTATACTGCCCCTGTTCCAAAAATGTTTATTAACCTTAGGAGTTTCCAGAACAACTTTTACTCCCTTTTTAATATAAGAGCAAATCATCTGAAAATAGAAACAATTTGACTTCATTTTTCCTATGCATATGTTTCTTTCTTTTGTCTTATTGATTCAGCTTAAACATTGCACACTATGTTGGATATAAGCAGACAAAGTAAGTACTCTTGTCTCATTCCCTTTTTTAAAGGAACATTTTTAGCCCCCCCCCCCCACTTAATAAAATGGTGACTGTATTTTTGTAATATATGGCCTCTATTGTGTGAAGTATGTTCCTTATGGTGGTTGTTTGAATGATATGCAATACCCCCCATAATCTCAAGCATTTGTACATTTCTGTCTCAATTGTTAGCTCTGTTTGGGCAGGATTAGATGGCTCAGCCTTGCAGGAGGAATTATATTACTAGGGACAAGCTTTGATATTGTAAGCTGTGTACTTCTGGTTCTTTCTCTGTATTTCATGCTTGTATTTGAAGATGTAGGCTGTCAGCTTTCTGTTATAAACACTATGCCTGCTGCTTGCTTTCCTACCATGAAATCTTATCCCTCTGGAACCATAAGCCCAAACAAATCTTTCTTCCTTAAGTTACTTTTGGCCATGTTTTAGTCATAGCAACAAAATGGTAATAACTTCTATTTCTGGTTTCTCATGTCTTCTATCCTAAAGATACACTGTATTTTGTCAATAGTTTTCTTCTGTATCTATTGAGCTGATCATTTTTGTCATCCTGGTATCTATGAAAGAAAGCACCTTGATCATGATATATTTTTTGTCTTAATGTATAATAAATTCACTTTTCAGGAAATTTATTGAAATTTTCTATAGGGCATTGTGACTAACTCAGATGATCTCACTTTGTTGCCATACATACTTATCTAATAGATCACTCTGTCTGGTATTTTCATTGGCTAGCCAATATGTTTGTCCATCTCCACTACCAAACATGGTACTAAGAACCATGCTATGCTTTTCTCTTCTTACCAATGTAATAGTGGTACAAAAGCTATGATAGTAACCAACCACTTTCTGATTAAAGGCCTACTTTGTAAGATGGGACTCATGCCTTGTACCATTAATTAGCCCATAATTCATACATGACTAGGCCATATGCCCTACAGGAAAATAATCTAATACTATTCTACTAAATGGATATAGTAAAAATTAACCCATATTTTCTTACCATTATACATATAGACTTTTGTCATTCTTATTATACATATGTTGTCTGAACCCTAGTAGCAAAGCATCTTTTTGCAATTGGTGACAATACAGGGACCCACAGCCAATCAATGTGCCAAGAGTAAGGGACTGTGGATGGCTTATCTATAAATGGAACATCTATATCATCTCCCTTCCCAAAGTTCAGGGATCTTATTGGAAGAGATTAGGGTAAAAGCTAGAGATTGAAACATATGTAATGAAACAGTCTTTGCTATGTATTATAGGAACATTGTACACATGAACTCATGACTAGGACTATATGTACAAGATTAAGCCTGTCAAAATACCTGCATGAATGGGGAGATCATGAAGTTCCACTCTGAAGTGAGGAACTTTGACAACTTATGGCTTATGGAAAGGGAGGTTCAATTTTCTTCAAGGATGTGGCTCTTAAGGGGTTAATGTTCCAGTAGATGGTATCATATCTATGCACACACAAGAGGTACTAAATGATCTCAGGGGGTTTTCGTTAAGAGCACATGAAGTTGGGAAGCAAAAATAGTGGTGGGAATATGGAAGGAATTGTAGATGAGGGAATAGGGGATGTGTTTTCTCAAGACACATATATATGCATGTACAAAATTCCCAGTGTTTTAAAAACACTGGAGAAGATCATAGAGTGAGCAAGTATCTCAGCATGGATTCAAACCTAGTATCCAATATATGGCAAAAATTCTTAAATGTTCCTGAATGGAAAGGAAAAAGGAGGAGAGAAACTGCCTTCATCTAACAAAATTAGCAAAGTTGTTTCAAATAATGTATCACTTGATTCTGTCCTTAACGATAGCATTATGATAGCAACTATTTCATAAGCTTATAATGTGCTACGATCTTATTTGCCATATCCTGCTTTTTTCTTTTAATAACTTGAAAGTTAAAGCTGGGAAATGCCTTAGTTGGTAAGGTACTTGCTATGCAAGCATGGGATGTGCATTCGATTTCTAAGCACCCACACAAACACAGAAGAGTGGATCATGTACCTGTAATCCTAACATAGGGCAGTGTCAGGAGCCAACAAGCTAAAAACTAGCAGGTGATCTTCCTTAGATGAGTCAGCTTTGGATTAATAAATAATCCATGACAGATTTGCTCCCATAAGCAAGGTCCAAGAGAAAATCACTTTAAGAATGATTCCTGCTATTCCTATGCTTTTCCTGTTATTACTAAACATATATAGCAATCACTAGGTATTAGCCCATCTTTTTAGCAGATCTCTACAGAACTACAAAAATGTACTGTCTTGTAGTGATGTTATATAGACAAGTAGATGATTTCTTAATTCTTAATGATGACCACATAAGAATTCCTATAATTATGTCAAATATGTATTAAGCGCTTTTGTACTAGGATTGCTATTAGATCCTTTCTGGTAGTCAAAACTTCAATGAGAACTCTGCCAGTGTCACCAGTTAATTGCTTCTGTGATAGGAAGCAGATTTTCTACTACTCAGAGCACATTTCAAGAAGTTGTAAAACCATTAACCAAAGGTCATAAAGCAAACTAACTATTATTATAGTCACTAGGACAGAAGATAAAATATTGACTGGGTTTATCTATACCACACTTCACAAATAACTTAGTTATGGTTTTTAAGTCTCCATGAACCTATGGATCTGTGACAGGTGATGAATGTTTAGCCAGATGATTACTCAAATGGATATGCATGTAAACATTCTCTGTTGTAAATGTCTTATTCAATGTATTATTTGAATTTATGTGTAAACTTGTGATGAACTTTTTACCACTTGATTATTTATTCTGAAAAATGTATAAATGCTGAGGACAAAGAGAACAGGGAACTTGCTCTCTCACATACTCATTCTCTTTGTCCCCTCCTTTCTTAGCACTATTCTCTCCTCTTCTTAGTATTCCTTATCCAGCTTTTCATGATCATTCTGCTTTTCCCCTTTTTCTTAAAGTGCCTTTATAGGAAACATTTTACAGCCTAGAAATACATGCTAAAATCACTTTTCAAGGTATCCCTGTAATTCCTGTGGAGATAGAACAAGGGCTACATTACTTAATCTCCTGCTGTTTTAGGATGTGGTGCTAAATGGCAGAAAATGCAGTTTCTGGCCTCAGAGGAGCACAGAAGGCAGCTCAGCTAGAGTAGCAAAATAACTTAGATAAGTAAAGTTTTTATTATTATACAGCAACCCTAAATATCTCATAAGACAAAGTCTTACCCCCATATTTCATAAGACTAAGTCTTAACCTCCACAGATGCTCTGCTGCCTCAAGGGGAACTGATAATGGAAAGAAGACCCCCTCCACCACCCCACAGGGCAGTAAGGAGTGAAGAAGGTTGCTGGAAGTTACTGGCCAATCAGAATAGCTGAATCAGAAAGTTTCAGGTTTAGTGAGAGACCTTGTCTTAAAAAATAAATAAATAAATAAAGTATAGAATAATTGAAAACTCTGACACTGACCTCTGGCTTATACATACATGAACTCACACAGACACACAAATGAACACATACAAAAACCAAAAATAAATAAATATATATAACCTTAGAGGTGATCTTCATCCTTTCTAATTTACAGACAAGGAAACAGAGGAGTAACAGTCTTAAGCTAGTCTGCCTAGCTAGCCATTAGAAGAAGTGGAACTCCTCATTGATTGGCACTATACCCTGCTCTTCTATTTAAAAATAATTTTGCACTTATTTATTCTGGCAGGGTGTGTGCATGACATGGTATGTGGTTATTGGTAAGAGGATAATGTTTGACAATCAGTTCTTTTCTTCCACCATGTAAGTCCTGGGCACCAAACTCAGGTCATCGTGTTTACAAGCACTTTAACTAATAAGCCATCATGCTGACCCCTTACTCTTCTTTTAGTTCACCAGTTCTCAGCCTGTGGTTTGTGACACCTTTGGGGTCAGATATCAAATATGCTATATATTATGTGTTTACATTACAATGCATAGCAGTAGTAAAATTATAGTTATGAAGTAGCAACAAAATAATTTTATAATTGGGGGTCACCACAATATGAGGAACTGTATTAAAATGTCATAGTATTAGGAAGGTTAAGAACCACTGTTTTAATTCTCATGTATCTCACAGTGTTTATCAATGATTAAGAAATTATCAGTAATTATCAAATAAAACAAGAAATGTGAGGGCAAAAATTTATTTTAAAGATGTTTAAAAGCAAAATGAATGAGATTTCTGTGGTCAGCTTCAGGCTCTGCTTTTAAATGGATCTCATAAAGCTGATTTTTAGAAGAAAGAAGGAAAGGAAAGAAGGAAAAGTAAACAAAACAAAGAAAAGAAAGGAAAGGAAAGGAAAGGAAAGGAAAGGAATAAAAGAATACTGTCCAGAAGCATTCTGAGGATCATGTTTGATATTAGCTAACAAAGCCACCAGCATAAGTGTGCTGGCTTGAGCTTCTGTTCTGTGCAGCAGCTCTGCCTGCTGGAAATGAAGGAGATTCTAAGGACTAGGAATGACTTCACTGCTGTGGTATAAATTAGCTTTGATGGTAAAGGTTGAAAAGGCTAAAACCCCACAACCGGAAACAACTGCCATGCAAACACATCCATTTTGTAAAAGTACTTCTATGTGGCTTCCACCTTGTACCTTCATGCCTTCTGCTCAAGAATGCCTCACCTTGAAACCAAGTGGTCAAGGTGCCCAGTAGCTGGGTATTGATGGAGGGAAAGCCTGTCAGAACCATTATTTTCTTTCACCTGCTACCCCATGACTTGTTTGTGAGATTCCTAAATTTGGTTTTGAGATGATTGTTTTGACAGTCTGTCTTCATGAATGCCTTCTTAAGCTCTGGGAGGTCTGCATGTTTTCCTGCATCTGAATGATGCTCAAAGATTTTCTTCTTTTAATGAGTTAGGGAATGTCTCAAAATGTCTCTAAGGAAACTTTTACTCTGTCAGTTTTCAGCTGAAAAAATAACTTCTTTTCCTGTGAGTCTCAACCAAGGAGATAATTTTGGATCAATAATAAAGGCCAGTCAAGTTCATTGTTCTTATACATTATGATTAATTTGTATTAACTTCTAATAAAAACAGTGGTATGGAACAACCAGTCTGCTTTATAAAATCAGTGTTGCCCTTCAGGCTACTTCACCTATATGAAATCTAGAAACTTGAAGAGCTCTTAGAAGATGTCACAAAATCCTTATTTATCACGCTGCACTTTGAGATCAAATTAAGAAACCTCATTATGGAAATTCCTTTTAGTTGGGCTTACTTCCCCTACCCCATTCTGGGAACAAAACTCTGACAGCAATAACTAGACACATTCCAGAAAGTCTAAATCTCTATCACAATATTGGATGAATCCCAAAGTCAGGATTTAAAGAAAAGAGGTCTTAATGAGGATGCATGTGCCACATGGAATGGCAGCTATATTCAGGGGGCTCTGCGTGTGACAGATTCTGTGGAGCTATACTATTTGTTCTCAGTTTCTTCTCAGTAACAGCTTGGTGAAAGAATGGTAGCTATATGTGGCTGAATGGCAAATATTCTTCATAGTCTAGATCCCCCTTTCTTCTGTACTCTGAGTCTTACCATTTCCCTGTCTGCTGGGTGCTGACTACCTCTCATCTCAAATGATCCAGCATATACTAGTAGTAGAGTTCTGATTACTTAATGCAAAAGAAAAAACACTTTTAGTCTTTGCTTTCTGGTTTGCTCCAGGTTACCTTTGATGACAAGGTCTCGGCACTACTGCTCTGGCAAAGCTTTGTCCGTCCTATAGTCTGCTCTGTCAGATGTCTCTTGCTGGAGAATTGCTTCTGTAGAAATGCTTTTCTCTCTGTATGTTTCTAAGATCAGCATTTCTCCATCTCTAACATGAGCATGCCATGCCCCATGTTTTAAAGACCTTACCTCATCCATGTGTTTGGAAACAGAAAATGATTGCTTTTGATCCATTCAATATGAAAAGCAAATTGCTTATGGGGTTCCCAAATGAAAACTGACAGAATTATAACCATCATAACATGACCTATGTACTGCTGACTATGCTGGAACTACCAATACAGCATACACACTAAACTTACATTTTCCACATAGTCCAGACACCCCAGCTATCATCCAATACAATTCATCTTGTTTCATGCATACTTAAATAAGCAGTCTATTTATCAATTTAAACCATGTATAAATAAGTAATGATGAAGAAGTCATGGAGGCCTTCAATAGCCAAGCACTACTAGCACTGTAACTGTGGAAAGGGCTGCCATCATTTAAAAGGAGATCGAAGAACATTCACAATGATGGGAGTGTCTCGAATAGGTGCAGAGTTCTGTAAAACATTAACTCAAGGTTAATTTATGATCAGCATTGACTATATAGCATATAAGGGAAGACATGACACAACTTAGGGATACAGTGTTCAAATTACACCAAACTATTAAGGAAGCTGTGAGAGCAACTAAATTGCCTGGGAAGACTGAGGTTCTGAGCGAGAATCAACTTTGAAATAGTAGACCTAGGTTTAATTGCCAGACTTCTCTTTTCTGGCCGAAGACTTGGAAATTTACTTTACTTTTCCGAGTTTAGATTTTCTCAGTGCACTATACAAATTGGGGAAAAACACTTCTTATTCACAGGCAATGTGAGAATTAAATGAAGAAACATAGAGGCTCTAACTCAGTGCTTGGCACATGATTGCTGCTCAGTGTACCAAAATATTCTCATTCCCATAAACCCCTAGACACTTTGGAATACAGACATTCATGTACCTAAAAATGCCATTGTAAGAAAGCCATAAGCTCCCTTATAGGGAATTTATTTTATTTTCAGAGAGATCACAACTTGCCTGTAAAATTAGAAACTTGGCATTAGACAGCATGAAGAAGAGAAGGATATGCTGTATTGGTTGAATAAGATGTTTTTTCCAGATCTCTGGAAAAGGCTACATTGCTAACTACCTTGGAAACCTGATCTCGAAGAGGTGTATTAGCCCATGAATTGGAGGTGACCCCATGAGAATGGACCTGCTGTGGAGTGACTAAAATTTGGCATGGTCACATGGTGTCACCTGGGGCTTGGCAGAGGGACTCACATCTTGGCTGAGAGCTGCTCTCTAACAAGTTGAGGACAGAATTGCTGCTTTCCTAGGATGGGGGATCATAATAAGAGTAATAGTGGGAGAGAAGAGTATATGAACCTTGGAGTTAGGAAAGGAAGAACTTGCAGGTGTCACAAAAATGTTTGGAAGTTGTCTTTCTTCGCCAGCTCTGATCTGAGCTCATTTTCATGTTCCAATATCTCTAAGGCAGACCAGCTTATACAGTTCCTTAAACTCAGCTCAGCACAGTAGAGAGCTTCTCTGGCCACAGAGACTTGTCTTCTTCCATTGTCTGGTTCAGAGCATACTTATTTATTTATATTTTGCATGATCCTTTATGGATTTTAAAAAAGATTTCACATTCTAGTAAGCCACCTAATAATCCAAGTCATTTGATTACTTCATATTTTTTCAACAAGAAGTAAGCAAGTTGGATATATATTTTTACCTCCTCTTACCTTCCTCACCAATCTGCTCTAGCTCCTCACACCCCATCTGCTTGTAATGTCATCACCTCCCTCTGTTTCTCACATCTGTGCTTCTGAATATGCTGTTCCATTTGTTTTTCCAACCTGTGGGCCCATCTTGGCTCCAAGGTCTGCCTTCTCCATTCCCAACCCTTACCCACTGTTGCATAATCATTTCTGCTATAGGAACTGTTTGTTCCTCTTTTAAACCCTACTGTTCCCATTCTTGTAATTCAGCTATCTCTCAAATTATTTTGCTCAGTAATCCAAGTTTACTAAAGATAGAAACTCTACCTTTTACCTCCAAGATTTCCATCAGTGCTTAGCATGACGGGAGATGCACACTCACGATCAGTGTCCAGTTTACCTCTCACCAAGCACAAAGGCTTTAGTTTTCTAGCTATCAAGTTCTATTTTATTTATTTTATGGGGAAACAAGTAGATTAAGATTATTACATTGTATAAACATATCTAATATCTCCATGATTCCTCCCTTCATTTAAGTTTCCTGCATCCTCAGTAAGGAATCCCTGGTTTCCCAGTATAGATTGTTATTCTGGCCTCAAAATACCCATTGCTTCCCCGTGGCCCTTATCACTACTTTAAAGCACTACCTATCTTATTTTTTATGTATTCTCTGTAGATTCCATTAAAAGTAAACTCTATGAGGACAGAGAGTTTGGGCATTTTTTGTTTATGATTCTATCATTCATACCTGCAACAATGTCTATCACATAGTTGCATATCATTTTTAAAGTAAATCACTACTACTAGAAATTGTCAGATAATGAAAACTGGAAGGCCTGTTACTTTTTAATTGCTGTGACAAATCATCATGACCAAAGCAGCTTATAAAAGAAAGAGTTGAATTTTGGAGTTCACAATTCCAGAAGCTTGGAGTTTGTTGATCATCATGGCAGGCAACATGGCAGTGGGCCAGCAGGCAGAGAGAAAGAGAGAGAGAGAGAACTCACAGAGTTTTGGAAATATCAATGCTCACCCCCAGTGATACCTCCTAATCCTTCCCAAACAGTTGCACCAACAGGGGACCAAGTAATCAAACATGGATTTGTGGGGTTCATCCTTATTCAGACCACCACACTGAGTAATTGTGGCTGTTGGAAAATTGTCATGCCTGACTTGAGGCTAATATTGAGAATGACATATCTCACCCAAAAATGCATTTCTTATTCATAGGACAAGGGGATTAAATGAACCCAAAATTTACATAGGCACTGGAGTTAGTAATTGTACAAACTACCTAATCTTTCTATGTCTTATTTTATCCACCAGGTAGATTGATACACTTATGAATTCACATCCACAGTAGTTTTCTATGCAAGACCTGTGAAAGATCAAGCCAGTCAATATTGCAGAATAGAATGGCAAGGGTTTATGTGCCCCTGCTTCTAACTGCAGAGCTATGGACAGTTGATGTCTCCTAGGGAAAGGAAGGTGTCAGTTTTCTTTAATACTATACCTTTTGGTAGGTTGATCACACATCTCATAGATGCCCAAATACTCAAGAGTATATAGATGATACAAATTGGAGTTAATGAGTTGTTTTAGAAAGGAAAGAAGGAGGGAGGGGGGAGGGAGAGAGAAGAGAATATAGGGTTGAGGAATAGGGAGGTGGGTTTATATCTTGGAGAATTTGAAGAGTTAGGAATATACCACATCAAAGTACATTGCGTGACATTCTCTAAGAATAATATTTGTAAAGGTTATTGAGATAAAAACATTTTATAAAGTTTTCATATAAATGATAGCTGTTGTTTCTCTTGTATCTAGAAACTATCTATGTAAGATACATTGATTCTACATCTTGGGTTTTTGTTCTGGTTGTTGTTGTTTTGCTATTTATAGTAGGTGTGTTTTTAACTCCAAATTAGTATTTAATCTCACAAACTTGTTCTCAATAACATACAAAGTAATTTGTAAATTGTTTTAGTTAGCTATTTGTAAAGACATTGTGGCATAGTAAATTTGTTACCAACCATTGTGACCCTATTTCTGTCCCTGGATTGTGTCTGTAAGTGGTAACTATGAAGCAGAAGGCCTGTGAGCATGGGAGTTGGATTTTTACAAGACTGCTTTCTACTCCTTTCTTGCTGTGAGTAGTGATGGTATGAAACAGTCTAAAGTTTGAGAACCCTTGAAAAAGACAGACTTTTTCCCGTAATTGAGTAACCCACAATTTATAATTCTCCCTTCTAAGATTCCTTGTTAGTTACCTAGACTCGTGATTGCCTATTCTCTTCTGCATCAGCCCTCTGGGTAGATTGAAGGGTCTAATTAAATTAAGCCATTGGATTGTAATTATAATTTTGAAACAGAAAATCCTCTAGGGAATGTGATCACATTTATTATTGGAAAGAGTCATGTGCCTGGCAAGTGTAGGCCAGATACAGTTCTCCCTCTTATGACAGAAGGGAGAAGCACAAAACCAGGGAGGCAACAGAATCTGGATATTGGGTTGATAATAGTAGCTGTATTAAAGTTTTTCTATCTCTGCAATTCCACATTTACTTTTTAGAAAATTAGACCTAGTCCTGGTCCTTGGTCTTGGTGGATAATAACTGCTGTTAATACTCATTGAACCTTACCTCATGCTGACATTTATCGACATACTTAATGGTCAAAATTACCCTATAAAGTAAGTAGGTTTGGAACTTTTTCTTTGTTTGTTTGTTTTAATTATATTCCTGTTTTACAGACAAGGTGATAGAAACCAAAAGGGGCAAATTTATTTGTCTGTATTTACACAAGGAACTCTTTGACTTCCTATGAGTACTGGGAGAAAGCCCCAAACTTACCTTCACACTTTTATTAAACAGCTTCCCTGGAGATGTGGGCCATACATCTCAGAAACCTCCTCTCCCAGAACATTCAAGAGAAGATTTGTCATGCTATTCATGATCCATGCCATCTACAGAGTTTCAAGTTAAAACACTCCACTTTCATCCATGGTGGAAAACATGACCCTTCACCTTTCACACACCACAGTCATTTCTTTTTTAGAGAACTTAATCAGGCTAGAAATAATTGAGGTAATTTTATCAATGTTGCATATTTTCTTTCAAATGTTTAGCTACTTATCATCCATTATTACCCCCCCCCTTCACATCGCTGTCACTCACTTTGTTCTAATCTTGGAAGCATGAAATCATAAAAGAAAATGCACATTAGACATGACTTTACAGATGAGGAACTTAAGGATCAGGGAATAGGAGTAGCCTGGCTAGTGTCATGTCTGGAGCCCCTGAGGTCAGTGACTGTGTCTCATCTGTCTTTATCTCTTCATTGCCAAGCACAGGTTGGATACTTAAATCAATGTGTAAAGAAGGAAATAACTATATAGTAAGACAGGCATGAAAACCAGATATCCCAAACATGCCTCCAGAGTAGGGACAACTGCTGAGCAAAAGAACTAGCCCTGTTGACACACTAGAGCCACCATGTGGTGTCTGAAGCCTGTGAGTATTCAAAGAAACTATTTTTTGGATAAGTGGAGTCCAGGTATTGAAGATTCAGACAAATCCAGCAAGTAAATGGCTCTGATAGATGCACAAAAGGCTGAAAGAGCATTTGGGAGATTTAAAAACAACAGCCTTGGATAAAAGATGATGCTTCTGGAAGTGAGTTGAAGGCATTGGATCAACTTATACACAGGAATAGAAGAGGAAAATGTTCAAGGAAGCTACAAGCAATTCAGTTTATCTGACCAAAGTACTGAAGTAGAGAGATAGATGGCTAGAAAAGAAAAGAGAAGCCAAGACATTAAAGACTTCAAAAGTTTCATGCTAAGAATATTGACTTCATCCTGAGAGTGAAAGAGACTCGTGGAAAAGAATGTAACAGGGAAACAAAACTGTCAGACTTGAACATAACAATGTTCTCTAGTGTGAAATACCCACAAGCTAAATCTGAATGGGAGAGAAGTAGAGAAGAAGCCATTATATAAATGTAGGAGAGAGGCATTAGGTCTGAGCTAGGAAGTGGAGATAGAATCTGGAGTAGAAAATGGAGGTGAAAGATACAGGAAGGACTGTTCTGTAGCATTCCATGAGCACAGGATAAAATTGTTCCTTTGTGTCAGATCTCTGATTCCAAAATCTTAGGGTTTTCAAGTCCCTTATATAAAATGTGTTATTTGCACATAACATGTACATCCAATGACTACAACGTAAGTACTATATAAATAGTTGCTTTAGAGTATAGTTTAGGGATGTTGGCAAGGAAGAAGTCTCCACAAATTCAGTACAGATTCCTTTTCTAATATTTTCAGTGTTCTGTTGATTAAACTTGAGGATTTGGAGGTCTAGCTGTGACATTACTGATTAGGGTGGTCTAGTCAGTCCAAACTTCTAGACATTACTCTTAGACCTTCATTCATCATCATTCACTCTTCTTCATTCACTTCTTCCCTAATCCTTTATTTCTAAACTCCTGAGTCTTACTTTTCACCAGATCTACCCTCTTGGTCTTTCCAAACTATCCCCAACTGTCCCCTGGATTTCTGCTTACCAACTCTAAAATGTGTCTCCCATTCAACTATCTCCATATGCATAGTTCTTGTACTTTATGGTCAGATTTCTTACACTAAGAATGGTTATTTTGAGATTCAACCAAGTTCTATGCATATCAATTTTATTCCTTTATATTATGAATAGTATTCTGTTGTATAAATAAAATACAATGTGAGTTATCCTGTTGGTAAACACTTGAATTGTTCCTAGGTTTTTAATTAGTACAAATAAGGCTACTTTGTACATCCAAATGCAACTTTTTTCGAGGATATGTGCTTTTATTTCTCTTGGAGAAATGCTGAAGAATGAACTGGCTAAGTCAAATAATAGGTTTATGTTTAATTTTTTTAAAAAAGAACATGCTGAGGTTTAAGCTCTTCTATGTCTCATCCTCAGTAGCAGCTGATGATAATTCAGCATTCTACTTCTCACTAACACTTGATATGAGCAGTCTTAATCTTAGTCATCCTAATACTAATTAGTAATCTAATTAAAATAATAATTACATTTTTATTTTAATTTTCATATCATTAATGACTAGTTGTCTTAGCTGCTTTTCTAATACTGTGATGAAATCAAGGAAACTTACATAATAAAGAGTTTATTTTGAGTTTATGGTTTCAGAGAATAAGTCCATGGCCATCATGGCAGGGAACATGGCAGCAGGCAAGCAGTCATGACAGTGGAGCAATAACTGAGAGCTCACATCCTGATCCATAAGCAGAAGGCACAGAGAGCCAACAAGTAATGACATGGGCTTTTGAAACTTCAAAGCACACCCCCAGTGACATGCCTCCTCCAACAAGGCTATATATACCTTCTGATCCTTCCCAAACAGGTCCACAAACTAGAGAACAAGCAACACATAAAAACAGAGTCTGTTTTATGTTGGCCAGCTACTCCTGGTCATGAGGCCTGCCCTAGAGCATGGTCAATATACTTAGTTGTCACTTTATCATAGAAGAATGCTTTCCCTTTATCAGAAGGTATCAATTGCAAACTGATACTTGTGTCCTCTTCCCCTTATCCATACTACGATTTTGTCTGGTTTGAACTTCTGTAGGTCTTGTGTGTGCTGTCATAGTGTCTGTAGGTGTATATGTGCTTCAGCCCTGTTGTGTCTGAGAGACACTATTTCCTAGAGCCATCCAGTAGCTCTAGCTCTCACTATCTTTCCAATATTTCTTCTACTTAGATTTCTGAGCCTTGAGGCCTATGGTTCAATAAAAATATACTAAAGGCTGAATGGTCCAAAGTCTCTCACAAAATCTGGACTTTTTAAATACTTAATACTTTTACTCATAAGCATTGTGGGTAAGAAATATTTAACCTGCAACAAGTCTTTAATGTTCTTTATTTTCATAGTTGAGATCCAAGCTTTTCATTAAATATATTATTCAGGAGCATTTTCTCCCAGTCTATGGTTTGGTATTTTAATTTTGTTAGAATTCCTTTAATGTGAAATTTTTAAAATGTCAATTAAGGAGCTGAAGAGATGGCTCAGCCATTAAAAGCACTTGCTGCTCTTCCAGGTTCAATTCAAAGCACCAACAAAAGTGGTTTACAACCAGCTGTAATTCTTCTGGTACCTGACATGCAAGTGGTGCACAAACATACATGCAGACAAAACACCCATACACAAAAGTAAATGTCAGTTGAGTCTAGTTTGCCAGTCTCTTATGAAGAATGGTTTTGCTGTATCTGGGAAATTGTGCCTAATAAGTGTTAGAAAGATTTTCTATGTTTTCTTCAAGATTTTAGAGAGCATAATTTTTATAAGCCATTTTGAGTTCATTTTTATATTGTGTGGGGTATAGTTCAAAATTATTTTTTAATTCCACATAGATAACCAGCATCCTAGATTCATTTGCTGAAAAGGCTTGCATTGCCAGTGAATTCCTTTATATTTTTGTTGAAAATTACCTGTCTATACATGTTTTGGTCTATTTCTAGACTCTATTCTGTTCCATGGATCTCATTATGCCAAAACCAAACTGTCTTGATTACTGCTGGTTTATAATAATTCTTGAAATCAGGTAATATCAGTACTTCAACTTTGTTCTTCAAAGTTATTTTGGGTATTCTAATTTTTTTGCATTTTCATATGTATTCCAGAATTAGTATGACATTTTTTAATAACAAAACCTGCTAAATTTTAAGTGGTTTTTTTTTTTTTTGCAATATAAATCTTAACACACCCGTCTTACTTTAAAACTTCCCTCATGCCTAGCATAACTTGCTTCCCAGACTATGCTAACTGATATAAATGTTCCGTGGAGTTCAGTTCCTTCACACCTTCCCAGCATCTTCTTTCTCAGGCCCATGTCTGCCTTGCAGACCCTTTGGTCTCCTTGGCTTCCATGTGTTCTCTGGCCCCAGAGCTGTTCCACTCACACGAGCCCTCTTCTACTCTCTTGTCTTCTGCCATCTTAATTCCACCTTCTTCTCAACACCAATGACTTCTCACAGATGCTTTTCTGGAGCCACCCTGTCCTCCAACTACATCAGTTCCTCCTGGTGAATATGTCCTAGTTTCCGAAGTTTGTCTTCATGATGCTTACTAAAGGATCAAATCATAAGTGTGAATATTTGATTATTTTAAAAGTATATTTTCTCCCAGTGGAATCTAAATGCTATGAGGGACAGAATCCATTTTATATTCTTGTATTAGCAAATTATCTCTACACAGTAGGTGCTTGATAAATGCTGTCAAATGCTCAAACTAATAAAAGTAGAATGTTTGAATGCTCATATTTTTGTTCATAACAAGGTGTGTCTGTGACTTAAATCAGGTCTCAGAAAAGACACAGTTATGACAAGTGGAACCATATGTAGGTTTCTTGACTCTGCCCTTGGCTCAGCAGTCACCCTTTATGGGGTGATATCTTAAGGAAGTCATCTTTAAGTAACACATTTGTTTTCAACAGTTTATGCATTTCCATTAGATTTCTGTTCGTTGCCTTGAAATAAACCCAGGGGAGAAACTGAGCAGAAAGGGGGAAAAAAGGGCATTAAGTTATTGTTTGGAAATTTCATCTTCTTTTATTTATTCAAACAACTCTTTTTGTATATCTGAAGGTCCTTTTGTTTCATTTCCCACTAGCTTGAAATGAGGCAAAAGAAGGTAGATGGGCCAATGTGATGACATAAGGCCCTATAACCATATTGGAAAATAATCTAAATTCTATAAGTTCTGAACTAGGCTGAAAAGAACCATGGCTGCCTGCAGTCTGGGGTTCCCATATTGCTCTTCCTCTGCTTCTCATCTTCCTTTCCTCCCCCACCCCCACCCCCTTCTCTTTCTTCCTTCCCCAGAAACCAAAAGCCCTAAGTATTCTAGCTGGGCACTTTACATAAGCAAAGTCTTCAGCTCTCTGAGCTTTTCCTGCCTCATTGACTCCTTCTTGTAGGTTGGGAAGATGATTCAGCTCATGAGTTGTTTGATGTGTAAGCATGAGGACCTGAATTTGGATCCCTAAAAGACAGTAGTGTTGGTGCAGCAGAGACAGACAGACTCCTGAAGTTCATTGGCCAAACTGGCCTAGCCAGTCAGTGAACTTCAGGTTTCAGTGACCAATCCTGTCTCAAAATACAAAAAGATGGAGAGTGGTTAGGAAAGAGACCTCATGTTAAGGGCTAGCCTCCATATACACTCACACAGTAACAAGTATATCTATTACAACATACATGCACGTACACACACACACACACACACACACACACACGCATGCGCATGTGCATGCACATTCATTTTCTTCCAAGAGTGTTGTAAAACTTAATATCATAATAATTATGCAAATATTAGAGCAAATGTAGTGTGCCAGAAAATGTGCTGGTTGCATTGAGGGTGTGAAGTCTAGTAGTCAAGCCTTCTCTTCTACATGTTTTCTCATTTCATGAATGAGCAAACAAGCTCAGAGAAGCAAAGTTCTCAAAATCCTCCATTGGGATGTCTCTTAATACCAGACTTAGAACTAGTCTCCACTTCAAGGTCCGTGTGTAAAAGATTAAATAGGGAAGACACAAGGTCGTACTAAGGTTTGGAAAAGATCTTGCTTGTACCCCGATGTGATATAATTTGGATGGGAGAATCTGTGGACCCAGAAAATGGAAAGAGCTGAGTGGCAGCAAAGGGTGCTTTTGGAAGCACTTTTGTATCCTTTTATTGTTTGACTCTCATAAGAACTGCACCAAGTAAGGAAGAAGACAGTATTAACATCATGATTATTTGTGGCTTTGAATATGTGATCTCCAGCCTAAAGTAGCATGAATTCTTTGTTCTATTATCTCACAACTTAAGACAGCCAACACATGGTCCCAGACTTAGAGCTCTGGGTTTCTGGTGCCCACTCTTTCATCCGTTCCCTTAGTGGTTTGCTAATGGATAATTGGGTCGCATTGCTGCTGACCTCTTGCTGTTAGGTCCCTTGTCCTCTCCTGACCCTCATCAGCCTACCAGATTAAGATAGGTGAAATTTCTGAGGTCTCCCTACTTTCTCTTCCTAATTTGCCCAACTTGCATGGAGTCTCCATGGGTACCTACTTTTGAGTGTCTGAGGGGGTGGGAGGTAGTAGGGGAGGAAGACATGAACTCCTCTTGGTGAATTGAACCAGATGGCTTAGTTACAAAAGGTTAAAATCAACTTGCTTGATTGATTATGAATTTTAAACAGTTTTTCTTCAGTGCAATCAGCTCTTTCCCATCGTCATCACTCATTAGGGAGAGATTTTCATTCCAGCAGTGATTGGCTTCCCAGCATTTGCATTTTGCATTCTACACACTAAGCACCTTTCTGTCAGAATTATGAGCTGCCTCTCTTGCCTGGCCCCTACTGCTCATCCCCTGCTGGTCTCTTGTCCCTTGCTGGGATACTGAGAAGTGACCCTTGAGAAGAGTGCAGAAAGGTCATGGCCATATTGACCACTGGCTGGTCCATGTCTAACAGTCAGCTAGCTGGCCTCTGACAGGATGATGGAAGGGGCTGCCTCATGGCCTCTTTCTCTCCTCTTCTAATTGGCCTTTATGAATATTTAATGAAATCAGGATGGAATTCAATCAGAAGCGTTACCTGCTGCATTTTCAGGAAAGGAAGAGGAAAAAGAAATGGCAGGGTATTATTAGATTCCTCTAGCCACAATGCAGAGACAGAGTGCCCTAAAATCCTTCGATACTTAGGTGACAGTGCAACCTCAGCTGTCCAGGTGACCCTGCTGCATCAGAGGAAATTCACTCTTTTAGCCAATGAGGTGCTACCAACTTCCAGTGCTGTGTAGGTGTGTGGCTTGAGGAGGAAAGAGCAAATGGCTGAAGCTCCAGTTCGGTTAAAGAGCTGTCTTGATGTGTTTCCTTTCAGCAACCCTTTTCTTTTCTACTAGAAATCCCGTTGTTACTAAAACAAATTCTTTGCTTATTATTTGTTTCAGAAAATTTATACATATAGAAAATCACATGTAAAATTTGCCCATAATCCCACTCTCCAGAAATAAAGAATGTTAATATATTCACATTTATTTATCTATCTACTCTAACTAGTCACTTACCCTCATAATCACAAAATAAGTGGTACTTTGTAACTAATCTGTTTTAATACACACTATTATCATGCAGTATTCATCTCTAACATAGAGTGATGGGTTTTTGTATTTTGTTCCATTAATCTACCTGATACATTTAGATGAATCTTAAGCATTACGTTTCCATGTAGGATCCTGAAGCTTCACTTATGGTAACACAGAAGGACAGCATAAGAACCTACCTACCCTTGGAATCAAATAAATGTGAATTCCAACTAAACTTCTTCAACCTTAGCTGTGTGTCCTTAAGAAAATTAATTAATCTTTCCAAGTATCCAGGCTTTTATCTTAAAAGAAATAAGGCTTGTTTTGAAGATGATTGAGAATCTATGAAAAGACCTGATACAGAGTCTGATATAAAATAAAATGTTCAGTTTGTGATAACTACTAATACTGTCCTTGATAGTAATGCTTTGATGAATTTTCTTGTAGCTAAATCTTAACCACTTCATTAGGCTAATTTCGTAACAGTAGAATTACTGGGTCAAAGGGTTTTTCACATTTTGTAATCAACTAAAATGTTTTAAAGCTCCTCAAGTATTTCTTTCTCAGAACAGCTTCTGAATCTTGGCTAATGTTTAAGGTTTTCTCAGGAGTGTCACACTGTGAAACTTTGGACATGTTTCTTCTGCTCTTGATCCTAAATTTTCATAAGTTGTAGGGATGTCTTAGGCACCTGAGGTTGCTATACAGTGGCAAAATATCATGGATTGGGCAGCTAATAAACAGTAGGCATTTACTTATTACTGTTCTAGGGGTAAGAATTTCAGTTCACAGTGCCAGGATAGCTGCGTTCTGGGGAGCATACTCCTATGGGTTACTGATGGTTGTTTCTCGTTGTGTACTAATAGAATGGGAAGAAGGGTTTCGTCAACTCCATGAGGCCTTTTTCTTAAGAACGCCCATCCTACCACTGAAGCTCCCACTATTTCCTACCTAATTACTTCCCTAAGGTTCCTGTTTCTAATGCCTACACATTGTGGGGTAGGATTTCTGAATGGGAGGGAGCACAATCATTCTGTCCACAACAGTGTTTCACTACACATGTTAGGTTAGCATATTCTTCCCTTTACTTCCGGTGACTCTTTCCTGAGTCCAAGCTACCAAGTGGAATTGGCATGTCTACATGCAGCTGAGCAGCTCCACCAGCAATGGGGAAAATATGTGCTCATTAAGTTTAGGTTTCATTTTTCCTAGTGGTGTTCTCCTAAATGTTTAGTGGCAATTCTAGATGGCAAGCAAAACCCAGAAAGCTTCGTCTTTCAGTGTGTGTGTGTGTGTGTGTGTGTGTGTGTGTGTGTGTGTTGTTTAATTTGAAGGTGTACATTGTAGGTTGAAGTCTACCCTTCCAGGAGACATGTAGAAGTCCTAGCTCTGGGACCTTTGAGCGGAACGTATTAACAAACACTGTATTTACAAGGTATTTGTAAATCAAGCTAAGATGTAATCCAACTGAGCTAGAATAGACCTCAATTCAACAATTGCTGTTCCTATAAGAAGGCCATGTAAAGACACAGGACACATAGGCGCCTACTAAGGATCTAATACAGAAAAGGGGTGAATATGGGGTAATGCTTCCACAAACTAGGAATCTCAGAAGACTGTAGTAAAACCTAAAAACTAGAATAGGCAGGTGGATTTTTTTCTAGAACCTTCAAAGGGAGCGTGATCTTGCTGACACCTTGATTTCAGATGTCCAAATTCCAAGAACCCTAAAATAAATGCTTTTCTGTTGTTAAGTCACCTACTTAATAATAACTGCCCAAAGGAACAACTATCATTTTCAATTTTGTTCTTCCCACATTAGATCATAAGCTGTTAATTTCTTTGGTCATTTCTGAAGACAGTGTGATTTAATGAGACAAATTTAAGGCTGTAGGTCTGATGGCACTAGCTAAATGCCTACTTAATTGTTCTGTAGGCACCTTAGGTGGAAAAAGCCTCAAACCAAGCTGGGCCTAAGTGATATTTGCAGCGCCTGCACTAGAAAATTCTTTCTTCCAGCCACCAAATTCTCTGTTTCAACAGAAAGTTGTTCCCACTCTGCTGGACAAGTCAGTAAACTGAGTCACTGTCATTATTGTGTTTCCTGAGCCTCTGTTTTTCAAAAGTTCTCAGCAATTTCACATGGTTTCAAAGTATTACCAACCATTAGATTGCCCTCTTTAATGACTGGTCATTTGTCAAGGTACGTTGTTTGTAGTAAACCAACCACTGTTGTGCTTTCCCTTGCACTCCTACTTCCATGCACTGCACAGGTCATGATCTTTGACAAATCTACCAGACCATCATCCTATCCCTCAGCAACCTAAACTCACCTAGAATACTGCAGCAGAGCAGACTCCAGGTAAGAGTTCCAGCAACTCCTACCCTCTTATTATCTCCCTTTTGTACTCTTAAGGATGGTCACAGTCTCTTCAGTAGTCTTGGCCATCATAAAACATGAGGCAACCGCTGCTTTCCAGCACCCTCTGATTTCCTGCTGGCAATAGGCCTTTGAAAAACAACAACTAGTAGTTTACCTGTTATGTGGAGCAGGAAATGAAGGGAAATGTGTAAGATTATATGCATAATGTCTCCAATAAATTATTTGTCTATACTTGTCCCTTTTAAAGCAATATATTATTTAATCAACACTGTCCTCCAAAGCTAAAAGAAAAACTTTTGCATGTGTGAAAACTGAGACTCAGATCAAATTTTTTAGTGGTAAAAGGGGTTCTGGAAGATGAGACATATTAGTGGAACTGAATCTGGGAAACTTAACCACTTCTCCACCACCTGAGTTCTCCGTGTGAGGAGACAGAACTGCTTGTTCACCTTGAAGGATGAGCTGATGGTGCAGGGTGAGACACATTCTGGGCAGGAAAGCAGGCATGAACTTGATTCTCCCTCTAGGCCTGGGTCCACCCGTTGTCACACACACACACACACACACACCTCTGGCCCATATACTCATACTCAAACACAACCAAGCACTAGCTTTAGGCAAGAGCACAATGTCAAGGTCATTAAAAGATTTTTCTGTTTTTTGTTTTTTTTTCATAATTTTCTCAGACTTTCTTGGTTGTATTAAAAGTTTAGGGGAACGCATACCCTCAAGACAACCCCTGTAGCACTGGCCTTCACCAAGAATTAGCTAATATAGTGTCTGAGTTGGGAGGTCTGGATTTGAGCCCTTGCTCTGCAGGCCTTTCTCTTCTCTTATAAAATAAAGGAGTTCAACTCATTAACCCACAAGTCCTTCCTGAGTCCTATGTGGGTTTATTAAATTGCTGGTCTGGGCTCCTAATATGGCATACTTCATAATTTCCTATTAACTTCCTTCTGGTGTTAGAAACACACAGTATAATGAGACAGACAGGCTAAAAGCCTCATAAGACCTTTCTTGGTTTATATGCTCTCACAGCTTAGGGATAATTTATTTTTCTTTGCTTTAATTCAAATATAGTTTCTAATATTTTCCAATAAACTCAGGCCTATCTTTCTCACAGAGTTTATTACTATCAAAAAGAAAAAGTACCCTTCTATCTGTACCCCTCCCTCCATTCCCACCTTTTTTATTTATTCCTGCTGGCAATAATTATAAGTTGTAAAGCCCACAAAAAAGAGGATATTAAATAGACTGTATATGATTAGAGATAATGTCTCAGGCGTGCGTCTGAAACCTGCTGTCTGGCTAATATGTGTTTTCCTCTCCATGACACTGAACATAGTCATTATGCCTTGGAGGGGGCAGGGCTGTGTAATGATGTTAGGCATATTTACATTTTTAAAATGTCTTCAGTGTTGTGAACTTTAACCTCCTTGCTATGAGCCTGGGGGTGATGTATCACATTTGAGATCCCTGATGGCATGAACCTTACAAATGTACTTTTCTCTTTATCTGTTTGATTCTCTGAGTCTTCTTGGTTCGAATGTAAGACATTAACAGGGTTTAGATTTAGAAATCAACTAGGTTCCTAGCCTAACTTACAAACATTGTCCTAAGTCAAAGTAGTCTTCCATGAAGAAAGCCAGCAGGGACAACCCTGCTTCTACTCCTAAAGAACTGAATTTAATTCACTACTCCTGAAAGTGAGTGTTGAATACTCACTGTGAGGGACACTGTTCCCTATGCTGAAGGATAAAGAAAAAAATAACATAAGACACATTACCTCAGAGATCTCAGAGTCTACAGGAGGGATGCATTCACAAGAAAAATAATGAAACCTTTATTCTGATATATGATAAGGCAAAAGATGATTATTTCGTTTAACAACCAAACCAGGACACATCTGGGGATGAAAGAAAAACCTGTTAAGAAATGCATGGGGTAAAACAGTATTACCCAGGGCAATGGTTACACTGAAGTGCTAGGAGGAAAAGAAGACGATTAAGAGGAATGGATGTGGGTAGGAAATGAGCAGGGGTGCAGGGAAAGAAGTGAACTGGAATTTTAAATAAGGTTATCAGGAAAGCATTACTGTGCAGGAAGTAAGGAGGATGTGCTACCAGGGAAGAACCTCTGTAAGTGCAGTGGACATCAGAATAAATCAGAATGTTTGCCCGGAGCAGAAGTGAGTGGCTAACATAGGTGGTGAAGAGAGAAGGCAGTGGGAGATGAGGGTAGGGGAGTAAGGACAGCAGACCACAAGGCTCTTACAAACATATGGGCTTTGGCTTTCACTGTGATCAAATTAGAGCCATCTTTGTGTATTCAGGCAGGTATAACAGAATACAGTAGACTGAGAAGCCTATAAACAGTAATTTTGTTCATAGTTCTGAAGGCTGTGGAAGTCCAAGATGAAGAAATCAGTAGATTTTGTAACTGATAATGGCCTGCTTCCTTCATAGATTGGCATCTTGTCTCCCTGTCTTCTCATGGCAGAAAAGTCTTTCTAACTCTCTTTTGGTCACTTTTATAAAAGTAGGCTTCCAAATATGACAGCTCTGTCCTAATGATATAATCACCCCCCAAAGGCTCCAGTTCCTGATGGGAACATCTTTGAGGTTAGAATTTCAGTCTGTGGTTTGGGAGAACCCAAGCATTCAAAGTACATTGGAAGCCATTAGAGGTTTTCGAGTTCTCTGAGTCATTTGACCACCATTCCTTTAACTGTGGTGCCGAAAATAATCTCAAGATGGCCATGTGTGGCTAGGGTGGAAACAGAGACATTAAGATGCTATTGTGATAGATCAAGCAGGTGAGTAATGTTGGACATAAGGACTAGAGTGCAGAATGTGGAAAGTGACTAGAGTTTCAATAAATTCTGAAGATAAATGAATCTAATCTAATAGAACATTCACTCTGAACCTTGGATAAAAGAATATTATTGAAAATAACTGCTAGGGTTTAGTACTGTGTAAAATTTTTGTTGTGTATGTGTAAGAACTAGATTTCTGATTCCTAATCAACCAAATAACTGTCCCGTAGGCGTGGCAACCTGCCTGCCATTCCAGTATATGGAAGACAGAGACACCGGATCCCAGGAGAAAGCTGGCTAGCCTAGTTCTATGAGCCCTCGGCTCAACCAAGAGAACCTGCCTCAGGGAGTAAGATGGAGAGCAATGAGTGAATATTCTGTACATAATCTTCTGGCCTCCATATGTACATTCACGTTTATGTGTGTATGCCTACACATACACATACAGTCCCTCATTCACACTGATACCACACCAACACATGAAGAAAAATAAAAAGAAATACTTTCTAACATTTTGGCCTGAGCAATGCAGATGATGTTTCCCTGACAAGGAAGGGACTGTAATTAAAACTGATTTAGAGAGAAAAAATAATTTGGTTTTGGAATGCTAAATATCAGATGCCAGCCACACATGGTAGCAAATGCCTATCATCACATCACTTGGGAAGCTGAGAAAGGAAGAGCACAAGCTCAAGGACAGCCTGAGCTCCATAGTGATTCTCAAAATACCCTGGACTCCATATCATTATCTTATCTCAGAATTGTGTGTGTGCATGTATATGTCCTGTTAGATATTTGCTTGACAGTAATTGAAAATGCAATGGATGTAAGTTCAATTTTTACAGAAAACATCAATACTAGAGATAGAAGTTTCAAAGTCTATTACCACTTAGAAAATATTTGAAAGCGTGAAATGGAAAGATACCATTTAAGGAAAAAGTCCAAATTATAAAAACAAACAATTCTAAGGACTGTGCCCTGGCCCAATACAAACCTTAACAGTCTAGGAAAAGCAGAGCCAGTAGAGAGAGAAAGGCCATAAAATAGAAAAAAAATCTAGAAGAATGTGATGTCCTAGAAATCATATTATCATAAAAGCAAGTCAAATATTGACCATTTGTCAGGTATGACAAGGATTGACAAATGGCCATTGCATTAAACACACGGGAATGCAGACCGTGAGTAGAACAGATGAGGCCAAGGTAAAGGTCAGGAGTGTGTGAGGGAAGGGGTGAAGAAGAGTCAGATAGTGATAGAGACAGCTGTTTTCAGGAAAGAAGAAAATGATGTGACACAATGAAGAGGGGGAAATAGATTGTTTTCTCTTAACAGAACAATTAGCTTATTTTTATACTGGCAAAAATGATCTTCATCAAAGTGAAATGTTAGATGATACACAGACTAGGCCAGTATTGCCAGAGTGGCATCTTTGAGTGGACAAGAGAAATAGAGCTCTAAGCGGCATCCTGGAAGGTAGCCTTGGATGGGACCAAGGAACAAAGCCTTATGATAACAATGGAAATAGTAGAGTGTTTGAAATCAGGTACAAATCATGAGTGCATGTTGGTAGGAGCGAACATTTTCCAGACTATTCTCCAGTCTAACAGCTTAGAGGAATATCCAGCCTACATGCCAGAGGTGTCTCTATTGAGGCAAGTTTTGGGAAGTTAAGAGTTCCATACATTTGCTTAGCACAAATCCACCAAAACAGGCTTAGAGCCAACATTAGAAATGTTAGACATGACCATATTGAACCCAGCATGACATGTGCTTAAGGATTGTGTACAGAAACTAGTAATGATGAAGATGGTCTGAGATAGTTCAGAAGTAGTCCAGAGAAGAGAACAATTTGAGCTAGCGCTTAAATGAGAAGAATGGGTATTTACTCCATGGATAATAGAAGGAAAGCTGCAGAACTGGGGAAATCCAGTGGAGAAAAGGGTTTGGAAAAATGAAAACATTCCTCAGAATGTCGGGAATATCTGACAAATACCTTATCTGACAAAGAGGGCTCATGTTTGGAAAGTAGCTTGTGCCATTCTAGAAAGACCTGTGCATCCTGAGCCAAGTGCTTGGACAGCACAGATTTTAAATTTAGACACCAGGACAAGGTCCTTAAAGAACTTAGGTAGAGGCATATGTCTAACTGAATGAGGTCTATGTGAAGTTGAGGTCAGATGAGTTAGTCCTTGCCAAAGACTGTGTGCAGAGGAAAAGATTGCAGGGGCAAAGTTTCTTTGGTGGGGGTGGGCAGCACATCAGGTTTTACAGATGAAGGAGGCACAGTACAAGATGCTCAGCAGTCTGTCTTGGCCATCTGAGGACACTTTTCTCCCTGAGTTAGGAAGTAGCTCCCTATTGCCATGCAGAAAGCACTGCCGTTTTAGTGCTTTTAATAAAAATGGAAAATATGTGTTTGTGTGATGCTTTTAATCATTTTGGAATTGTAAAGAGCTCTGGGCTTTGGAGGCCAGAACGGCCCTGGTGTGAACATAAATTAGCTTAACCGAGTAGCTTGTGCTGTTTATGGGCACTATTTGCTGTAAATTTGGTTCTGATGCTGGAACTGGGTGTCATCCTTCATCCCTTGATATGCCTTCTTCTGAAAACTATGAGGGTTGCTTTTGGTTTGGGCTTCTAGTTTAGAGGGGCATGGACTCCAGGAGTCATTAGAAGATCCCAACCCAGTGATTAGCGTGGCTACTCATTCTTCAGAGGGACTGACACCTTACCCTGTGCCAGCCACTTGGAACACAGAGAACATAGTTTCATGTGCTGGTTATCTCAACAGAAGTAGGCAATGCTAGTTAGAGCCATGGTGAAAGTAGTGGCCATGTCATCTACCTGGAGGTCTAGGAGGAGTAGTTTAACAAGTAAAATCCCTGGGGATCTGGTGGCTCCTATGTACTTGCTTGAAAGTTTTGAAAATCAGTGTGGCATACCAATAAGGTTTTGAGCCAAAGTGTTAGACATAGGGCAAGACATTGCTTCTTCCTCCTGCCTGTTGGGTACGTTTCAAAAAGATTGCTGTCCCCTCTGAACACCTACAAGAGAAGACTTATAATATTGCTCCCACAGAGTGCTTTCTCTAGGTATATGAAGCACCTAAGAGGCCATCCTACAAATGTCTGCTCCATCTCACATTTCCTGTGCTTGCCTCTTTAGTGGATACTTTAGTGGATACCAAACCATCCTCACTCTCTATAGGCATGTTTTCATGGACTAGTAGTATACCTATTGGCAAGAATTCTCCTACCCTAAACTCTTCTAGGCTTCAATTTTTCTCAATAATGCAAGGCAGACTCCTAAACTGAGAAGAAAAGACCCTTCTGCTCCCTTTGCAGAACTCTCTCCCGCACATTACCTTGTCCTCTATGCCCCAGTCAGACTACTTATATTATCTCTCCAGAGGTGCACACCTGCCTCCCTGTCTCTGAAGCACTGCTCATGCAGACACCTCTACAAGAACCGTCGAGGTCCCCTTTCTTTTTATCTGTCTACAGTAATCATAATTATCATGTAAGAAATAAAATTAAGGCAGCCTTTATAGGAAGCTCCCCTACGATGCCCTCAGATGAATTTACTACTTTCATGCCTAAGATATCACATCTTCTGCTTTTTCACACGTATCTACTGATTTTACCATCTCAAATGGTTTTAAACATCCTGAAACCAAGGAGTGAAACTGGAAGCTGATATATGGATGCCTGTAATACTCTTTGGCTGACTGGGCTCCTAGAAGATACTCCCAAAGAAGTATGAGGCTGGCAACAGGCTTTAGAACATTGCCATTCAGTTATTACCCATGAACCCTTAAGAAGATATACTCTGACAATGAAGAAACAGTGGTCCTGAGTCAGGAAGTAGTAGGGACAGGCATCAGGCACTCCTCCGTCATATACTGTCACATCTGACACAATTATTGGGGTGACAGGTGAAGGTGAGGGACACCTTACAGACTATCTAGATCAAAATTAGCAAACCACAGCCTGCTAGCCAAATCTTGTCAGTTACCTATTTCTATATATCCCACAGTTAAATATAATTTTATTAACACCTGTAATCAAATAGAAAAATAAGACAATGCAGGAACACACAGGGTGCACACTCAGAAGGAACATGCCCTTGGGATTCAATGCACTGTGATATCTGTCTAAAACTCATAGAAACTTATCTTTGGGTTTTTTTTTTTTTTTCAAGAAAATTCAGGTGGGACAATAAAGCAAACCTCGTGCACTCTCAGCTCACGTCTAGGTCCACCTCCTACTGCCTCCAGATCTCCTCAGACAAAGTTTTAGGTCACCTGCTCCTTCACTGTCTAGTGTCCCCATCTCTATTGGCACACATGTAAGATTGTTCAACAGATTACCTGGCAGGAACATGCCTCTGCCAGCACATCCAAGTGCCTAATTCATCCATATATGAGATTTGTCACACTCTTGCAAGTTTCCACCTGTAAGTGGGCAAGTGATCCATGGAACAGGAATGTCTGATTTGGGTTTTCTGTCTCCACAGCTTGCAGCTGGCAAGAAAAGGTTGGGAAAAACACCCAGCAACCTGTCTCATGTGTACTTACTCACTCTGCTTCAAGGGGGCGCCCTTGGGCACCTCATGATCTGCGCTTCCTTCAGAACCAACACCATGTATGTTGAAGGACATTAAATACAGAATTCAAAATAACATAATAGTTAGGGAGAAACCTGAAAAGAAGGGATAAATCTCGATATGCTCGTACCTTTAATGACATGTTTCTCCCACTCTCTATACAGAGGGCCAGCACGTTCCTTTTTTCACAGGACCTCACAAATTTTATGGCCAAATGCAGTCTTTGGGGGGGGGGGGGGGGCTGGCTTACAGTTTCTTTTTTTCCCTACTTTATTTACATTTCAAATGTTTCCCCCTTTCCAGATCTCCCCTTTGGAGCCTCCCCATTCCCTCCACCCTCCCCTGCCACTATGGGGGTATTCCCCCACCCACCCACCCACTCTCATCTTCCCTCCTTGGCATTCTCCTACACTGGGGGATCTAACACTCTCAGGCCCAGGGGCCTCTCCTCCCCCTGATGGCTAACAAGACCCTCCTCTGCCACATATGTGGCCAGCACTATGGGTCCCTCCATGTGTATTCTTTGGTTGGTGGATCAGTCTCCAGGAGTATCAGGGGTCAGGCCAGTTGCCACTGTTGCTGCCTCCCTGGGGATGCAAACTCCCTCAGCTCCTTCAGTCCCTTCTCCAAGCCCTCCATCTGGGACCTCACACTCAGCCCTACTGTTGCTGTGAAGTGACTGTTGGGTATTTCACCTGCTTTGCACCGTAATTGAATAACATGAGTAAAACCTCTGCCTTTGAAGTAATTGCAGGGTTTGGAGTTTGAACTAAGCCAAGCGATCAGGAAGCTTTTGTAAATGACAATGGAGTCAGCATTTCAAGGGTTGTAGCCTAAATGACCCTTGCCATGACTGATCAGCTCTCACTTTAAAGCCAGAAGTACATAAACAAAGAAATGTGTCTGTGCTCCAACAACACTTTACAGGCACTGAAGCTTGTAGGTCATATAATTTTCACATGCCCAGAGTGTTACTTTCCTGTTCATTTCTAATCATTTAGAAGTATATAAGTTATATCTAACTACAGGCTGTACAGAAAAGGTTAGTTTTGGTGAATTGACTGCTCTCTCTCTCTCTCTCTCTCTCTCTCTCTCTCTCTCTCTGTCTCTCTGTGTGTGTGTGTGTGTGTGTGTGTGTGTGTGTGTCCCTCCTTCCCTCTCTCCTTCCCTCTCTCCTTCCCTCCCTCCCTCCCTCCCTGTAACCCTGCATGTGTACAAATACACACACACAACATATCTGGATTTTAAAGCCATTAACACTAGTATGTTGGCACATAGCTTTGATCCAGCACTCAGGAGGCAGAAGGAGGCAGATCTCTGTGACTATGGAGCTGGTTTACATAGAGAGCTCCAGACAAAACTACATAGTGAGATCCTGAAGGGTGTTTTTGTTTTTGTTTTTGTTTTTGTTTTTTAAGCCATAGGTACTTCCACCTTACCAGGATGGTTTCATCTTCTGAGTGGGGCAAGCACTAGATCCTGAGTGTTCTCTCGCTAGAATCAGCTACAGAAATCTTGCTGGAACAGTGATTGCCAGAGCCTTTGGAGCAGAGACAAGGTGGTTCTCATCCAGCACTCCAGTTGCAGAGGAAGTAACTTACATTTAAGGACATAATAGCTTGATAAACAAGTGCTCATTCATCCTTTATTCTCTGCTCCATCTATATCCATAGACATGGCTTTGCAAGTGTGGGTTTGAATAGGATACAAATGTGATATTCAGACAAGCAGTGGACAATTGTCACCATCTGCCATCTGCCCACACACAGGAGCTGGCTAAGAGAAGAAAGGTTTGATTCAGAGAAATTGCAACATTTTGAAAGGAGAATGAAAATAATTCATTATGTTCTTCTCGAGCACATACTGTGTGTTCACAGCAAAGAGGCCACAAGAAGCAGGAAAATGTGATAGTGGGGGGCAAGGCATTGAGTCCTAGAGCCAGTCAGAATGGTCTTTGAACCCTGGCCTGAAACATTTTAGCCTGTGCCTCTTAGGAAAAAAAATTATTGACACTAAGATTTTTCCCCTTCCTCATCTGTATGGAAAGAATTATGTTTATGGTTCAAATTTGTTAGAAAGAACAGATCAGAATATGATCAAGGTACATAATCTGGACAATATGTACTATCCCAGTGAAACTCATTATTTTGGACAGTTAATATGCTCTAATACAAAGGGGGAAAGCATATGCTGTTTAGAATAAAAACCTGCATTTTACGAGGACAATCATCAAGATATAATCCAAGTGATGGATAGAGAGCACAAAGTTCAATGCCTGACCGGCAACAGGTGAGTCATTCATTCTGTGGCAGCTTCCAAAAAGCTGCTGCTATATAAGAGCTTGATGGCTAAGTTCATGCTTCATCCTCTGCAGAGTGCTAGTAGAGTAGGCAGCCTGGAACAGGAGGGCCCCCTGGGGGACTGTAGCTGAGAACACAAAGGCCTGATCAACTACAATTAATGCCTTCTATTTTGTTTATTCGTAATCAGACCCTTTTCTGGTATATTCCACTAGTTATCCAACAAGTGATGAACAGAAAGACATAGCAGCTCTGACAAACTAGAACTAAGGAATAATTTGAGCCCCTTACCCTCAGATCCCTAGCTGCTCACTTATTAATTTATTAAAGAATATCTCTTGGGTATTTATTCTGTGCTGTGCTCCATGATTGGATGCTGAGACCACATTATGAGCAGGACACAGTTTTCATTTTCAAGGAGCTCAGTCAAGTGAGGGGAAGAAAAACAACAGGCTATCATAGGATGTTAGAAAAAGTACTGTGGGGGATAGCCGGGAAATCATTCCAGGGCTCAGGAGAGGCTGACAGATGGAGACAGCCGTGTATTACTTCATAATCTTGGCACTTCATAAGCACTTCAGTCTATAGACGGCAGGAATCATAACATCTGAGATTTGGAAAAGAAGTAGGAAGAGGCCAACTTAAAAACAACAACGTAGCTGATGTCTGAGACTAAGGGACTAGCACCTAAGACGTGAAGAGAGAGCCACAGGGACACACTCGGACCTCACCCTTGCTAAAAGTGGCTGTTAGGGGCGGGGTTAGAAACTAAACTAAACAAACCTCAGACACTATCGGTGGGAATGTGAGCCATTATGAAATACTGTATGGATGTTTCCTTTAAAAAGTAAAATAAGCACAAGATGGCAGCAAAATAAAACCATCCTTGTGATTGCCTTTCCACAAAAACATCATTTAAGAAACCATCTTTACAAGTCCTAAGGGAGGCAGCATAGAAAACTTAGTCCCTGCTTTTAGCATAATAATAAGAAAAATAACAAATGAAGAAAGGAAACCCTAACCCTAACCCTAACCCCAAGTCCTAAGCAAGGTGGTGTAGAGAGATTGACTTGTACGTGGAAAAGGAAGGGACAGGTAAGTCTAAGCTTTGTACTTGCAGCCCAGTGCTATGCAGATTCCCACTTCTCCCATCTCTAGACTTGTGCCTGCAGCCAAGGGACTGCCTCCACTAGCCCTTCCCCCTTTTTGAGCATTACAGCAATGAGAAATACTTGACAAAGTAGAATACAGAAGTAAGCATGACATGTGTCTTTGAGCGCAGTGCTAGCTTGTTGAAATCTTAGAGGAGTTACCAATGGCAATACCCTCACAGCAGTGCCCAACTGTACTCCAGGTAGAGCCTGGAGACCTATTCAGACTTTTATCCTATAGTGATCTTAGCTCACAAGTTCACCACCACAGCAGTAAGAACACAGAAGTGTGGTCCTTGGTCCTGTCCCTATGCTGTGCTAGTTAGGTTGGATTCTAAGCTCTGGTGCAACCTAGCATTGTGATGTTGGTGGCCCTGGATATGCCTGCCTATCTCACCTCTGATCACAAGCAGTACAATATGGAGAATGTCGTCCAACTGCAGAAAAGGAGAATGGCACCAAATCATTGCATAGGAACCTAAGGCTGACACTTTATGGCCTATGAAGCTTAGTCCATGCAGAACCTCAGAGTGCCTGACTATAGGGTGCTATTTATGGATGAGGTCTGTGGGCCTACCTGGGCCCCAAGTAGAGGCTTGCTAGGACAGAATAGCCTTTTTTGGACATTTTTAAGCAACTCCCTATTTCCTAACAACATAGCAGCTGTGGCAAGGGCACAGACTTGGAACTGTGGAGCCCTCTAGTGCTAAAATAATGACAATGCACCAGCCAGAACTCATAGCAAATCTGGCTTTAGTTCACCACCTAGTGCTAAAATAGTGGCAGAAACCTTGCTTACCATTTCTGGAAAGAAAAATGCAAAGCTAAATTTGGAGGAGTCTGAATAGTCAATATCATATGCCAGCAACCTCCAAAAGCTTTCAGGGGTATAAAGCTAATTGTTTCATCTATTTCATGGATGTTTTTGCTTTGAGTGGTGGCTAAGCGCATCAAAGGTATCCAGCACTGAAAGTGTAAAATTTAACATGGCATTGGACAGCATCCATTCCAAATGCTGATTCTAACTAAATAGAAGTTCACTGAGTTGGACAGACTTCAGCTCTTATTAATTTGGACATGTGATTGTGGTGCTTTTATTTATTGCAATTTTATTTAAGAATTTATTAAAATTTTGAAAACTAAAGAAAAAAAAAAGTCTTTGGAGGAGTTACAAGAACACCTAGGAAGAAAATAAAATACCAGAATCTGACCATGTAGCAATTGATCTGTGCAACTCTCAGGAGGATAATTTACATTGGCTGCTTTCAGGAAGCTCAATGAACACCTTAAAGGCACAGAGATGAAATTCAGTACTTTATCAGTGAAAGTGAAGTTATTCTGTAATCAAACAGATCTTCACACTGAAAAGCACACTAAACAAAATGAAAAGTGTAGTCGAAGGCATAGCTAGCAAAACAGAACAATACAAGACTGGGTGAGCTGGGAGACAGTTTACTGGAAAATCTGCATGAGAATAAGTGTTGGCAGAGTGATCAACCACAAATGGAACACCATATCACACCACCGCCCCACAAAGCTCCAGGACTATTGCAGAAGACAAGAGTGAGGACTTGGTAAAGCCAGGGGTCAGGGGACAGGAACAAAAGAGTATCTTTCAGATTCCATAGGACAGCTGCACGCATGAACTCAGCAGCTGTGGCTGGCTGCAGGATATCAAGCCAGAGGACATTTCACATGGTGAAAACCAGAGAAAATAAACTCCTAGTTGATGACTTCTGGGAAATGGAGAGTCAGTTTTCTTTAAGGTGTGACCCCTGGCAGTTGGACCACTCTCCGTTGGATGGCCCCACACCCGTGAGTATCTGAGCAGAAGTAATGGAACTCAGTGGTGGGAGATGACTTGAAGTCAGAAGGAAGCAGGTAGGGAGGTGGTTGATGGATCTGGGAGGAGTTAGGTGGAATAAATGTGATCCAAATGTGTTGTAGAGATGCTTGAAATTCTCAATGAATTAATATAGTTTAGAGAAAAAGGAGAAGAAATAGAAGGAATAAAAAGAGTGAAGTAGAACAAAGAACACATTATAGGAATGTTGGAGAGTATTACCAGAGAAAATACTCCCGCTTGTTGGAATTCAAGAAAGACGAGAATGCCCAAAGGTTAGAAAGCTTCTTCACAATGACAGGGGAAAATCGAGAGAAGGATATAAACATTCAGGTGCTGTAAAGTCAAAGAAAAGCATCTGGATTCAAATCAGCCATGAATACACCGAAAGTATACTGAAATTAATCTTTAGAGAGACAATCTCAAAGCGACAAGAAAATTGAAGCACATACACATGAACTGTGCTCATACAGTCTCATAAGAAACCTCGTAGGCCAGCTACACAGAGGTCAAGGCCTGCTGTAGCTTGGCAGAGAACCTAGGTATCATGAAACACAAGACTTTGAGAGTCTCCTGGAGGTCCCTCCCTTCCTACAGTCTCTAACGGTTGCAGGCTTCTACCCTCTACTCAGACCAACTGGGCTGAAGAATCTCTGAAGAGGGAGGACAACTCACTTAACCCAGTTGTCAAGCAGCCCACCACTGCAAGGCAGGCCTCCTTCTTTCTGTTCTTTCCTTTCTGAGGATCCTAACATTTCTAAACCACTTTGAATATTCTGATTTCTCCTGTGTTGATGCAGACCCAGTGTAGGGAGGTATTTGCTTTAAGGATATTCTACTGTGTACCTACCCCTTCCTCATCCCATTTTGCCAACTTGTAATAGCAGTGGTGACTGTGCTTTTCTGTTTACTTCTAAGTGTAAGTGCAATGCTGTGGGAGTGACAACCTGCACCAGATGGGTCCCTCCCTCTTCCTTTTGTCTTGGCCCCACTTGTGGAAACAGAAACAGGACCTCCCATATAATAACAATGAAATAAAATGTTGGAAAGAACACAGAACATTCTTCAGGATAGAATCTATCAGTGCACAAATCAAGTCTTGCCAATTTTTTGAAGTTGAAAGAATTATCGAGCATCTTTTATGATCAAAGTTCAATAAAACTAGAAAAAAAATAGAAGAACCTTGAAATTTATACAAATGAATGCAAATAAAATAAGATTCTCCTAAATGGTCAAGGAAGAAAATTAGAAGGACACTAAAACATTTCTTGAAATAAATGAAAATGGAAACACAATATACTAAAACAAAAGAACTGTCAATGGGGTTTCAACTAATCAGAACCTCCATGGGCAAAACAGAAAGACCTAGATAAACAGACTATCAGTGCCACCTAAGGAGCTCTAAAACTCAGGAAGGAAACAATTCTCCTGGCTTTGGAATTGTAAGGATAAACCCAGAACCTTGCACATGATAGGTAAGTGATCGTCCCCTGAGATACATCTTCAGCTCCCAAACCAAAATTGACAAATAAAATAAATGAATATTAAAGCAGAAATAAATGAAATGGGTGCTAAAACACAAAGTCAAGGGATCAATGAAGCAAAGAATTGGTTTCCCAGGAAAACAAAGTAAACAAACTCCTTGCTAGACTAACTGAAAAAAATAACAGATGACTCTCAGTCACTTAAAATCCACAAACCTTTCTAGGTTTATATCCAAGAAGGATTAAATTAGTATGTCAAAGAGCTGTCTGCTCCCCTGTGTTAAGTACAGGATTCTACACCATAGTCAAAATATGGAATTTTTTTAAAGATATGGAATCAGCCAAAGTTTCCATTAATATATAAATGAATAATAGAAATTGTCATATATAAAAAATCGAATGCTATTCAGCCTTTAAAAACGATGTTTGTCTGGCAACGTACAGATTGGGAAAAGATCTTTACCCATCCTACATCTGATAGAGGGCTAATATCCAATATATACAAAGAACTCAAAAAGTTAGACTCCAGAGAACCAAATAACCCAATTTTAAAAATGGGGTACAGAGCTAAACAAAGAATTTTCAACTGTGAGGAATCTCAAATGGCTGAGATTCCTAAAAATTTTTCAACATCCTTAGTCATCAGGGAAATGCAAATTAAATGACCCTGAAATTCCACCTTACACCAATCAAAATTGCTAAGATCAAAAACCCAGGCAACAGCAGATGCTGTGAGGATGTGGAGAAAGAGGAACATTCCGCCATTGCTGGCAGGATTGCAAGCTGGTACATCCACTTTGGAAATCAATCTGATGGTGGCTAAGAAAATTGGAAATAGTTTTACCTGAAGATCCAGTTATACCACTCCTGGGCATATACCCAAAAGATGCTCCATCATATATCAAGACACATGCTCCACTATGTTCATAGCAGCCTTACTTATAAAAGCCAGAAGCTGGAAACAACCCAAATGTCCCTCAACAGAAGAATGGATACAGAAAATGTGGCACATTTTAACAATAGAATATTACTTAGCTATTTAAAATGACTTCTCAAATTTTGTAGGCAAATGGATAGAACTAGAAAATATCATCCTGAGTGAGGTAACCCAGACTCAAAATGGCATATATGGTATGTACTCACTGATAAGTGGCTATTAGCCCAAAAGTTCAGAATTCCCACAATACAACTCAAAAACCATATAAAGCTTAGCAAGAAGGAAGGCCAAAGTGTGGATGCTTCAAACCCACTTAGAAGGGGAAACAAAATAATCATGGGAGGTAGAGGGAGAGAGGGTCCTGGCAGGGAGAGAGGAGGGGGTGGGTAAAAAGGGAACAGGACTAAGTATGGGAAGAGACAGGAGAGAAGTCCAGAGGGTCAGGAGAATGAATAGAAATAAGTAGCAATGAGGATAGAGAACTTGGGGAATCACTAGAAAGTCCCAGGACCCAATGGGGATGACATTAGCAGAAATACCCAATAGAAGGGAGATGGAACCTGAAGAGACCACCTCCAGTAGATAGACGTGACCCCCCAGTGGAGGTATGGGGCCATCCACCCATCTGAAAATTTTTAACCTAGAATTATCCATGTCTAAAGGAAATGCAGGGTCAAAAATGGAGCAGAGGCTGCAGGAAAGGCCAACCAGAGACTGCCCCACTGTGCAATCCATTCCATCTGCAGACACCAAAACTGGACACTATTGCTGATGCCAAGCTGTGCTTACTGACAGGAGCCTGGCTGTCCTCTGAGAAGCTCTGCCAGCACCTGACTAAGACAGATGCAGATTCTCACAGCCAATTATTGGACTGAGCCCAGGGAACCCAGTGGAAGTTAGGGGAAGGACTGAAGGAGCTGAAGGGCATTGAGACCCCATAGAAAGAACAACAGTGTCAATTAACCGGACCCCTCAGAACTCCTAGGGACTAAACCACCAACCAAACAGTATACACAGGCATGTCTATGGTTCCCACCATATATGTAGCAGAGGAGAGGATGGCCTTACCCGGCATCAGTGGGAGGGGAAGCGCTTGGTCCTGTGGAGGCTTGATGCCCCAGAGAAGGGGGATCCTTGAGGGGTAAGGCAGGAGTAGGTGGGGGGAATACCCTCTTAGAGACAAAGGGAGGGGTATGGGGTGGGGAGGTTGTGGAAGGGAGACAGGGAAGGGGGATAACAGTTAAAATGTAAACAAATAAAATGATTAATAAATTTTAAAAGTGTGTCGCCTATGAGAACATATTACCCTGAAAGTGTATTGCTGAAATAAGATAGTCAGAAGGACACATGCTATCAGGATCTCATTACGAGCAGATATAAAATCTGAACTCAGAAGCAGGGGTAGAATGGTAGTCAGCAGGGGCTGGGGACAGAGACTGGAAAAGGCCATAGTGATCGACGAGGTAGTCCCTGTAAGACAAGAGGAAGACATTCTGGGATCTGTACAATGTAACATTATTCTTGTACCTGAAATTACTAATACAGTAGATCTTCAGTATTCTTACCACAAAAATAAAATTGTGCAATGAATGTGTGTCCTGATTAGTTTTTGTTGTCAACATGACACAACCTAAAATTACCTGGATAAAAGGAGAGTATCAGCTGAAGAATCACTCAGATCAGCTTGGCTTATGGCTATGTCTAAATTAATTATCTTGATTGATGGGTGTTAAGGTAAGCCCAGCCCACAGTGGACAGCACATCCCTAGGCAGATGAGCTTGGTTTATATAAGAAAGGTAACTGATCATGAACCAGAGAGCAAGCCAGTAAGTGGCCTTCCTTCATGGTTTCTACTTCAGTTCCTGCTTGAGTTTCTGCCCTGAATTCCCTCAATAAAGGATTATGACCTGCAATTGTAAGCCAAATAAAGCCTTTCTTCTCCAAGATGCTTTCAGTCAAGGTGTTTTTCACAGCAACAGAAATCAAACTAGAACAATATTGTATCCCAATGTATACATGCTTCAAAATATGGTAGTGTACATTGTAACTATGTATAATTATATTGATAAGCCCTCCCAAGTGCATGAGGCTTTGGAACCACTCTGTTCTGCAACATCTTGGAAGTGGAAGATCTAGGGGAATCATAGGAGGTATAGTGTGTGTCTTACACAATGACAAATCAGTACCCTCCCTGTGCATAGCTCTACTTGCTTTGTAGGAAATTAAAACATCAATCCTCATAGAAGAATTAGACAGGAAGTATCAGAGCATCCTTAATCCATAGTGCACTGTTTTAACAATGTCTAAATGTGTCCCCAAATTTCATTGAGATACATCTTTGGAAATATTGTTTTGAAAACGTTTCTTTTGGTGACAAATCAGGCCTAAATGGGTATGACCACTGCCATCAACAATGATGAGCTGAAAACAGGAGCAATTGGTAACCTCTGAGTTTAGAATCCAAACAGAGCTGAAGCCTTGAAGCCTAATGCCCAACAGATAAATGTGAAAGTAGGCTCTCCCAGCAGGAAACAGAATGGATGAGCAAGATAATGAAAAGGTTCAGTTCTATTACAGTATACTTTTTTAAAAGGAAGGAACGAAAACAAGAGTCATACTGTACTCATTATGTCACATAAAAATATTTTCAAAGTTGTAAGCCCCCATACTGGCAAGTTTATAGTAGTCTTTATCTCATACAGTATTCGAGGGTGTAGAAATGAGATCTATCCTATTGTAAAGCAATGTGGCAATGTGTGTCTAGCAGTGACAGGCTACATAAGTTCTCATCCAGTAATTCCACTCCTGGGTATTCATTTCAAAGAAATAATCCAATCCAAATGAACAAAGGAATTGCATTCAGGAATATGTTTATTGTAATGTTATTTATAATAAAATAATAATAGCCTAAATGTCCTATATTTAAGTAAAGTATGCATTTTCACTAAATGGAACATTGTGAACTCATTATAATAATGCTTACAAAGACTATGCAATAGTTTTGGAAAACTTTTTTATGAAATAATGTGACCTAAATTTAACAGAATACAGAAAGTAATGACATCACATTTGTGCCATGATTACATCTTTCTTTTTAATACATAATTATTGGCTATGTAGAACAAGCATGGACACTTGAGAACTGGAAAACGGTATGTAAAAAATGAGTGTAGCTACTTGGATACTGAGATTTTTGTTTCCTCTTTATATCATTCCCATTATTTTAGAATACTGTATACAATTTGAGTAGTATTCTTGATTTTTTATTTATTTGGTTTATTTTTGTGCATAACTGTTTTTCAAAGCATTCATGTGTGTGCTCCATTTGTGTGCCTGGAGCCTGGTGCCTGTGAAGGTCAAAAGAGTTGGCTAAGTCCCCTAGAACTGGAGTTACAGCTGGTTTTGAGCTGCCATATAGGTGCTGGAACTGAGTCTGGGTTCTCTAAATAGCAACAAGAACTCTTAATCACTGAGCCATCTCTCTGGCCCTTTAGCTATTATTTTGAAGAACATGGGGTCATACTCAGAAGCTTTATTTAAATCTTTCTTGTTCACTGCCTAAATCAGGAAACTTGATTAATTTTTCTAAGCTTTGGGTTTTCCCATCTCTTAAAGGGGAGTTGATTACCTGCATAATGAGAATGATGTAGTAACCAAGGTAACTCAGGCTCAGAAAGATGAATGTGGTATGTTCTCTTTCATATGGAAATCCATTCATAATTACTAAATATGTCTATCTAGGTAAGAGTAACTATTGGTAAAGGCAAGGAATGCAGAAAGGACCATATGATATAGAAAAGAAAAAAAAGAAACTTTAAAGGGGGAAGTGGGGAAGAAAAACTACCCTAGAAATGATATCAAAGTGGAAATGGAAATACTGAGGACACAAAGGACACAAAGTATAACAAGACAAAGAGGAGGACACAAAGTATAACAAGACAAAGAGGAGG
>JADRCH010000114.1:4400548-4418591 GCA_019843965.1 Rhynchomys soricoides
AACAAGACAAAGAGGAGGACACAAAGTATAACAAGACAAAGAGGAGGCCGTGGCACAGAGATGAAGAGAGGAGCAAGTGGGGGCTCGAAGCATCCAAACAAAATGAGTATGGACGTGTCATAAGGCATTCTGTTAATTTGTAAGATAAATAGATGGATGGATGGATGGATGGATATGTAATTCCTAGAAAAATGAATAAACATAAATAAAGCACCCACTGCATAGGAAATGTTTAATAACATGTTCTTAATTGACTATTTTCTATAAAGGATTTTGCCAAGACAGCTTAAGAAAAGTATTCAAGGAAAACTAAGGATAATTCACTAGATGTTAATCCTCACCATTTTCCCAGTTCCTGTCTTTGAAAAGTGCTACATAATTTAAGACTGTTCTGGCAGCATTGTTAAGAAATAAAGATGACTGACACTTGTTTCTCAAAATGTCTTTTTCAATATCAAAATTTAAAAAATAAAGATACAGGTATCTCCACACACAGAGAGAGAGAGAGAGAGAGAGAGAGAGAGAGAGAGAGAGAGAGATACATATGTGTATAAACTTAAGAGTTTCAAAAAAAAATAACGTTTTACTCCTTTATTAGAGCAAACACATATACTTTTCCCACATAGCAAAAGGTATCATTTTTCTCTTAATTGTAGATTGCTATGATGCATTTCTTTTATTTGGCAAAGTTGTTTGTTTCAGGAAAATTAATTTCGACAACTTCATTTTTCAAACAACAATACCTTCTGTTCCAGGCTTACAAAGAACAGTTAGATCTGGATTCTTTCCCCATAATCAAACTGGCAATTTCTTATGGGAAGAAAGTCATGGTTGATCACCATGGAATCTACCTTCCTTGAGTGCCAGTCAAAGGCAGAAAACATTTTTACGGCCAGACACTTTTGCTTCCTGCAATATGTAAAACTGACATCAGGAGAGGTGTTACCCGGCTGAGCAGAAGTACAGTTGAATGCCACCTCCATTTCAGTGTTGTAGGTTTATTCTGAACACCTCAATACTTCCCCCATTTTGTGCAATTCAGCAAACATGACAGCGAGCCTGGTATACACCAAGTACAGCGGTAGTAGCAAGGGAAACACATCTGAGTTCTGCCATGGCTGCACCTGCAGCAAGAGTGCACAGTCAGGACTCACACAGATAACCCCAACACACAGCAATAGCATCTGTGGCCAAAAATAGTCAAGTAACTGAGTAGCCTTGAGGGGGCACTGGACCCAGGCTGGAAGAACAGCAGTGACTCCTACAGGACCATGGTGTGTAACACAAGCCACATGTGAAGGCTTTTCAAACAAGGATCTTGACAATAGAAATCCCTACTAGATTATGTAACATTAGCTAAAGACATGTGATGTAACCTAAATACTTTACTGGTAGGTAGACGATTAAACCCATTATAAATTATCTGACTAACTGTTCGTGATCATTTTGCCAGCATGTGGTAGAGGCAGCTTCAAAGAAAGGTAAATTATTGGCCTGTGCAGCAAGGACATTACAAAGCAAGTTCTGGCTTCCAAGTGTTTCTCTTAAAAAATATTTAATATTCATACATGCATATGATGTGCTGGGATCAATTCTATCACCCATTTCCTGCCCTCCAACTCCACCATCTCAAGACCTACTGAATAATACATTTAGTGCTGCCTATATAGGCATATGTGTGGGACCATCTACTGAATCACAGGTAGCCACTTCAGACCCACATCCCTGAAGAAAACTGACTCTCCCTCCCCCAGCAACCATTAACTATTAGTAGCTCCTCAGATGAAGGTGGGAATTCATGAGTGCTTTCCCCAACTATGTTTGGATTTTGGTTGCCTTGATATTGTGTAGGTCTTGTGTACGTAGTCCCAGTGTAAGTTCAGTATGTGCAACAGACCTATTATGCATGGAAAATACTGTTTGGCTACAGACATCTCTGGCTCTTAGAATCTTCCCATCCTCTTTTCCAACACAATCCTTGAGCTTTGGGGAAGGCATTGTGATAGAGCCAAACATTCCATAGGCTCTTGCTCTCTGCATGTCACTGGATGTTGAGGGGTCTCTGTATTGTCATCTACTATAAAATAAATCTCTTTGATAAGGGAAGAAAGATGCACAAAACTATGAGTTTAAAAATAAAAATTTAGAGGAAGAGATCCCTATGTGTGTGTGTGCATATATATGTGTGTGTATATACATATATATATATATACATATATATGTATATATATATAAGTATATACACATATATACATATATATGGAGGTTTATATAGTAGATTTCATATGACATTTTCTTTTTTGAGTTTTTATTAATTTGTTTATTAATTTTGGGGTTTTTTCTATTCATTTATTTAGTTATTCACTTTACATCCAGATAAAAGCCCCCTCTCCTCCCAATCTCCCCACACACACTTCCCCTTTCCCCACCTTTTCCCTTCACCTCTAAGAGGGAGGTCCCCACCTGAGTACCAACCTACCCTGGCACATCAAATCACTGCAGAACTAGTCACATCCTCTATCACAAGGTAGGCCAGTTAGGGGAACAGGATCCACAGGCAGGCAACAGTCAGGGTAAGCCCTTGCTCTAGTTATTGGGGGATCCACATGAAGAGCAAGCTGCCCATCTGCTATTTATGTGTGGTGGGCCTATGTCCACGTCAAGCCCTTGTATGCTCTTTGGTTAGTGGTTCAGTCTCTTGGAACTTGCAAGAATACAGGTTTGTTGACCCTGTCAGTCTTCTTGTGGAGTCTCTTTCCCTTCCAGGTTGCTCAATCCTTCCTGCAACTCTTCCACAAGACTTCCTAAGCTCAGTCTGTTTGGCTGTGGGTCTCTTCATTTGTTTTGGTCAGCTGCTGGGTGGAGCCTTTCAGAGGACAATTATACTAGGCTCCTGTCTGTGAATCCAGCTGACAGAAACAAACATAGCCTAAGACTCCAAAGTAGTTGAAGGAGGAAGGCAGGCCAGCAATGTGTTCCATTTGATCCTCTGAGGATAGCATAGTACATTCCCCTCAGAGTGGCAGGGTTGCTACTGCATTCATTTATGTCTGTCTCACACTGGGCACCTGTGTATCCAGGGCAGCACTAACAAATATAGCTGTCAACAGTGTCCTCACATGTTCTATCGTTGTGACAAGGCTTTGAACAACAAAGAGGGTTCAAAGTCTCATGGTGTATCTCTGTGAATCTATTACCTGTACAGTCAAAGTATCCACACATAGACTTCCTTGGAGACATCGCTTATTGGCACATTCATCAAAGTTGAGTTCACAGTAGTCTCCAAGGAATCCAAGTACATAGTCACAGAAGTAAGCCCCAAGAGCATCCTGACACATGACATCATGTAGATACAGCTGCGATCCACATTCATCAATTTCCAATTCTGAGTTCACACCAGAATACTCTTGAGGACAGGCGCACATGTATCTTCTTTTCTCTTTGAGGCATACAGCCTCATTCATGCAGGGATCAGAAACACATTATACACTTCCAAGTCACAATGTCTGCCTTGGTATCCAGGCACACAGAAGCAGGAGTAGCCATTGATTCCATTCTGGCACACAGCCCCACTGTGGCAAGGGCTGGAAGCATGCTTATTGTGATCTGTCTCACAGAACTTTCTGGCATATTCAGCAGGGCAGATAGAGACAGGGTGCTCAAGGACTTTAGGACTGGTGCCTTCATGTTGGCAGGCATTTCCTCCACAGGAATTAGTAGCAAGTTCATAGGTCAGCCCATTGTACTCAGGAGGACATTGGCACAGGAAGCTCCTTTCTCCTGAGGTATTCATACAAGTGGCAATTCCTTAGTAGAGAATGGAGAAGGAAGGGTCGTTTAGATCTTCACAGTCTTCGTCTAAATTTTTGGCTGTGTCTAAACAACAGTTGTTATCTTGTAGAAACCCTAGTACATAAAATTGTTTTAGCAAGAAATTAAGAAATACCTAGTATTGTTTTTATTGCAAAATGAAGCCTGGCACCTCAAGTCATTGCAGGAGTAGGAACATCCTTTGATCTTAGCGACTGAACCATTGGTGTTCTGTTCAGGAAGTTGTCTCCATTAATAGTGATTTCAAGGTTATTTCCTACTTTCTCTTCTATTAGATTTACTGTATCAAGTTTTATGTTGAGATTTTTGATCCACTTGGACTTAAGTTTTGTGCAGAATGATAAATAAGGATCTATTTGCATTCTTCTATTTGCAGACATCCAGTTAGACTACCACCATTTATTGAAGATGCTTTCTGTTTTCCATTGTGTAGTTTAGGTTTCCTTGTCAAAAATCAAGTGTCTGTAGGTGTGTGGGTTTATTTCTATTTCTGGGACTTTAATTTGATTCCACTAATCAACCTGTCTGTTTCTATACCAATACCATGCAGTTTTTATTACTATTACTCTGTAGTACAGCTTGAAGTCAGGGATGGTGATCCCTCCATAAGTTATTTTATTGCACGTGATTATTTTAGCTATACTGGATGTTTTTTTGTTTTACCATATAAAGTTGAAAATTGTTCTTTCAAAGTCTATAAAGAATTGTGTTTGAATTTTGCTGAGAATTGTATTGAATCTACAGATTGCTTTTAGTAAGATGACCATTTTTACTTTGTTAATCCAGCATGGAAGATTTTTTCCATCTGCAGATATCTTCTTCAATTTCTTTCTTCATGGACTTGAAGTTCATGTCATATAGATCTTTCACTTGCTTGGTTATAGTTACACCAAAATATTTTATATTATTTGTGGCTACCGTGAAGGGTGCTGTTTTCTAAATTTCTTTCTCAGCCTGTGTTATCATTTATATAAAGGAGGGCTACTGAATTTTTTAGTTTATTTTGTATCCAGCCACTTTGCTGAAGGTGTTTATCAGCTGTAAGAGTTCAGTGCTATAATTTGGGGGGTCACTTGTGTATACTACTGTATCATCTAGGAATAGCAATACTTTGACTTCATCCTTTCTAATTTGTATCCCCTTGCTCGCCTTTCATTGTCTTACTGCTCTAGCTAGAACTTCAAGTACTGTATTGAAGAGATGTAGAGAATGGACAGCCTTGCCTTGTCCCACATTTTCTCAAATCACTTTGAGTTTCTCTTCATTTAATTTGATGTTGGCTGTTGACTTGCCTTATGTTGCCTTTATTGTGTTTAGGTATGTACCTTGTGCTCCTGATCTAAGACTTTTAACATGAAGGGGTGTTGGATTTTGTCAAAGGCTTTTTCATCATATAATGAGATGATCATGTCAATTTTTCTTTCAATTTGTTATGTGGTGAGTTACATGGATGGATTCTTGCATATTGAACTACTCCTTACATCACTAGGATAAAGCCTAGTTGATCACTGTAGATGATGTTTTTTATGCGTTCTTGGATTTGGTTTAAGACTATTTTATTGAGTATTTTTGTATCAATGTTCTTAACCGTGATTAGTCTGAAATTCTCTTTGTTGAGTCCTTGTGTGGTTTAGATCTCATGGTAACTGTGGCATTGTAGAATGAATTAGGCAATGTTCCTTCTGTTTCTAGTTTGTGCAATAGTTTGAGGAGTATTGGTATTAGCTCTTTTTTGAAATTGGGTATAATTCTGTGCTAAAACAATCTGGATCTGGGCCTTCTTGTCTGTTTGCTTGTTTGTGAGACGCTTAATGACTGCTTTTATTTCCTTAGAGGTTTTAGAACTATTTAAATAGTTTACCTGATCTTGATTTAACTTTGGTAAGTGTTATCTATATAGAAAACCATCCATTTTCTTTAGATTTTCCAATGTTGTAGAGTACAAGCTTTTTGAAGTAAGACCTAATGATTTTTTTAATTTTCTTAGTATCTGTTGTTATACTTTCCTTTTCATTTCTGATTTTGTTAATTTTGGTATTGTCTCTCTAACCTTTAACTTAGACTGGCTAAGAGTTTATTTATCTTGTTGGTTTTCTCAAAGAACCAAATCTTGGTTTTGTTGATTCTTTGTGTTGTTCTCTGTTTCTAATAGATTGATTTCAGCACTGAGTTTGATTATTTCCTGCTATCTTACTCCTCTTGGGTGAGTTTGCTTCTTTTATCCCCCTAGAGTTTTCAGGTGTACTTTTAGATCGTTAGTATGAGAACTCTCTAATTTCTTTATGGAGGCACTTAGTGCTATGAACTTTCCTCTTAGCACTACTTTCATTGTGTCCCATAAGTTTGGGTATGTTGTGCTTTCATTTTCATTGAATTCTAGAAATTCTTTAATTTCTTTCTTTATTTCTTCTTTGACCCACTGGTCAATGAGTAGATAATTGTTCAGTTTCTATGAGTTTGTCGGCTTTCTTGTTTCTGTTTTCTTGAAGTCCAGTTTTAATCCATGGTGACCTGATAAGATGCCAGGAGTTATTTCAATCTCAATCTGTTGAGGCTTATTTTTTGACTGAGTGCATGGCCAATTTTTGAAAAGGTTGTATGAGGTGCAAAGAAGAAAATATATTATTTTGTGTTTGGATTAAATATTCTATAGTTATTTGTTAGATCCATTTAAGTCATAACCTCTGATAATTTCACTATTTCTCTGTTTAGTTCTGTTTTGTTAATGTGTCCATTGGTGAGAGTGGAGAGTTGAAATCTCCCACTATTAATGTTTGGGATTTGATGTGAGATTTAATCTTTAGTAAAGTTTCCTTTACAAATGTGGGTCCCCTTGCATTTGGTGCATAAATGTTCAGAAGTAAGAAGTCATCTTTATGGATTTTTTCCTTTGATGTGTATGAAGTGTTATTTCCCATCTCTTTTGATTTCTTTTGTTTGAAAGTCTATTTTATTAGATAGTAGAATGGCAATTCCAGTTTGTCTCTGGGGTCCGTTTGCTTGGAAATCCTTTTTCCATCCCTTTACTCTGAGGTAGTGCCTATCTTTGTTGCTGAGGTGTGTTTTGTGTATGCAGCAGAAAAACAGATCCTGTTTGTGCATCCATTCTGTTAGCCTGTGTCTTTTTATTTGTAAATTGAATCCATTGGTGGTGAGAGATAATAATGACCAATGATTGTTAGTTTCTGTTATTTTGATAGTCGTAGTGTTGGGGTGTGTGTGTGTGTGTGTGTGTGTCTGATTCTCTTTTTTTGGTTTGCTGTGAGCTTATTAATTTCTTGTGTTTTCTTGAGTGTAGTTGCCGTCCTTGTGTTGGAATTTTCTTTTTAGTAGCTTCTGTAGGGCTAAATTAGTGAAAATTAAATTTGATTTTGTAATGGAATACCTTGGTTTCCCCAAGATTCAAAGTTTTTCTGGGTATAGTAGTCTAGGCTGACATCTGTGGTCTCTTAGAGTGTGCAAGACATCTATCCAAGCTCTTCTGGCTTTTAGAGTCTCTACTGAAAAGTCAGGTATAGTTCTGCCTTAATATGTTACTTGGCCTTTTTCTCTTGCGGCCTTTAATATTATTTCTGTGTTCTGTACATTTAGTGTTTTGATTATTATATGGCAGGAGTATTTTATTTTCTTGTCCTATCTATTTGGCATCTGTAAGCTTCTTGTATGTTTATAGCCATCTCTTTCTTTAAGTTGGGGAAATTTTCTTCTATGATTTTATTGAAGATATTTTCTTGGCCTTTAATCTGGTAATATTCTCCTTTTTCTATTCCTATTATTCTTAGGTTAGGCCTTTTCATAGTGTGCCAAATTTCCTGGATGTTTTGTGTTAGAAACATTTTAGATTTGGCATTTTCTCTTACTGATGTATCAATTTCTTCTATGGTATCTTCTATGCCTGAGATTTTCTTTTCTATCTTTTGTTTTTTGTTGCTGATGCTTGTGTCTGTAGTTTCTGTCCCCTTTCCTAGGTTTTCTATCTCTGGGGTTTCCCATATTTGTGTTTTCCATATTGCATCTATTACTACTTTCAGATCTTGAATAGTTTTACTCATTTCTTTCACCTGTTTGATTGTATTTTCTTATATTTCTTTATGTTTATTTCCTTCCTCTTTAAAGGTCTCTATCTGATTGTATTTTCCTGTATTTCCTTAAGGGAAATATTTCCTTCCTCTTTCAAGGCCTCTATCTTCTTGATGCCATTTAAGGGCATTGCCTTGCTCTTCAGATGTGTTGGGATATCCAGGGCTTGCTGTAGTAGGAGAGCTGGGTTCTGAGGGTGCCATATTGCCCTGGATTTTTGTTGATATAGTAGGAGAGCTGGGTTCTGAGGGTGCCATATTGCACTGGATTTTTGTTGATTGTGTTCTTATTCTGGCCCTTAGCCATATGATTGTCTCTGGTGTTGGCTGGCCTGCTAGTCCCTGGTAGTAGCAGGCCTCTGAGACCATGGATAGAGCTGGTAGTCCCTAATGGCAGCAGACCTCAGACTGTCTTGGGTCACAGCAGGCCTCCAGGGAAGCAAGTTGAGTTGGTTGTTCCAGGTGGCAACAGACCTCCCAGAAGGCAGGCTGGCCCAGGGGAAGTGGAGTACAAATCTGGGATTGCAGGTAGATATGTGGGCTGGAAGATTGTGCAGAGAGGGGATGGGGTAGACCTCATGGCTGCTGGGTTTGCCAGGGTCCCAGCAGGTCAGGGATTAGAGCATGGGTATTTCACATGGTTGTCCCAGATGGCAGCAGGTCTCCAGGGAAGTGGGCTGAGATGCGATGCGGCTCAGGGAGTGAAGTGCAGATCCAGGATTTTAGGTACAGGTTGATAGTTTTCTTTTCTATCAGCATATATTAATTTTATATAATAATATATTTCATTATGTATTAACAACATTATGACAGTTCACATAGGCACATCATGCACTTTGATCATATTTACCCCCATTATTGTCTCTTATCCCTTCCCACTCTCTTTTTTTTTAAGATTTATTTATTTTTTATTTATGTCTATGAATACTCTATCTGCATCTACATCTGCATGCCAGAAGAAGGCATCAGATCCCATTAAGGATGGTTATGAGTCACCATGTGGTAGCTGGGAATTGAACTCAGGACCTTTGGAAGAGCAACCAGTGCCCTTTAACCGCTGAGCCATCTCTCCAGCCCCCCTTCCCATTCTTACTGATACTTTTCCTCTTCTCAATTAGTCCCCCACCTACTTCCATATGTTTTATTTATTTATTTATTTATTTATTTATTTATTTATTTATTGTGAACTGATTAGTTTAATTAAGGTTGCTTATAGGACTGTGGGTGAGGGGTTATTTACAGGGGTGTCAGTGACTTGCCCGTGACTATACCTTACATATCCCCACAACCATTACCTATCTAAAGATCTTTAGAGAGGGGTCCTCAGGGGCCTGCCACCTAGCTGCCATTAACTACTTATAGGTACTTAGGGAAAGGTGGGCCACAACGCTCTACCCTTCCTCCAGCACTTACATTCTTTCCATTCTCTTTTCTACAGTGCTCCCAGAGTCCTGTAGGGAATAACATAAATGTTACACTTAATGTTGAGCAGTCAACAGTCCGTTCTCATCAGGACTTTGATAAGTTATGATTCTCTGCTATAATTACAGCCTACTTCATAAAGAAGTTCTACTGACCACAGAGGATAAATATTTACAAGGTAGTTTGGCAAGATATGTATATTTACAAAACCAACAGAAATGGCTTCCCACCAGGGCCTAAGAATAGGCTTTTGACTAGGTTTACAGTATAGACATGAACTTTCTCCTTTAGAGCAGGCTTCAAATCCGATGAGAGAGCAGCTGGCCACTCTCATAACAGCCATCCCGCCATTTGTGCCAATGGGAACATCATGCCCCTGGCAGGTCAGTAGTGTGGCATGCAGGGTCCATGACTAAGTCTGTTAATAACAATCTACCCCCAGCACCCTGCATAACACATTCTGGTACTATGAAAGCTAGCCAACAGAATGGTGTCTTGAGTTCTCTTTGTCCATAACCAAACAAAATATATGGTGTCTTCAGGCAGGGTCTTACAGTCTAGTTCTGGCAGGCAACCAAGAACGGGGGAAATAAATACCCTGTACTGTTTGGAGGTCTTCACAGACCTCTCTGGCCAACAACTCATAAGGAAGTAGCCTAGCTTTGGCTCTGGGATTTTCATTTGATAGCCTATGGCTTCTGGGAGTTACCTTATCTACCCATGCAAGCTACCTGTGTTCAAATTCTCTTTTTTTCCTTTTTTAGCATTCACACTTGTATGTAGAGTATGTTAAACATATGTGCTTACCATCCTTCCCCTCCCCACCCCCATCCTCCACCCATTGGTCTGCTTTGTCTCCTTAGACAGGTTTACTTCTATTCCCAAGTGACAGATGCATAGGTAGGTAGGTAGGTAGGTAGATAGATAGATAGATAGATAGATAGATAGATAGATAGATGATTTTATTTATCTATATAAAATCCAGAAACCACAAGTGAGAGAAAACACTTTTTTTGTCTCTCTGCTATTGGATTAATTTGAGCTTCCTTTTTAAAAACGTCGTTCTTGAAAGCCAAGCTTTAAAAAGTAGTCTTTATGAAAAATGCAATTAGGATCACTAAATTATTCAAAGAGCAGAGCAGATTTAACTTTAAAACGATCAGCTGTTTGCCCAGTGAGGAGGCTAGACTAGGTTAAGAGACATTAAAAACTGTGAGTTTCAAAAGGTCGGTGCCAGGTAAACTGTTCTCCATGGAGGGGATATTAAAAGTCCAGATGCCTAGAAGGAGACTAGTGTAGGGGAAGAAAAGGGAAGTTGGATTGTTGGACAGACAAGAAGCTGAGGCTTGAAGCTGATGTGCACCTCTTCTCCTGAGCTCCTTCTGGAGATGTAAATCCTGAGGTCCTCCGCAGGATGGCTGGCTTCTGCAGTGACAGGAGAATGCTCAGAGATTGCTGGTGCTCTTGTCTAAATTGTCTCCCGTCTATGCTGTGACAGACTGAATGTTCCTCAAATAGCTATCTTGCGTGAAAACAGAAAGCAACACTGAACACACAATCAGTGACTATTCTCTTCTGCCACACAGAACCCCCACACAAAACCAGCCCTGAGCTCCAAGAACACTACGTCCCTTTTCATTCTAAGAGATAATTGCAGTGCAGTCGTGACCAAAACGAAAAGTCCACTTTTAACCACAGCTTCATAATCACCCCATCCAGATGAAGAAGGCCAAATTCTCTGTGGCTCAGTTCCAGGGTTCCTGAGACTTACAACGAAAGGGGTTCAAGGGAAAGTACAGCAGTCCACAAATAACTGTTTGTACCTAGTATGTCTTTTGGAAGAGAGATATCCAAAGCTCGGGAGCTCATCTGGTGACCTACTGAGTGGGGTCTGTCTAAGAGAGTAACAAATGACCAGCAGATTTTTGTTGGGTATCTAGTGTTAGTCAGGTGCTGGTCAAGGCCCTTGAGAGAAGTCAAGAGGCCATGGGAAGATAATGTAATATTCCTGTGGGGCCTAAAAGTAGATCCAGTGCAACCTTGTCAGGTCGAGAAAGGCCTGACAGAAGAGGCATGTGAGTGGCAAGCCAAATAACAAGTAGAAAGGAAGTCAAGTGCCCTGAGTTTACAAACGCTATAGTTTTGCATCTGCAGTCTCAAATGATTATTATTCTAGTTACTCTAGTAATGACTTTTCTCACTTTCATTTATTATTTTTTTACTTTTGAAAATTTTAAACTAATTACTTGATTATTGCATTTCTTTGCTAAAAGCTGTTATGCAGTCATCCTGGAACATATGCTTTTGTTTTCATTTGCATTTAGACCATGGATTTTGCAATCCTGTCTGAAGTGCTACTTAGAACATAAACAGACTGAGCTTACTGGCTTGTGCCACTAGGTGGTGCACACAAAGGCAATTGTGGATAATAGGGTTTATCTGCAGATGACAGTTCATCATCACAGAGGGGATACAGACAGTAGAAGTTACCGGGGTCCGGGAGAGATGGAGACAGGAAGCACTCTCAGAAAAGATAGACTTTGTTGCTGACTGAAGAATGGCAGAGAAAAACTATAAAAATGAGAAATCTCAAAGGCATGGCAGAGGAAAAGCTTTGGGGAAGAAGGAACTGCTTACTTTCCATAATGATGAGTTTCTACTTAACAGGGTCATTGCAGAGGGAAATCCAGAGTAGTTAAGTCATTTAAACTAGATGACATCAAACAGTCCCTCGAAGTTTTTGTTCTCGGCACTGGAAGCATAGAGATAAAATGGCAAAGCCTTGTCATCAAGTAACGTGATAGATAGACACAGGAAAAAGACAAGACAACATGATACGAGAGATCAGTTTTGCAAGGTGCAATGGAAAAACAAAGCAGAAAATATTTATTCTGCCAAAGAAAGGAGAGAAGTGGGTTAGGCTTAGGGGTTAGTGTACAGGGACTTCATGAAGAAGTTCTAACAGCACTGGCAGAAAGAGCAGCATAAACACGGGCATTGGGGTTGCAAGGATGCTGTGGATTTGGTGATTAGTTCAGCAAGCTCAGCCAGTGCTCACTGAGAGCACCGCTGCAGTGTGGAGTGAGAGACCTATGATGAATAGTAGTTCTGAGCCTGTAAGAAGTTTCTCATCTGTTGAGGAAGATTCACACAGACAAGGAAAGTTGCAGTGTTACAGTACAGTTTAAAATGTGGTTCTTTTGAATTCTGACTCTATCCTTGAGCCTGTCTTCTGGAGCCCCGGGAATTCTGAGAATATTCGACACCAAAGAAGGGAGTCCACAAGTACAGCACCTGGTTGCATTTGACTTTAAGCTTCTCTTGCTCTTTTTAAAGTTCTGAAGTCTGTAGCCAGAAGCAGTCAGTTATACAAAACCAAAAACAAGAGCCAGGACACATACCTAGGTGTGTGTGCCTCTTGCCAGGCTTTTCTTCTCATTCTTCTCCACTGAATCCCAACACAGTGTTACCATCAGTAATAGAGCTTAAGTAGGAATTCAAACTGTTTGGATAGATAAGCTTTTTTTTTTTTTTTTCACTAATTGTGTCCATCGTGAAACTTAAGGAAGAAGAAGGGTTACTACGTCCTCCTCTCCTGCATGAGCAGAGTTCCAGGCCATGCAGGTTGACTTGGACAAAGGCAGTTTGAGCCAATTTTCCCTCTGCTAGATTCCACATCCGGGGAAGGAGGCCATCTGGCTCCAGCATTCCCCCTTGCTGGCATGTGCGAGTCTGTATTTTATTTCAGTGTGAGAACTCATGCTTGCTACATAGATCTGTGACATCTTGGAGTTGCATTGTTTGCTTGAAGTCAACTGGAATGAGTTATGAGCTGGCAAGAAAACAGGGATGTGTCACTGAGAAGGCCTCAAAGGAACACAAACTTGCTTATAGACCCCCGAGAAGTCAGAATCAACCAGTAGAGAACTCTTCAAGAGATTTTTATTGTAGCATATCAAAGTTGAAAGGCTTCGGCAATCACCCTGGGGACAAGGAAATTTGAGAAGAGATCCCCATGAAAAAATAAAAGACAGGAATTGAGAACATTTAGCCTGGAGAAACAGGCACAGCTGTTACCATGGGCTGAGGCAACAAGAAATGGTGCACCATTATGGGGCTTCACTTTGTACAAAGGGGAGCTGAATGAACAATAAGTAGGGAGATCCTGTCAGAGAATGAGGTAGAACACAGATAGCTCATACAGCTAGAGGTGGGAAGAGCACATTGAAGATGGGATAGTGCAGAGGACAGGTCAAACACAATGACCCCTGACCTCTAACTATCAGTGATTCTATGCAAATGAGAGAGGCAGCCTGTGTGACTAAGGGTCAGATATCCTGTAATAAAAGTTCCCCCACCAATAAGCAATAGATTATCTTACTGATAACTTAGTATGAGCTATGGTTGCCATAGTTTAGACTCTAGAGGCAGGATTGGAACTAGCATGTCCCTGCCAGTTCCTGGGGGTAGAGTTTTGAGCAAATAGTTTCCACTCTTTGAATATAATCATTCTTCCTCTGGGCAGTACTCACCCAGTAAGATTGCCACAAGTCTGAAATGTTATATTAGAGCTCCTAGCATTTGCTGCACCTGGCCTTTAGTCTACACTAGTCAAAAGACCATTGTTGACTTTCCTTCTGCCTAAGTTGAACTTCAGGAAGACATTCTTGGAAAGTGTCAAGATAAAAAGAGGGTGGTGTGCAATCAGACAAAGTGTCACTAGGAGAAATACCAGTGATGAGAAGCTCCTGAAACATGAAGCTTAAATCCACAGTTCTCAGAACATAGTTTGTGTGACCCTTTACAGAAGATGAAACACTGTCTTCAACATTTCTCTTAGAAAAGAGAAAGAGGTCAACAGAAAGACTGGGGCCTCACTGGGAGACTGGAATGGGGCATTTTTCTGTGTCTGTAGATAAGCCATGTTCTTCACAGGCCTTTCTGTTCATGACTACAGTATAGGCTTATCTAGGCATGCTCCAATGCCCTCTCAGAACGACTATCAATTTTGCCTGTGGTGGAAGAACCCTCAGAACAATCATGTTCTGTAAACATATAAACTGCTGTGTGTCCAAGCATCATGTGTTCTTCCCCTGCCCTGTGAGGCACTCGTTTGGCTGTGCAAATCTTTGCCTCACTGTTATGTTTTCTATTGCAGCAACAGCGGCAGCTTGACCTCCTGACGATAACCAGCCCGGGTGAGTAGGTGCTGAGCACCATTTTGCTTGGAATTTCTCAAAGTCCTGCCTCGAAGTCTCTCCAGACACAAGCCCTGCCTTCCACTGACTCTATGAATGAAATCAGTTGATTCTTGTAAGGTTAATGACCTTCTTCCTCCTTTCTGTACCTGGGGCACTTTCCTGTTCCCCTCCCAGCTCTGTGCCGCCTCCTGAAGGTAACATTGATCCTACTCTGGGTGACAACTGAGTTCCCTAAGTGGTAAAGTTCTCCCCCAAATCAGTCACTGGACTCACATACTAAGAAACTGTTCTTGTCTCCTGGGAAGTAAGTTTTAAAATTACAGTGAATGGAGAAACTGCCTGCAAGGTGATGTTGAATGAAGGGCAGATGGCTCATGAGCAAGGGTCAATCTGGGAGGTGATGGGGTTTGCTCACTGGCTGGTCTGAGGGTCCAGGTGACTTGTTTTTCTCCATTAAGGAATAGTCAAGTCTCAACAAAACAAAATACAAATAAACAAACAAAAACCCTGTGGCCATGGGACTGAAGGTCTTCTCTTGCCCTGAGGCTTGACCTCTAGCCCAGTGAGTTTAGTGATGGCAGAGAACTGTCTTACTTTGGTTTGGAAAATCAAGGCTAAACTGAACTAGAGGGACAATTTTCTTTTTATTGATACCAAGAGATTTCATTGGTGTTTGTGAGTAGGTATAATGCTTCATCTTCACCCATGGGTGATATTCAAAATATTTAAGAGCCCCAGTGACCAGCTTCTGTGCCAAACATTAACACTTTGGTCACTGGAGTGTGGAAGAAGGGGCTTCCAGGGAAGAGGAGCCAGTGTGGCAGAGTGCTCATATGCACGATGGTGGCTCAGGAAATTGCTCTCAATAAATGTGGAGACATTCAATATCTTGGTAGCCAATATGGACAAACTATGTTGGCCCTGCCTTCCATCAGGCCTGCTATGCTTGTAACCAGTTAGCAAAAATCCTGAAAACTTGTACTCTGCAGGCAGAATCCTAGCATACAGGCAAGGTACCTGGTCTATGTATAGGATGCTGAACCCAAATGTAAGGTGCATTTACCCTTTTTTGGTGACATATTTCCATGTGACACAGCTCTTTGACTTGGGGTGTCAGAAAAATGAATGTAGAGAACATTGTTATTCCTGTGACCACATCTCATGTAATCCAGACTGACCTTGAACTTTATATGTTACTGGGGTTGACCTTGAACTCCTGATCCTCGTGAGTCCACCTCCCAAATGCTGGTTTTACATATAAGTGTGTGCTACCATGCCTGCGTGGGAATGGTTGAAAACTGTTTAATATATCCGAAGAATATGCTACCTCTAGACTTATATGATTAACATTTCTGTATGTTTAACAATTCCTTAACTGGGTCAATAGAACTCCCTTGAGTGACCTGCTATTTTCTCTTCAAGGTAGGGCTCAGGGATTGTCTCTGTCTCATCCTATTTAGTGACACTCCACTCCTGTTGTAAGTGTTCTTCTCAAGTATGCATGCACTACCCAGATTGAATGCCCACGTCCCATCACTTCTGGTCTCTTCTTGGTGTGATGCCTACATATATACTGGAGAGGGTTCTTGATAGGTCTTCAGTTGTTTTAGAATGACATTTTTAGTCTAGTAAACTGCCTTTTTTTTGTGCTAGCTTTGACTGCTCCTAATTGCTACTACACAGATTTAAACAGAGTACTTGTGCATTCCAGTATGCTCCTTTTAGACAGCTGTGGGATTGCAAGTGTCTCCGTACTGCCAGAGTTTGAGTGGTTTATAATTATCCCTCCTCCTAGATGAAAACAGAATATCTTCTAGGTCAGCACTTCCCAAAAGATATATGTGGCACACTGTTATACTAAAGTGGGCTCTGCTTCTGTGCTGTTGTGAAATATTGATCGGCTGACCTCTCATGGGCGTGGGAAGAGCTGCAGCAGCCACAGATCCCCAGAGTGCAGCCTGGACTCCAGTGGGCCAGACAAGTATTACCCATGTGTGCTTTGTCTTGGAAAGGTTAGTAAGCATCGTGGCTTATACAAAGGACTCTATTCCATGTCAAAAACACATTATCTGTCTCTGCCTATAAAATTCACTCCAATTCTCCATATTACCAGAAGCCTCGGCCGCTAGCCTTGGGCTTGCTGCCTCCCTGGAGCTGCCAGTGGGCTCGAACTTACGGACACTGATTGTCAAACCATCCATCTTGGTGCGCTGCAATTCCATGCAGACTAGAAGATTTAGAATATAGATTTGAAATTTAACAATCTGTACTGTGTTTTTTTCAAACTTGTATTTCTGTGCTGTGAATAATTCCCAATACACAGAAACAAATAAAGATGGAATCATATCAGCATTATGCCATTTATGACAGAGTTCCTATTTTTAAAAAGAGATGTAATTGAAACTTTTAGTATTTTTCCTTGATTTTTCTCTCCCTCACTCTATAATTAACCACTGTTATGTATTCAATATTTCTCATATCTATTCATTGAACAATATGTTTTTGTGTTACCGATCCTCTAAATCTCACCTTGGAAAAAAGCCATGTTCCATTATGATTTGCATACATTGTGTTGTACAGATTCAATCATGTTGACACACAAGGTTCCGATACGCTCACTTCAACTGTTGTATACTAGTCCACATCTGATGGGATTGTAACTTTTCTATTTCATTGATCATAATTTAGATTATTTATAGCTTTTTCCAACCACAAAGAATGGAACTAAAGATAGTTGTGCACATCTTCTTGTATATAAATATGAGAATTTCTCTTAGGTCTATTACCTAGGAGAGGAATTACCAATTATATGAATCAAATTTGCTGTATAAGGAGCACTGTTCTCTGTCCAGGAAATCTAGTCTCCCAACAACGAAACGTGTGAGTTTCCCTTCCTCCAACTCCTCAACACCCAGATCTGTAGGACACAATTTTCACAGTCAGCATGATGGACATAAAATGGTATCCCAGTGTGACTGTCCTATAAATCTCTGGGTGCTGGTCGGGTAGATTATCTTTTTGTCTGCTCATTGATATTTTGGATTCTTCTATGACTTGTCATATCCTTTGAGTACAGACTATTGGGTTAGCTCTGTGTTACTGTTTCACAATTCACTACTCTGAATATATCTCCTATATTTTCTGCAAATGTCCCAGAATGTGACTTGTACTTGTTTATGGCTGCTTTTGTGTGTGATGTATTTTCATATGTGGAAGGTTTTTGTAAATTTAATGTTAAGTTTATCAATCTCTTGCTTTAAGAACTATTTTGTAACTTAAATCCTTTCCAGCTTGACTATAACATTTTCCTAAACCAGGTGTAATGGTTTACATCTGTAACCCTAGCATTTTGAGGCTGGGGTGGGAGGATTGCCTTAGATTCAAAGCCAGACTAAGGTACAGAATAAGCCAGTCTCCAAAACAAACTTGTACCAACAACATATACATTTGCATAGCCTTTTGTCACAGTACTTAGAGGCAGGGACAGTTGAATCACTGTGAGTTTGAGGG
>JADRCH010000114.1:4418991-4454197 GCA_019843965.1 Rhynchomys soricoides
GGGAGAGGGAGAGGGAGAGGGAGAGGGAGTGGGAGAGGGAGAGGGAGAGGGAGAGGGAGAGGGAGAGGGTGAGGGAGAAAGAGAGAGAGAGATTATTATGTACTTCTAATGTTTTTAATGTTGGATAATTTCTTGTGTTCTATACGAGCCTTTGTCTCATCGATGACTAATTTTTGTATACAATATCAGCTAGGAATTTAATTATTTTTAAATTTTACATATGAATAATTTATTGTCTCAGAGCCATATGACAACCAGCCCATCCTAACCCCATCTTGTGACAGCTATATTTCCATTGCATTAGTTTTTCTATGTGCAGAACCTGTTTCTTTGCTGTAGTGTGTGTGTGTGTGTGTGTGTGCACGCGCGCACCTTTCTTTTCACCAACTCTCCAATGTTTAATTTAAATAAATGATAACTTTATATTGTTTTTGTAATTAATTGGAAGACATCTCTCTCCCTTTCTCTTTTATCCCTACCTTTTGAAAGTTGTAATTATAGATTCTAAATTATACTTATTAAGCAAAATCTAATAATCTGTGTTGTGACAATTTAGTCCATTGGTGAACTAGTGAGACATTTCATCTGGTAAAGACTTGCCACTTAAGTCTGACAACCTGAGTTTGATCCCTGAAATCCGTGAGTTCTGCCTCGTTTTTATGTCAACTTGATAGAAGTTAGAATCATCTGAGAGGAAGGAACCTCAGTTGAGAAATTGCTGGGCTGTAGCCAAGCCTGTAGACCATTTTCTTAATTAGTGCTCATGGTTGCAGGGTACATTGTATGGTGGTCCTTGGGTGCTATAAGAAAGCAGGCTGAGCAAGTCAGGAGCAAGTAACCAATAGGCAGCACCCTCCATGACCTCTGCAGCAGCTCAGGCCTCCCAGATTCCTGCCTGGTTTGAGTCCCTGCTTTGGCTTCCCTCAGTGGATTCTGATTCAGGATATGTAAGGCAAATAAACCCTTTTTTCACCAAGTTGCTTTTGGTCATGGTGTTTCATCACAATAATAATAACTCTGATTAATACACTATGTAAAGATAGTAGGAGAGAACCCGCATGATGAAGTTGATCTCTGACCTCCACATGTGCACTGTACCACATATGCCCACATACACATTAATAATTCAACATATAACACATACATAATAATCCAACTATAATAATACATTTGAATGTATTTCTTTGTCTGTACTTGAGCTTCCTCTCTATCATGTACTTTCTTTGACCTGCCCTAATTTTTTTTTTTAAAACCTTACTAGGAATTGAACCCAAAGGCAATACCATTGCTAAGCATGTAGCTGCCATTAGGTTACAGCCCCTACCCTCTTTTTCTTGTTTGACTTTTTATTTTGAGGAAGGGTTTTACTAACTCATCCAGGTTGACCTTGAACTCATTCTGTGGCTCTGACAAAACTTGATTTTTTAACCTTAAACTTTGGCCTCCTGAGACGCTTCGCAGACTTTTGCTTTTTATTTTGACATAAAGGTGGGTGTCAACCTGTCTTTTCTGTCTTCTCATCTCCTCTGCAGATCTGGCTGCTATAGATTTTCTCTCTGGCCTTAGCTGATTACCCTGTGGTTATATACTGTACCTTTTCTTAAAAAATTCAGTCCTTCAGAATTCCTTTCATCCTCAACCAGACAAGTGCCTTGGTAGGTCCCGGCCATCTCTTACACACTGAGCTGTCGCTGCCTTGTCATTTTTGTTTAGACTTTTAACTCTTAACCTTTTATAAAAAGAGAGAAAATTTGCAGTTAGTGTTAGCCACTGGCTTTCCCCATGTGGTTTATGAATTCCTTTTATATCGGGCTGCGGTCCTTCCCTGTGTGACTGCAGGAAAGCAGGGGTGTAACAGTTGTTCTAATGAGTCCCTGGATGATCTTATTGATCAGTACTATCCTTGTTTTGGCTTCTCCCTAGAGTGAGAATTTGTCTAGATACCAGTTCTAATTTGAGGAATTTCCCCAGCACTTTGAAGATTTTATTCACTGTCTCTTCATGTTAAAGTTGCTGATAAGATGTCTACTATTATATAATTTAAGGAACTTATTTTTCTTGGGTCGGTTTCAAGACTCATTTTTAATCTTAATGCTCTGACTTTTTTTATTTATGCGTCTGGGATTGAATTTATTTTTATTTATCCTGTAGTTGCCACATTAAAAAAAATCCATCTTTCTTTAGCTTTGAAAAATTATTAGCAAATTATGCCTTCTAATAATTGGCCTACTCCACCATTGCTTTGATTCTGTGCTTTAAGAATCACTATTAAACAAATGCTGGATCCTGTCAAGCACCGTTCATTGTTCTTAACTGTGCTCATTTGAATGTAAAATGTCCCCCTAGGCTTGGTTTAGAATACTTGATCTGTAGTTCCTGGCACTGGTTCAGGAGTCACCTGAGCTGGAACCTCCCGGGAGAAAGGCCATGGGGAGAGCTTTGAGGATTCCTTTTATACTTCCAGTTTGCTCTCTGCTTCCAGCCTGTGGGTGAGGCTCTAAGTCTCTTACAGCTATGTCTCCCACCATTTAATTCCTATTTATCCCACTGGAACCGTGAACTAAATTACATTCCTCCTCCCATAAGTTGCCTTTGGTCATGGTGTTTTATCACTGCAACACGAAAGTAAGAAAGACATTAATCCAGATTTCATTACTTTCTTCATTTGACTCCAACTGCATTGAGTGCCTTGCAAGCAATTTTAGTATATGAATTCACTTTTTGGCCATGTCTAGTCCAGGTTTCTTTTTTCTATCTTGAAATATTTTAATAACCATGCATTTTCCATTTTCAATGTTTCTAACTTTGTTCATATCCACCTGCTCTTGTTTTATTTCTGCCCATTCTGCTCCATGGTTTCTATGCTGGTTTAATGTCTTCATTGGTTTCTCAGAACATCTTCAACACGCTTATTTTAAAATCTTTGCTCTATAAAATCAGTTTCATCTGTGGGGAATTCGAATTCCAATTGTTGATTTTGTTTAGCTTCATTTATTATCATTTGTTTTTTTTGTTTTTTTTTTCATGTCTTTTGAAATTTTAATTTGGAGGATCACTTGGGAAAGGGCATTTTCTAGTTTTATCCCCTGCCCCCAAATGTCCCTGTCTCCCTCTCTGGTGTTTACTACAGCCCCCCACCCCCATCCCACACACATATTTTCAGAGTAGGACCTGGGGAACACAGCAGATCCAAAGAAAGAAACTTGATGTGATGTGCGTCTAGTTCCAGAATCAATAACCCTCACTTTCCTAGGCCTGAGATGCACAGGTGCTGTCTGTGGAGAGTTCCACAGCAGTTTTCTTTATTTGCCTCTTCGCATCACAGGAAAACCCCACCCAGCATCCCTACTCTAAGCAGAATCTTCTCTGATCTCCATCTGCTGCTTCAGGTCACCTTGTCTTCCTCATCTCAGGGTGGCAGCCACACCTGCTGCCCCAGCTTCTACATCTAGCCCAGTAGCCCGAGAAGCACTCACCTCCGCTGCCCTCCTGCTATTCTCCGTTGTGGGGATACATCTCTCACAATGGAGTGGAATGCTGTATCTACTACTTCTTCATATGTAATCAAATATACCTAACATTCAATATGATACAAAAGGAATTTATCAAAGCACGAATTCATTTTGTCTTTGACTCAGGAGCCCAGCTGTAATTCCTTTTTCATGTCTTAGAAAGTTCATTCTTCATCGCCTCCTCTGTGAAGAGATAAAGAAGTATTGTTTTGCTAAGTAAAACCTTTGAAAGACTTCAAAAATTTATTTTTGTATGTGAGTATGCAAATACAAAGGTAATTTTAAAATAAAATTAGAATACACTACATAAACCCTCTTGATTTGAGTGGCATAAAAATCCTTTAATGTTATCAAATATTTTCTGAGAATGTCACAGAGCTGAAAATCATGCCATAGAGTTTTAATACTTTATTACCTATTGCTTATTCAATTACATAATTGTATATGGCACTTCAGTGGAATTTATTTATTTATTTATTCATTCATTTATTGATGGGATACTAGAAATTGAACCTGGAAACTCAGGAGTGTTATGTATGTTCTCTCTCACTGACCTGCAGCCCAAGCTCTTTTCCATGTTTTATTTTGTACTTTCAAACAGTATGTTACTATGTGACAAAGGTTTACCATAAACTCACTCAGTGACCCAGGAAGCTTTTGAATTTGTAATTCTCCTGCCTCAGCTTCCAGAGCAACAGAGTCAGTCAGACTCTGCCTGAGCATTCATATATAAAGATTGCCATGTGCCTCTCTGGTTATTTCATTAGGGAAATTCCTAGAATGAGAGGTATTGAGAAAAACTTCAGCACCAAGCAGGCTGTCATGGAGGGACTAGTTCTTAGCCTGGTGGTGAACACTGAAGTCAGTGTGGAAAACAGCCTCAGAAAGTTCCTTTTGAAAGGCAAATAGTAGGCAGAAGTGTTGTGCCTTTGACAGCTCCAGTTTACAGTATATGGACATGGCACTTCTCAGTGTTCAGAAGAAGCCTTGGGTAGATTTTCTGATATTGGCAATTGGAAGCTTTTCAACTCACGCAGAAATATTAGGTGCTAGGGGCATTTGTGGAACTTCGAGGTGGCTCCGCAAGCACTTGCCTCACTGGCCATCAGGCAGAGGGGAAGGTAGAGGTGAGAATCTACCAGTAGAAGGATCCACTTCTGTCCAAATCTTCTTAATCAAAGCAAGTCACTTGGTAGTTCCTCAATTCAGTGGGTGCCGATATATAATCTTCCCAAGGGGCAAGGCATGTGCATGAAGACAACTGAAATCTTTGAATATGACTAATTTACTTTGTTGTACTTTAAAGATTTTAATATTCCCACAATCACATTAAAAGTGCTGGCCATAGCTTTATAAAGGAAAACCTTTTTTAAGATATAAGTCATGTGTCATGAATTTCACCGCTTTGGTGGTGGTCTGTATGTTCACCATCATCACCATCTCCTTCCAGATTGTCATCACAAACTACCTATCAAACTGGTAGCCACTTCCTATTTCTTTTTTACTGCCTCCCTTAGCAAACAGTAATGTACTTTCTGTCTCTATTACTTGCCCATTCTATATTTCAAACCAATAGTATCATTATCATGATATCATGTATGGGTTTTGTGACTGGCTTTTTATTTTTGTTACTTAGTGTAACTTCTTCAAGTTCTACTCGTGATGTAATGTGTATCAGAACTTCATTGCTTTTTGTTGCTGCATAATGTTTGTGTAAGTTATCCACAGCTTATCCATTCATCTTTTGATGGAAATGTTGAGTTGGTTCCATTTGAGGTTCTTTTCAATATACTTCTATAGACATTTGTGTTAAAGCTTTAGGTAGACTTAGATTTTATAGACATTTGTGTTAAAGCTTTAGGTAGACTTAGATTTTCAGATTTTTTGAGCATGTACCTATGAATAGAATCACTGCTAGTATATTAAACTTAGAATGAACATTTTGAGAAACTGACAAAACAGTTTTATGAATCTATCATTTTACAGCTATAACATAGAACAATCCCATTTTTTTTCACACCATCTCCAACACTTGTTATGTCTTTTTACTATTGTCATACTGTTGAATATAAAATAATATCTCATTGTGATTTAAATATGAGTTTTCCTTAGTGACTAATAATGTTGACTATATTTTCATGAGTTTATAAAACATGTGTCTAGTTTCCTTGGAGAAATATCTGTGCTGTTTGCTCTTCCCATTTTAATTGGGTTATGTTTTCCACTTTATTACTTAGTTGTTGAATTTTAGTGTATTTCTACATATGTAGATTATAGGTGCAACTTTATCAAATTAAGAATTTGTGGTTATTTTTGTTTATAATCTGGGTGTTTATTTTTGTTTTTGTTTGTATGCTTGTTTGCTTTATTTTCTCAATACTGTTCTTTGAAATACTTTTTGTATGTTTTGATGAAGTCCAACTCACCACTTTGTGTGTGTGTGTGTGTGTGTGTGTGTGTGTGTGTGTGTGTGTGTTCTCTATGCCCTAGTTTCTGAGATAGAGTCTCTTTGCTGACCTTGCTACTTGTTGATTGGCAGGGCACCAGAAAAAGTCTGCCACTTCCCCCTCTTATCCTCCACTGCCTAGAGCACTGGGATTTCAGAGGCAAGCCACCATGCTGGCTTTGGTTGGGTGCTGGGGTCCAAACTCAGGTCCTCATGCTTACACGGTAGGCAACAACCTACTGAACCATCTCCCTGGCACTTGTCTTCCTTTCATTGCTTATTCTTTTTGTGTCATATCTCAGAGAACACCCATGAACACAACCACATGGGGATATACTTTTACATTTTCTTCAGAACTCTGTAATGCTAAATCCTTTCCTGCTGTTAGATACAATTATATTTGGGGGATGTAATTAGACCTTATTCTTCTTTCTCAGACAGAAGGCCAGCACACCTATTTTGCTAGAACCAAAAAAACTCTAGAGTCAAGGACATCATAATCAAAGGGGATTCCTTACTAGTTGGGCTGCATCCTGGAGAAAACTTTGATTTTCTATGTATCATAGAAATATCCAGAAGAAAAAGGTCTACAAAGTTCTTTTTCCTCCCTCTCCCAAGTTTGTTAAAATACTGTTATGTTAAATACTGATAAGCCAAACCTGCAAGCCATTGCATGACAAATTTGCATTTGTCTCCAACTCGAGTCTCTCAATGTAAACTCAACTCTTTGAAGAACAAAGAAATGTGGAACTTCTAGCTGTTCTTACCACAGAGCCAGTTCCTGAGCCACAAACCAGTAAAGCTGAGCAGACAGCATAGTGGAACACAGCAGAGATGTTTTAAAAAATGCATCCACATCATTAAAAGTGGCTTCAAGAACATCTTTAGAGAAGAAAAATAAATTACTCCTAATCCAAAGCCCTAGCACAATACAAGGCCTAATTCCATTTCTACATTTTCCTTTTCAGTTCTTGTCTCTGTGCAGAAACATTTACATAATTGCAATCACAGTAAGTTTTCATATACATCTTTTTTCACTTAGCATTATTTTTCATAAACAATCTTCATGTTGCTATGTATTTTACATACTTACCATCTTTTTATAACCATTTTTTTCTGTTTAAAAAATTTGTACACGTCCCTTGAACAAAATCTGAGAAACACAGAGCAAATATGAAAATTTCAGCTGTATCCCTGAGGCAATAACTATTAAGTGTTTGAATGTATTTACTTCTTTTCTTTTTTATGTGCATGTATAATATTATTTTACATAGATGAAACTATATAGATATATAATTTTATCTGGACTTTTTACTTATTATAACAGCAGAAATACTTTCTCATGGCCATTATTGTTGGATATTTAACTTTATTCTAGTCCCTCAATCTTATGACTAATTTCTCAACCTAGATATATATCAGTCTATAATGAGAATGTTGTCCTAATAGGTTACTAGGGATGGACTTACTAGGTCTGTGAGCATTCAATTAGCATTTCAAAGTAATACACATTTTAAGGGCCTACTATGTCCATCTTTGTATATATCCTGATTTATCAAACAAATAAGTGCTGTTTTCCTACATTGTGTCACTTGCTGACATTTTTTTCTTATAAATAATTCTACCGTAATAGGGACTCATGAGCCCCCACTCTCTAAAGATTGATTTGTAGTTAATGATTGCTAGGAAATGGGAAAATATTTTCTTCAGTAGTATAGCCACTGGTAAGTTTCCAGGCCCCTAACCAATATGCACATAAGCAACTCTAACTAAAACAACTGAGTCACCAAAACAAACAAATAAACAAACAAGACCTGAAAGTAGAAGAGGAACTAGCTGCTTAGAGAAAAAGGATCAGGGAGCGGGGAGGGTATAAGAGGGGGCAACAGGGGGTGAATAGGATCAAAATACATTGCATACATGCCTAGAGATATCATAATGAAACCAATTATCATGTATAATTCATATATTCTAATAAAAGTAGGTTAAATAAAATCTTACTTCTTTTGCATAACTTTTTATGCAAATTACTTTAGAAATGGAATTATTGGGTCTAAAATGTTAATGTTAAAGAATTGTTGAGGTTTATTACCAACTCATTCTCTAAAAAAGGTTGCAACAATTTATACTTCTACCTCTATCCACCAACTTCCACCTTTTATGACAAGAGAAACCAGCAGCTTTATGTGTTACTCAAACTATTAAATTCCAGAAACCACTGGCTGTGGTATAGCATGCCTGCAATCCCAGTATTTGGGAGGTAGAAGAAGGAGAATCTGGAGTTCAAGGCCATCCTTAGTTACATAGTGAGTGTTCTAGCTAGGTTTTATATCAACTTGACAAAAGTTAGGGTTATCTGGGAAGTAGGAATCTTAACCAAGAAGATGCCTCCACCGAACTGACCCGTAGACAAGTCTTCAGGTCATTTCCTCTATTGGTGATCAATGTGTAAAGGCTCCTATTCCTGTGGGCTCTACCAGCCCTGAGATGTAGTCCTGAGTGCTATTAGAAAGCAGGCTAAGTAAGCCATGGAGAGGTAGCTACTAAGCAGAAGACTTCCATTGCCTCTGCATCAGCTCCTGCCTCGCATTTTGACTTGAGTTCCTGCCTAGACTTCCTTTCATATAGGAACTATAAGCAAAACAAACTATTTCCTCCCCAAGTTGCTTTTGTCATGGTGGTTATCAAAACTATAAAGACCCCAAATAAGTAAGTTTGGAACTAGTCGGAGTTACATAAGACCTCATATACCTTTAAAATTTAATATACAAAAGACTGGGAGAAGCCTATTATGTTTGTTTTTATAATCCCTGGGGGACATATTTGTTTGAGGAAATCAACCAAATCCCAGATCCCAGAACTCAGCTGAGGGGGTTGAAGATAAATGTTCAGGGGTCATATTTTCAAATATTCACATTTGATGGGTTGAACTATAGGAACGAGGTGATATGAAAATTGCCATAAGAATTAGGAAGAGAAGTACAAAGGGCCTGGGAAGAACGGCCATTATATTGAATGCAGATCCTCAGTCTAAGGAAACTAGAATTCAAGGCACAAAAACTAAAATTAAGTCACAGAAAACTATGTAAGTAGAATTCTTCAATTCCAATCTAAATTAGCTTTAGCAAAAATAGACAATTCATTGGTTCATGTAAATGAATAATCCAGAAATAAAGATGACATTTTGTGCATCTTGATATAGGGCTTAACGGACAGGGTCTGTTTTTCTTCTTCTCCTAACTCAACATGCTCAGTGTTGAATCCATTCCCAGGCCACATGTGAAAACTACATCATCGCAAATTCTAGTTCAATAGGGAAAAGCAGGAAAATTGATCTCAGAAGTTCCAGCAGATTTTGTAGGGCTTCTTATTTTGCAATTGAGTCTCTATAAAGTTATTTTAAAATATTCATATCTATTTCTGGTTTAGTTGTTGTTTGTTTGTTTAGAATTTCAAATATGAGTGTTTAGTTTATATCATTTCTACCCCTCATTCGCATCCCTCCGAATTCTCCTGTGCCTTGCCCCTCAAATTCATGACTTCTCAAATTTTGAATATACAACCTATTGAATCCATCTAGTGGTCATATACACATGTGTCTAGGACTGACCACTTGGGATTGGATCCCCTGTAGGAGAATAGGGTACATGTTCGTAGAGAAAAATAGATTCTTCCTCCCTTGGCAGCCATTGACTACAGCTCTTCATCTATTGATAAGACTTGAAAAATTACCCCTGCCTACATTGGCACATACTGATGTCATCATTGTGCAGTTCTTGTTGAGGCAACTATATTATTAGTATATCATGAGTTTTAGTTTCTCTGTCATGTCCAGAAGACACTATCTCACAACAAGCATCCTAATCCTCTGGCTCTTGCAACTTTCTTCTCCCTCTTCTATGATATCCCCTGAGCCTTAGATGTAGCGGTTACATTGTTACCAGTTGGGGTTTGGCACCCCATGTCACTTATTCTGTGCATTTTGACCAGTTGAGGATCTCTATAATGGTTTCCATCTGCTGCAAAAAATGAAAGAAAGTTCTATGAGAGCTACGCTTATCTATGAAAATGAGGATAAGTATTTAGAAAACAGAAACTATATTAGTTTATAAAATGTCATTTGCAGATTTACCCCTAGGATCTATGACCTCTGTAACTATCAGCCCAAGACCACATGTTTATGGATGGTGTTGCCTTCAGTGGGCAAAACCCTCCTAAATCAATTAATAATTAAGACAGTATTTGACAAATATGCCTATATACTAACCTAATAAAGACAATTACTCAATTTTTTCAGGTGATTCTAGCTTGCTTACATAAAGTTGACAGTTAATGTTAAATAGAACATTACACATTACATGACTTTAAGTCATAACCTTTCATTCTTTGTCTCCAAGATCTCATTTTTATATTCTAATATAAAACAGACTCCAAATTAAAAAAATATTTAAACCCAGCACTTTAAGAGCCAATTGTATCTTTTGGGTCTCTTACCTTTGGGCTCTCAAAATAAAATAAAATAAAAAAGTTAAATACTTTCTTATCCAAAAAGGAAAGAACCAGGGTATAAAACAATTACACTTAAGCAAAACCAAAATTTAGTAGTATGAGGCAAGATCTTATAGCTCAGTGTCTAGCATCTGAGACTCATCTGGGCTTGGGCAACTCCACCTCTTCAGTTCTGTCATCCATAGCACACAAAATCTCTTGGTCTAAGGCTGGCTCCACCTACAGAGTCACTGGCCTTTATAGATATCCCATAGTCCTAGCACCTATGTTGATGTCTCCAGTGTAACTGAGGCTTCATCTTCACCACTCTCTTCTCTGGCCATTCTGTAGGGTCCCCAATCCTGCTGCAAGGTAGCCAGCCTCAGTTTCTTTCCATGACCCATTCAATCATCTAGCATTCATACCTTTGAAACCAGTACCTTGTAAGTGGCTCTTACACATTGCTAAGTTCAGGTGCCAGCTTGAGACAAAGCCTTCACCCCTTGGGATCACAACTTCTGTGTGCTGGCCCTAAGGACATACATTCTGGAAGATTTCACCTCAATGGTGCTGATCACTTATTAATTGCATCTGATTTTTCAATACCAACTCATTAGTAGCCTATTGTCTCAGTGAAGCACAGGTTTCCTCTCACTGGTACTGTTTTTTGTTTGTTTGTTTGGTTGGTTAGTTAGTTGGTTTTGGTTTGGTTTGGTTTGGTTAATCATGGTAGATTATTAAGACCCAGCATGACCAGCACACAAAAATTTATCAGTCAAAATATTTCATGAATTGTACCTGGTTCAGTTCTTTAGTCCTTTTTCGCTTCTGTAAACTCATGAGCCAGACTTCCATAGTCCACATTTTTTTCTGAGTTATCTTCCAAGTTCCCACAATAGTTTATTAAACTCTGAACACTCAACAACTTTTCCAGTAAAAAGCTCCAAAATCCTCCACAATCTTCCAACAAAATAGTTCAAGGTCAAAAATCCACATGGTAAGATCTAGCACAGCAACACCCCCAATTCTTATGGTGACAACCTCTGTTCTAGTTTACTTTATGTTGCTGTGATAAAACAATCTTGATGAAAAACAATCTTGAGAGAAAAGGATTAACTGACTCGTTTTTCCATGTCACAATCCATCAGAGTAGGAACTCAAGATAGGAACCATAAAGGAAAACTTCTTAATAGCTACTCTGCCTCACTCACTCATAGGCTTATACTTAGCTAGCTTTCTTACACACTACTGAAGCACCTGACTAGGGATACTGCCGTCCTACAGGGAGCTAACCACTCCTGCATTAGTTGATTCTACTACTCCTGGGATCCACGTTTTTATGAAGGTCATTTCACTGTCTTGGAGCTTAGTTTTTGTATCAGGTACAGAGAGTGTGTTGGTTACTTTTCTATCGTTATGTTAAAACACCATGACAAAGGTAACTATATAGAAGGAAATGTTTATTCGGACATATGAGTTCCAGAAAGATGTAACTCCATCACCATCACAGTGAGTAAGTATGGCAATAGGTGGGCTAAAGAAGCAAACTGAGAACTTACATCTTGAACCATAAGCATGAACCAGAGAGAGAACTAGAAATGGAGAGAACCAGAAATGGAGAGAAGCTTTAAATGCTCAAAGCCTGCCTTCATTGATACACTTCCTCTAGCAAGATCACAACCTCTTAAAACTCCCCAAACCGGTGCCACCAACTGGGAACCAAGTGTTCAATTGCTGGACACCACAGATGGTAATACCTATTTCATAAGGATGAAATGTAGATTTAGTGACATAGTTACAATAATAAAACCCTTAACATCAATTTTAGATCAGAAATGTAATGAACATTAATGTCTAAAACAAGCTCTGTTGATGACAACAGGTCATCTTGATGGATTTTCTGAGGAAAACAAGTTTATGCAGCTTTAATAGAAAATTGGCTCTCATGGATTTAGGAGCGAGAGGTCAAAAAACATAGTCTTTCTCAGCACCTATGGAGTATCAGGAGATATATATATATTTCTTTTGTATGCCTGTAAAGCTACACATCTTGAAGCAGTGCAGCTGGAGTCACACCAGTCCAGCCATGAGTTAAAAATTAACTCACAAATATTTGAAGGGGTGAGAAAAATCTTCAGTTTTATAATTTTATTTGGGTGGTGGTGGCAATAATAGTAGTATTAATAGTAATTGTTGTTGTTGTTGGTGGTGGTGGTGGTGGTGGTGTGTGTGTGTGTACCTATTCCACTAGCATTTTGATTTTTGGAAAGCTCATTTATGCCTTATTTCTATTTAACCATTTGTAAACTAGGAAAATGGCCACAATATTTTTGTACACTTTGAAAACCAAATATGCACGATGTAAAATGATGAGCCTAGTGATATGCACAGTCCCTATAAAATAGAAACAAATTGTTGTGAGTTGTTACTGCGACTGTCTTGCCACATAGGCTTCTCTATTGTTATAACGTGTGAACTGACTTCCCTCAGCATGACTAATCCAAGAAAGAGCAGAGTAGATACCCAAGTCTAGAAAAATCTTAGAGTATCATGGATCATATCCTATCATTTGTATAAACCAGCCCTGTTCTTTGAGATAGATGACTGTATGGATTTGGATGCCAGGTAATGGGAATGTTTCAGGAGACACTAGGGACTCACTTGGCTATCTTGATGATGGATGATGGTGGTGGTGGTGGTGGTGGTGGTGGTGGTGGTGGTAGTGGTGGTGATGATGATGAAATATTTTCTCTTTGATTACTTCACAACTCTAAGGAAGTTACCCTTAATCTCAAGATATATGAGGATGGTCCAGCTTATTAAGACTGGCAAAAGTTTCAAAGGGCAAACATTTCATAGGATGAAGTTCAGTTATTGTTTTTTATTTTCATATTTTATTTACATTTCAAATGTTTCAGTTCTCCCCTTTGGAACCTCCCCATTCCCTCCACCTTCCCCCTGCCAATATGGGGATATTCTCCAACCCACCCTCCCACCCACCCACCCACCCACCCACTCTCATCTTTAAAACACTCATATTTGGGGCTGGAGAAATGTCTTGGTGGTTAAGAGCACTTACTGCCTTTCTAGAGAGAACCAAGGTTCAATTCTCAGCACCCACACAGCAGTAACAACCATCTGAATTCCTATCCCAGAGTATCTGAAACCCTTTTTTGATCTCCACAGTTAGACACACCTGATAAACAGACATACATGCAGGCAAAATATCTTTTAAAGGCCATGTTTGTGTATCATTGTTCATCAGTCTATTCTATCATAAGCTTAAAACTATAAGAGCCTTTGAATTTGTCACAAAAGCAAGAATTATATTTGTTTAATGGCCAAAAACAATATTATTCTCTTATATAGGAAAAGAAGGCTGTTACTCACTAACTTAGTTTCTAGTTTATACCATAGCACTTTCTATGCTTGGTAAATCAGTGTGGAGCTAATATTGAGTTGAGGCAAGGTGTGATCCATAGCCATGGACATGAAATTCCTAGAGGCTAAGGAATTGGTAATGTATCATAGATGGTATGTACATCCTCCATGCTGTGGTCTAAAATATCATGAAAGAAATTGATGAAGACAAGCTAGAACAATATGGGAATTTGCTCTAGGTGAAAATTATTGATGTGGCATCACCATTGTCCACTCAGTACTACTGGGGACAGAAAAATAAAATTTTATAACCAAAAATGAGGGTAATAGAAGAAGAAAAGTTTCAGTGGAGACTTTAGAACCAAAATATCATTTCACATTGTCATCGTTTTCTCTTGATATGATTTTTGAACAAAACAATTTCTCAGAGCTTCATTTCTTTCCTCCATAAAATAGAGATAATAATACTGACCTCATGGGATTTGTATGTATGTTAGATGGGCTAATGTATGTGTGTGACCCATATCAGAACCTTAGAAATATTAATTATTGATATTGACTGTCCTCTGGAGATTGTCAGGAGCCATCTAGGAAAGGCTAAAAGCATACAAGTGACATTCTGGAGATGACATATCATTTTTCATGGCTGCAATGGATAATTTTGAATTGCAAGGCTTTCAGAAATCTCATCTTAGGATTGATTCTTGCAGCTGATATGCCTTTCCTGTTACTATTAAATTAATATAACAATTCCTGGGCATTATTAGCCCAACCTATTGGCCAGATTTTCTGCAGACCAATGAAGATGCACTCTTTTGTAGCAATGCTATGCAGACAAATTGGTGATTTCATAATTCCTAATAATTATTCTATAGAATTCATAAATTTATACAGTAAATTTTGAGCCCTCTAAAATATAAGGCTGCAACTAGGACTCTGTAAACTTTCATGTGTCATGAAAGTTTAATTTCACTGAGAAAGCAAACTTGAAACAGATTTACAAAGGAAATCCTTTTAGGCTCATTGTAAAAACCATTATCTGGTAACTAAAGGTCATATACTGAGGATGAACAATTTTCTGTAAGTTCAAGAACAAAAAAAATAAAATATTGACTGAAATTTTCTATATAAAACTTCACAACTATTGAGACACTAGGTGGATTATTTGCCTCTTGACAAAACCATGCTAACTTAAACATAAGAATTATTGTTTTAAACTCTTAATGAACCTGTGGAGCTAGTTACAGACAATGAATGTTTAATCATATAACTAGTCTTAAAGGAAATACCTGTAAACATCTCTGTTGTAACTTCTTATTAAATTTATTATTTGAATTTATGTTTGAACTTGTTGTGAACTTTTGAAATTAGATGCTTATAATACTGTGTAATCATATATCCTGAGAAAGTACAAGAACTAGGAACAATGACAATAAGAGGATAGAAGCAAAATAGAAGCAGAGAAAAGAAAGCAGGCAGGCTTCCTTTTACCATGAAAGAGGTTTTTTTCCTCAACAGCAGATATTTTTTTTTTTCTTACTGACAAGGATGGGGCTTCTCTCATTTAAGAATAAAAAGGTAAAAGTTCTTTCTTTCTTTGACCAATAAATGTTGGAGCTTATTTTTCACCCAGAATGAATGAGTTTTTCCTGCACTGGTGCTTTTCAATGAAATCTTCATTGAAACATATATATATATATATATATATGCACATGAAGTATAGGTGTGTGTATTTAAGTATTCATGAATACTTGTGGAGTTGATGACACAGGTGATCAGACCCAACACATCTGTGTGTGTATGAAAGTGTGTATGAATATATGTGTGTATACATATTTGCTTATGTAAAATTTTTTCTTTCTGTGAAAATGACTTTATTTTCCTGGTTCACCAAAAGTTAATTCCTCCAAGCCTTCCTCATCTAGCCAGCGAGAGGCAAGACTTCTGGGCAAGAGAGAAAGGAGCCTTAGCAATCCTCTACTGAATTCCCTGCCCTAAACAGCATATGTTAATTGCCAGAGAATTATAAAGTAAGTTTATAAAGTAAGAGTTAAGTTTCCCAATGCTTATTCAAGCACAAAGAAATTAAAAGTATAAAGTAAATAATAAGAGAGATAAAGAGTTGAGTTTCCCCAGCACCTAATGAAGCACAGAACAGTAAGAAAGAGTTTCCTACAAGGTCAGAGATCATCAGTCATTTGGCCTGTATCCAATGTTAAGTCCCACGTTAGCACATTCTAAGACCAGGCATGCTCCTGTCAGAAGATGGTCACTATAGGTACTTGCTATTTTTTTCCTACCACACACAACTCTGTCCAGTAGTATCTGAGATTCCAAGAGAGGCTGTGTTTGGCACTTCAATATAATTTCTACTCCTCCAGGTAGATTTTGAATTGTCTTCTTACAACCCTGATGTATTTCTCTTCACAAACTAAAAGCACCAGGAGAATGAGCCTAGCCCATCTGAGACCTACTCCTGGATAGATGGATGGATGGATAGATGCCTGTATAAATGGCCTTTAGACATTTTTTTCTTCTAAAAAAAAAAAAGACTGCAGAAGATGGACTTGTTAAACAGGATGTTTTTCATACCATCATCCATCACTACCGACTGAATTTAGGCATCTAGTTATGTCTGTTGTAAAACCTTCCTTAGTTCTTAGAGGATGATCCCTGAATTACTTATAACAGAATTGGCTTAGGGTTTTGTTTGTTTATTTGAACTTTTTTTTTCTCAATGAAACCCTAACAGAGACTGCTCAGAGGATGTTCATATTTGTGGTAGCAAACAGTAAGTCTGAATTTTTGTAATAAGAAAGCCAAAAGAGAAAATGCAGTATAAATCTGTGCTCAGAAACACCAGATTAATACTGACTGAGAACCAGTGAAGGTTGGCACAGGGATTAGCAGGCATGAACAAACAAAGCAGGGAAAGGTAGAAAAATGTCACTCACAGCACCACTCACAGGTACCAGTGTATGCACTGTGTCAACAAGAGAAGCGTTGAAATGGAAAGACAATATTTAGGAACTTTATCATGATTCAACATCACTGCAGCTTGCAGGGTCACAACCACTGGAATTTCCCAAATATCTATGATAAATTAGAAGTAGAGACCATAGCAATACCAGCAGGGATGAATTCAGAAAACCTATAGATCCTCATTTTAATTCACTTTTAACACCTGTTGCCACCACTGCCTTGAGTTTATTTAAATAAAAAAGAACCAGCTTTTACTGGCACATATTAGGAGCTTAGGAATGAACTTACTAAGAGTGCTATTTTCTCTTATCCATTTAGGTTAGTTTTGAAGCATGATACATTTCACCTGTCTGAAGTCTAAATTATGGCTCCTGCCTTCTTCATTACATGGCCTGTTCTAGTCCTTTGCAGGAGCAGGGATTCCCTTACCAGCCCACCTGGAGCCTAAGTGGAATTTGGTAAAGCTTAGACAACTACATGGAGGGTGGCTGAAAAGCAGTCTCCATTTCTTTTTAATACAGAGAAAACGTGAGGGGAGAATAGAACTGCTACCTTTCCTCCACTCACTCATTAGGATTCTGGTTTTCAGCAGGGTTGCCTGGCTGCTCTAATTGGACCCATGCACACACAGGTCTGCACAGCTCCATTGAATGCTGACATTTCTAACTAACTGACCTTTTCAGGACCACTGGTACTCCCATAATGAGTGTGCAGTGGCATTGTGTGGACACAATAAGGCAGACTTCACAGTACCAGAAGAATGCAGGACTGAAAACTACTCAGAACCCCCAATCTCAAGTTAGCAAAATGAGAAAACCAAGTCCCAACATTCATCAGCATGTTATTGTGTGGATATTGATTTCAATGCCCTTTCACATCTTTCAAGGAAAAAATAAAGTTTATTATAGAAGTCTAAATTAACTTTTGTTCTGTTATTTTTTCCCATGTACCTATAAAAAGGTCAAATGCATTCATAAGGCTGAGATAGATTTGCTGGATATAAGCACTAAGATAGCAATCAACCTTCAAATAACCTTTAAGGAGACATGGGCTCTTTCCTGAACAATAATTGATGTACTCATTAAGGCCTTGAAATTCGTTAGAAATCACCTAAAGAGAAACAGTTATAGAGCCAGTGGCAAAAATATGTCATTTAGAACAATGAGATAATGGTTCAGATGTTTGCAATTGTTGTGGACCATTCAATGTCACCGCAAGGGGACTTCAAAGGGAAGCAAGCAAGATGAGAAAGAAGAAGCGTGGTTTTCACACTCCTGTGCAGGGGTAACTCTATCTAGGCCTGGGCAGGAAAGGCTGTGATGGCTGAGTGTCCCCTGGTACATAGCCCCACATTCAAATCCTTTCTTTCATTTAAGTGTAGAAGAGCAATAGCAGATTTACCGAACCACTCTCAACTGTGGCCGAGGACGGAGCTGTAAGTATCAGCTGCTCTGGCGAAACAATAGCAGCAGAGTTGGAGTGTTGCAGCTCTTCCTCTAAAGCTCCTCTGAGGACTCTATTCCATTAGTGTTTCCCTGTCCTGGAAGCAGGCCACTATAGAACTCTAGTCTATAAGCATTCATGAGCAGACTGTGTGCCAGAAACTATGGCTGGTACCAAGTGTGTTCTTTTAAAAGGCCGTTTAATTTCATTTCAATTGAATTCAATTCAATTCAAGCCAGTAAACATTTCTTAAACGTTTTCTCCTCAAACATTTAAACATTTGTATCCAGAACTTTAAAGTTGAAAGAAGGAATGAACTTTAAGGGGCTCCCTCATCAGTTCCATATGCTCAAAACTGTCTAAATCAGGCATGTCTAACCTGCTGCCCGCAGGCCACATGCATCCCAGCATAGCTAAGAATGCAGCCCAACACATCTGTAGAGCATAACATCACATCTATATGTAAAACGATCATATACTGCTAAATCCTAGTTGTCATCCTGTAACTGCAAATATTACTACACTATTCTAGAAAAAAAAAAAAGGCTAAAATGTAGACAGGTTTTATCGTTTACCCCAGATTACCCAGGTGAGGTTGCGAGTGGATAAGTACATTATTCCAAATTCTTGTCTCTATTGTCTCATTAGTTCATGGGAAGGTCATCTTTAAATTATTCCATCTACTAAGAAGAGCAGAGATGTTTCTGGTAGAGTGATCTTTCTAATGGGCAGTGTGACATGCACAAAGAAATCAATATACCTGATGATAAGAAAATAACTCCACCTCTGGTGTTGATATTTATCCAGCCAATTCTTTAGGAATCATCCAAAGAAGATGGTTGTGGAGGATCGAATTTAGTTCTGTAGTTTAAAGGGCTTGACAATATAGACTGCCAATTGCTTGTCTGATGCATCCACAGCATCATGCATCCACGGCATCATGCATCCATGGCATGGGAAACCCCTCATGGAATTGCTTTTCTCCTCAGCTTGGGTTTCCTTTCAAACCCTCCTTTGCCCAGTGTTCTGGCCAGTCACCATTTGGACACATATCTGACATGAAATGAAACTCCTTATACTTGAACTATTCTGTTTCACTTTGTCTATGTAGTACCATATCCCACATGGGCTGGGCCTGGAAGCCTGTCTAGGGAGACACAGGAATGAAGAAATGGCAGACACACATACAGAAAAGCTGTCATTAGCTGGCTTGTGCTCATTCAGATGTAGGACATCTACTATGCAACCCACAATCCAAGTGTGTTTTCTCCAGCCTCACAACCTTTTCTTTGGAATCTTGGTAGAAGTCACCATGGCTATGTAACTCTTGGATTATGTATGCCTGCATAACAATGCTCAGTAGGCAATGCTACGTTCTGCTTCCAGCTCAAGATGAAATTTAGTCTCTGTGGACCATGGTTCCGATGGTCTCTGAGTTCCTGGAGGGCTGAACCTAAGAAAATACTACCCTAGGTGGCCCTGTACAAGCAAGGTGCTATGGACATGCTTGTCTCATCATGGAGAATAATTTTAAATATGTTTATAGTTTTATAACTTAGTTTCTAAGACAAAATGGGTCTCATCAATTCTTGAAACACCCTCAAAGTACCTTTCATTTTGTCCTACTGCACAATGATCGGCTTCTCTTTAATTGCCAATTTGTATATTTTTCACATTCTGCTCTTGCTTTTCTCCCAATTCTCATTGAAAGCCTGGCTTAAGATAATCATCAATAACCAAGCTACAACCTAAATGTCTTGAAAATTCTACCACCAAATTAATTAGTCCATTACTTCTCAAGTCAGGGTCATTCAAAATTTTAGGAGACAGACAACTTATAGACAAATTCTTTTCTAGAGTGTAACATGAATGGCTTCTACTCCAATTCTCAATAGATTATTCCCATATCCCCATATGAAACCTCATCAGCTTGGCCTTTCACTATCCACATTTCTTTCAACATTCTAGTCTTCTGAACTTCCAACAGACTTAAGTAGCAATCTTGTGCCTGTGTGGTCTACATCTCGAGACTCTTCCAAATTCTTTAGGCACACCAGTTCCAAAAGCAGAGGAAGCATACAGTCAGCTTTAGTCACAATAGCGACCCTACTTTTTGTAAGTATTTTCTGTTTTGAGTAGTTGGGACCAAATATTTGACAGAAACACCCTAAGGGAGGATTAGGAAGGTCTGGTGGAACCCCACTGTCTACAACATGGGAGACCAGGAAGCAGGAAGGACAGGAGTGAAACTGGTTTCTCTGCTTTACCTGTCTACTCCATTGTGAACCACTAGCACATAAAATGGTTCTACCCACATCCAGGGTGGCCCTCCTGGCTCTACCAATCTTCTCTAAAAATGCTATTGCAAAAACACCCAGGGATGTTTCTCATTAATTCTAGATGTTTCTTCATCTAATCAAATTGCCATTCTAACATCTAAATTCTTCATCTAATCACATTTGCCTGTGATGCCACTAGCCATCACAGGCAAAATTAGAGCCCAGAAGAGTAGGACATGCAGAGGCAGAGAACAGGAATGTAATCCCTCTCTAGATTAGAGATTCTATTGCTGTAATAAAACACCATGACCAAAATCAACTAGGAAAAGTTAGGGGAAGTTATTTCATCTTACTCTTCTCCTAACAGGTCCAGTAGTCAGGGACCTTAGGGCAGGAACCCAAGCAGGGCAGAAACCTGGAGGCATGAACTGAAGGAGAAACATGGAAGGGTGCTGCCTATGAGCTTTTTCAGCCTACTTTCTTACAGAACCCCCAGAAACATCTGCCGAGGGCTGGTATCATCCACAGTGTGCTAGGCCCTCCCACATCAATACTAATTAAGAAAATGCCCTGCACTACAGGCTTGTCTATATGCCAAACATATGGAATCATTCTCTCAATCATTGTTCCCCCCTTCTCAGATAACTCTAGCTTGTGTACAATTGATGACAGAGTGTGTGTCTCTGTGAGTGTGTGTGTGTGTGTGTGTGTGTGTGTGTGTGTGAGAGAGAGAGAGAGAGAGAGAGACAGAGACAGGGAGGGGGAGGGGGAGGGGTACAGAGAGAGGGAGAGAGAGGGAGAGAAGGAGACAGAGGAAGAGAGGAAGAGGAGAGGGAGAGAGGGAGAGAGAGAGAAAGGGAGAGAGGGAGAGAGGGAGAGAGGGAGATCTCCTTAGATAATAGATAACCTGAGAAAGACCAGTATGGCTGCTGTGGAAAGGAGAGGAAGAAGGAGTTGTACGGTCTATGAATAGTGCCCTAAAGACTGGCACACAAGACAGTTATAAAGACTAAATGTGACTAACATTGGAAAGGGTCATGGTGTATGATAAACACTGTACTCAAAATGGTACTAAAGGTGAGGGTCAGGGAAAAAAAAAGTCACAGGTTGACTCTGAGTCTTATTTGAGTCTCCCAACTCTTATGGGAAAGAAAATGCTAGGACTCAATGCAAATATTTTTCCTGCAAATATTAATCTCCAGAAAATGGGAACTTTGTAGTAAGCAATTTCGGAGGGCCTTTCTGAGTACTGCATCCTATGAGAATGCTTTATAATTCTTATTTTTTAAATTAAATTTAATTTTTTTAACTTATTCACTTTACATCCCTCTCACTGCCCCCTCTAGGTCACCCTGTCTCACAATTGTTCTCTCATCCCCTCTCCCTTTCTCCTTTGAGTGGGTGGGGCCTGCCTGGGTATCCCACACACACACACTTCAAGTCTCTGTGAGACTAGGTGTTTCCTCCCCTACTAAGGCCAGACAAAGCATCCCAGCTAGAAGAACATATCCCACATACAGGCAACAGCTTCTGGGATAGCCACCATTCTAGTTGTTCAGGACCCACATGAAGATCAAGCTGCACATCTGCTCCATATGAGTGGAAAGGCCTCAGGCAAGCCTGTGTATGTTCTTTGGTTGGTGGTTCAGATTCTGATGGCCCCAAGGGTCCAGGTGTGTTGACTCTGTTAGTCTTCCTATGGAGTTCCTATCCCCTTCAGGGACTGCAATTCTTCCTCCTGTTCTTCCATAAGAGTCCCCAAGCTCCACCCACTGTTTGACTGTGGGTGTCTGTATTTGTCTGAGTCAGCTGCTGGGGTGGAATCTCTCAGAGGACATCATGCTCCAGTCTGCAAGCATAATAGAGTATCATTAATAGTGTTAAGAATTGGTGCTTGCTTTTGGTTGGCCATTTCCTCAGTCTCTGCCCCCTCCCCTGTGCTTGCATTACTTGTATATGGGATAAATTTTGGGTTGAAAGTTTTATGGGTGGGTTGGTGTCTCTATTGCTCCACTGGGGTTCCTGTCTGTCTACAGGAGGTGGCCTCTCTTCAGGTTCCATATCTCCAATGCTGTGAGTCACAGCTAAGGACACCCTTATTGATTTTTGGGTGCCTCCATTATCCCAGCTCTCTTCCTCATCTTGGAGATGTCCCTATACCTCCTCACCCTGTCAGTTGCAGATTTCCATTCATTTTCATGGCCATCTGGCCAACCCTCCTGTCCTTCCTCACTCCTGATTCTGAATCCGCCATTCCCCTCCCCATGCTCCCTCCTTCCCACTTCTCTCCTTCCACCTGCCTCTTGTGACTATTTTATTCCCCCTTTTAAGTGAGATTCAAACTTCCTTGCTTGAGCCTTCCTTCTTTTTTAGCTTCTTTGGGCCTGTGGAGTGTAGCATGGGTATCCTGTATTTTATGGCTAATATCCACTTATAAGTGAGTACATACCGTGCATGTCCTTTGGGGCTGGGTTACCTCACTCAGTATGATAGCCTCAAGTTCCATCCATTTGCCTGCAAAATTCACAATGTCTTGGTTTTTAATAGCTGGACAGTATTCCATTATGTAGATGTACCACATATTCCTTATCTATTCTTCAGTTGAGGGACATCTAGGTTGTCTCTAGATTCTGGCTATTATGATGTTTTATAAAATTCTGATTCAGGTTTGGTAGTGCACACGTTTGGTAGTGCACACCTACAGTTCTAGTACTCAGGAAACTAAGGCAGGAAGACCTTGGGTTCAAAACTAGGTTGGGATTGTATAGCAAGTTTCAGTTCAGTCTGGGCTACTTAAAGAGATCCTGTCTCAAAATCAGAAATTGAAATAAAGCAATAAATTTTGAGAGTGTACATTTTATTATCTATTTGTCTTTATGTCTATTAAAACACGCATGTGCTCTTTGCCCCCATCAACTTCGAGAATGAAGACCATACTCAGCAATCAGACTGTCGACATTCCAGAAAATGTCAACCTCACTCAGAAGAGGCGCACAGTCATTGTGAAGGGCCCCAGGAGAACTCTGCAGAGGGACTTCAATCACATAAATGTAGAGCTGATTCTTATTGGAAAGAAAATAAAAGGCTTCAGGTTGACAAATGGTGGGTAACAGAAAGGAACTGGCCACTGTCAGAGCCATCTGCAGTCATGTTCAGAACATGATCAAGGGTGTTACACTGGGCTTCTGTTACAAGATGAGGTCTGTGTATGCTTCCTTCCCCATCAATGTTGTTATTCAGGAGAATGGGTCTTTGGTTGAAATCCAAAATGTCTTGGGTGAAAAATGCATCCACAGGGTTCGGATGAGGACAGGTGTTGCTTGTTCTGTCTCTCAAGCCCAGAAAGATGAATTAATCCTTGAGGGAAATGATATTGAACTTGTTTCAAATTCAGCGGCTCTGATTCAGCAAGCCACAACAGTTAAAAGCAAGGATATCAGAAAATTTTTGGATGGCATCTATGTGTCTGAGAAGGGAACCGTGCAGCAGGCTGACGAGTGAGAACTCAGTTTTCCTAGCTCCAGAAACAAGATCCTGATCACAAGTATAATTTGAGCTCTTTGGGGACAATAAAAGATTTATATATTGAAAAAAAAAATCATGCATGTATGTTGTAATAAAATTTCATTGTAGATACTGAAATTTGAATATTACATTCTCTTTTGATTGGATTATTTTCAGTTACTTAGTAGTACAAAAGCCCTTTTAGCTTACAGGCCATACAAAACTATGAGTGATAGACTAGATTTTACTATAGCATTTGCCTAATTATATGAACTCAAAAGTCTAGCCTATCATCAATTAAAGGTAATTTCAATTAAAAAAGAGAAATATGTTCAATTTTAACATACCTACTTTAAAGTATTTTCTATTAAAATACTATATTTAGAAATATCATATCAAATATCTATATCATAGGCAAAATATCACTTCATTGTGACAGTTTCTTTTTTATTTTATTTTTTTCATACTTTATTTACATTTCAAATGTTTCCCCCTTTCCAGATCTCCCCTTTGGAACCTCACCATTCCCTCCCCCATCCCCTGCCACCAAGGGGGTGTTCCCCCACCCACCCACCCGCTCTCATCTTCCCTCCTTGGCATTCTCCTATACTGAGGGACCTAACACCCTTAGGCCCAAGGGCCTCTGCTCCCCCTGATGTCTAACAAGATCCTCCTATGCCGCATATGTGGCCTGCAACATAGGTCCCTCTATGTGTATTCTTTGGTTGGTGATCCAGTCTCCGGGAGTATCGAAGAGTCAGGCCAGTTGCCACTGTTGCTTCCTCCCTGGGGCTGCAAACTCCCTCAGCTCCTTCAGTCCCTTCTCCAAGTCCTCCATCTGGGACCTCACACTCAGCCCTATGGTTGCTGCAAAGTGACTCTTGGGTATTTCGATCTTTTGGGCTAATAATCACTTATCAGTGAGTACATACCATGTTCATTCTTTTGTGACTGCGTTACCTCGCTCAGGATGATATTTTCAAGTTTCATCCATTTGCCTGCGAATTTCATGAAGCCATTGTTTTTAATAGCTGAGTAGTATTCCATTGTATAAATGTACCACAGTTTCTGTATCCATCCTCTGTTGAGGGACATCTGGGTTGTTTCCAATTTCTGGCTATTATAAATATGGCTGCTATGAACATAGTGGAGCATGTGTCTTTATTAGAAGAGAAAGTGGGGAAAAGTCTCCAACACATAGGCACAGGGGAAAAGTTCTTGAACAGAACACCAATGGCTTGTGCTCTAAGATCAAGAATCGACAAATGGGACCTCATAAAATTACAAAGCTTCTGTAAGGCAAAGGACACTGTAAATAGGACAAAATGGCAACCTACAGATTGGGAAAAGATCTTTACCAATCCTACGTCTGATAGAGGGCTAATATCCAATATATACAAAGAACTCAAGAAGCTAGACTCCAGAGATCCAAATAACCCTATCAAAAAATGGGGAACAGAGCTAAACAGAGAATTCTCAACTGAAGAAACTCGAATGGCTGAGAAGCACCTAAAGAAATGTTCAACATCCTTACTCATCAGGGAATGCAAATCAAAACAACCCTGAAATTCCACCTCACACCAGTCAGAATGGCTAAGATCAAAAACTCAGATGACAGCAGATGTTGGTGAGGACGTGGAGAAAAAGGAACACTCCTCCATTGCTGGTGGGAATGCAAGCTGATACAACCTCTCTGGAAATCAGTTTGACGAACTCTCAGAAAAATGAACATAGTACTTACTACCTGAGGACCCAGCTATTCCACTCCTGGGCATGTACCCAGAAGATGCTCCAACATTATGACAGTTTCTTAAATCATAAAAATATTTAGTTATGCATACTTTTATTAAAATTTTGGCTCAAGGTAAGAATGATGGTGTATTCCTATAGTACCAGCTCTTGAGAGACTGAGGCAGGAGGATCACTATTCATTCAATGCTAAGCTTAGATTACATAGTGAGCAGAGGCCACCATGGGTGACATAGTGAGTGAGACCCTGTATCAAAAACCATAAATTATTAATAACTAATTAATTAAATCTTAACCACTATTGCACTAACATAAAGCCATTTTATTTTGCAAGGACCTTTTTAGAGGACTTTCTGCCCTGGATAGTTTATTGCTAATGTTACTTTTACCATTTTAACCATTTTCAAATGTACATATAGTCCAGTAGTGTTAAATATAGTCACAGAGTTGGGCACAGATCTCTAGAAACATCTACCTACCAAAACTGAAACACTGTATCCTTAGGAAGACAAACCTCCCTGCATCCAGGTAACTAGCTTTCTGCTTTGTTTCTCTGAACTCAAATCTTTAGATACCGTGAATGTATGGAGTGCCAGGGCTCATCTTTCTGTGGCTATTTTATTTCATGGGGTGGATGTCCTTGAAGTTCATCTCTGTGGTACAGTGTGACAAGGTTTTTGTTTTGTGTTGTTTTGGTTTTTTGTAAAACCACTCTCTCAACCCTCCATAATTTGTTCATACAGTCCCTTCTCAGCAATCATTTGAGCTGTTTCCAGTCCTGAGTATGGAGCAGAATGCTGCCATGAACATGGTGTGCAAACAGCTCCTGGAGCCCTCACTTTGGGTGCTGTTGGCTACATACCAAGAAGTAGGATGGCTGGGCCCTATGCTACCTTTCTTGGTTTTCTGGAAAACTTCCATCCCACTTTGGTTAGTAGATCGGTCTTCTGTCATCTGAAAGAAAATATGTTCCCATTGTCTCCACTATGTCCCTTGCCAAATCAGATTTGTGATGCTCATAGCTTTCCTTAGAAAGCCTAAAGCCACGGGAAGAGTTTAGCACCCCGAAGAGAATGGGGCTGGCTGTACTAAAAAGAAACTCGAATCAAAAACCCTGATCGATGTTAATTCCATTAGTTTTCATTTCATTTATCACCTGATGTCAGTTTTTGAAAATACTACACTGAGAACAATGCCTTGGCGAAATCATCCTTGGTGAGATGCTCTTATTTCCTTCCCCCAGGACAAACACTTAAGAACTGAAGCGATCAAGTGATGGGGCAGCTGACATGATGGAAAGCGGATAGTAGGGTGCTGGGTGTGCAGCCTGGTAGGGAGAGGATTGGAGCTAGGAAATTGAAACCTCAAATGCAGAAAAAGATGTAAATGCTGCTTCCTAGATTTTATAGCTCCCAGATGCCTCCCCTAATTGCATCGCTAACCCTGAGTTTATTAAGTTATTTTCCAGAGCCGAACTCATTTGTATACATGTCAGAATGTAAACTGAATTTAAAAAGTGAGGCCCTTGGATTAGAATTCAGGAATGATAAACAAACTCATTTAGAATGTAAGATTTGCATGTCATTTGCATGTGTCCAAATGCAATTACATGTGCTCTGTAAACATGCATTTCACATTTATCTGTCATGATAGAACAGTATGGAAAAATTAATTGCCACAGGATTTTTTAAAAAATATTTAAAGAAAAATGATGAGTCTTAAAATAGACTTTGCTAGCGTATGATTCAGTGTGCAGAAACTGGCAAGAAGAGATAAGGATCCGTAGAAACCCATAAATTCCCACTGCAACATCTGTAGTAGTTCAAATTGCATGGTTTATGGGGACCCCTTTCGCCCTTCTCCATGGGTATTACCATAGCATTCTGTAGATTTATTGCAGGCTCAGTGCAGGGACAGTTTTACTAGCAAAGCTTTAAAAAAGGGGGAGGGGGAAGCTATTGCCTCCAAAAGTTCAGGATTGAATTGAAATGAAATAGCTTCTCTCTAACTGTAGAAACTTCTAGGCGAGCTGGGCATCCATGGGCTTGTAAAGCATCTACATCCCACTCCTCTCTCGCTTTTTGTGTCTTTGCTAAGAGGTAGTTTGAGTAATCAAGGTATTGCCTTTCTGTTAAAAGTGCACCTTAGGAGGTGGTTGACATGTTAATGCCAGCACAAAAAAGCCATTCATTTTATGTTCCTTTAGATTAATATGTAGTTCTCTAAATTTTAACACAAGTATATTTGTGGAACCACAGGGGTAATCCAGCCCCACGGCCCCAGCCCACCCCTTACAGGTACACCAGTTTCCTTTATTCTAGCAAATGCTGATGTCGTCTCTATTGCTAGCATTGAACGTGTTAAAATCGGGATCATGCTATTTGTAACTTTATGTGAATGACTTCTTGCATTAGTTTAATGCCTTTGACATTCTTCTAAGTTGGGTGGATCAATAGTTCCTTCCTTCTCATTGGTGAGTTCTGTTCAGTCACAGAGGTTAGTACAGTATTCTTATCCATTCAACACCAAAGGCCTTTGAATTATGAATAAAAGCTATTGTGAGCTTTCTTGCCTTTCTTTCTGTGAGAACACAGTTTCATTTCTCTAGGTAAGTAACCTCATGTAGGATTTCTATATCATCTAACTTTGTTTACCCTTTTAAGAAATTGTACCAAATTGTACTCCACCCAGCAATATGTGGGAATTCAGCTTGCCCTGAATTCTTGGTGGCACTTAATATTGTCACTATTTTTTTTTCTTTTATTTTAACCAGTCTGATGTAGATACAGTGATGATACCTTACTGTGATCTCAGTTCACACCTTTCCTAATGATGTTGAACAAGGGAAACCTTTTGACATATAGATCTTCATTCTTGTAGTTTTGCTGGGCAGGTTACTTGCATGTTAACTCATTTACACTTTATCAATGTGTGAATTTGCTATTGATTGCCCATTTGAAAAGTTGAGAAGTCTGGGTGGGAGAACTTAGCAACTTCATTTTTCTTACTACACTATGTCAGAATGTGTATGCTCTTCTGGTTCTCCTGTTAAGAACTGAGCACACAGGTATCCCTGCTCTTGGCAGCCATGTAGCTCAGAGATTAAGATGCTCACACATAAATAAATAATTATTCTATCTCAGTAGGGCATAGGAGTGAAGTGAGAAGCAAGCCAAGGGAGTAGACTTTACCTGGCCGTGGTCCCCAAATATCCCAGTGAAAATATGAAGACTAAGAGACCACAAGTGACACTAATCTGTACAAGAGTCTGAACCAAACTAGACATTAGATCTATTTCTTCCTCTCTGAATCTGAGAAGCTATAAAATGTACTCACCATCTATTTCTCTGCCCTGGATTAACAGAAAGCTGCTATCATATATCTCAGCAAGAACAAAGCCCAATCTTCTCCTTAATCTGTCCAGAGCTGGTAGCAGAGCAACCGCCAAGTACAAAATGAAGCCAGTTGCAAAATACTTAATCTGACACATTTATACATTTGTTTGTTTGTTTGTTTGGGTTTGTTTGTTCATTTGTTTGTTTCATGGGCAGGAGTGTTATGCCTACATGTGATGCCCATGGAGATCAGAAAAGTACCTCAGGTCTCCTAGAACTGGAGTTGCAGACAGTTGTGAGCTACCACCTGGGTGCTATGAATAAAATACAGATGATCTGGAAGAGCAGCCAGTGCTCTCAGCCACTGACCCATCTCTCTTGCCTCCTGATGCGATGTTCATAGCTTCCCCCTTCCGTATATAGATGAATCCCTAGTTGATAGTAATGTGTCCATCTCAACTGAGGACTCACCATCACCACACAGTGTGCATCCACTTTAAGCAGGTGCACAGTGCACTAGGAAAAGCAGAGTGTGTGAAGTCAGAAGTTTTTGTTTGGTTAGTTGGTTTTCATTTTCTTAAAGATTTTATTTAAATTACTACATTTCCCACTTCCCTTTCCTGCCTCTAAATCCTCCCATTTATCCCCTCCCTCTCACCTTCAAATTCAAGATCCCCTTCTCATCGGTTACTATTACATGCAAATATGTATATTTGTATGTACATATATTCCCAAATATAGCCTGTGGAGTCATATGTTACTTGTATATGTGTTTTTAGGGCTAGCTCTTTGATCCTGGGAAGGGCCATCTCTCCTATTCCCATTTTTACTCAGTTGCCTATAGTTCTTTGTGTAGGGCTGAGGCCTCCTGTGCTTTTCCCCATGCAGTTTGGAATGTATGTTGGTGTCCTTGTACAGTTTGCATTTGGGTAGTCATATAGGTGAGATTCTACAGATGTAGCTTTTAATCTTACTAGAAGATACAACAAAGATGTAGCTTTTAATCTTACTAGAAGATTCACAGCAAAGTCCTTGATCCTATCTATGGCTCTTACAGTCTTTTCTTCCCACTTGTCTGCAATGTTCCCTGAGCCTTAGGTGTGGGAGTGATTTTAGATGTATCCATTGGGACCAGGCTTCCCAACTGTGCATCTTGATTGATTGTGGTTTTCTCTAGCCATCCCCATCTGTTACAAAGAGAAGCTCCCTTGGTGAGGGGGTGAAGACTACACTTATCTATGGGTAGAAGGACAAATGTTTATAGATTGTTATTGGGAATTGTTCTGGTTTAGTAAATTAGTGGTTATAGATTCTCCTTCAATAACCATGATTTTAGTGGCACTGATTACTTAGACAGGTTTCCAATTCTAGAAATGGTAGGTAGGTTTCCTTTCTGTTCAGCAGATCGTTAGTCCAGTGAGAGAACCGTTGGTTATCACTAAGGTGTGTGTACCACTACTGTACCTGTAGGATTATTGTGCAATCCTGGCCATTGATGTTGTTTATAGGCATCATAACTGTTGGTTGTCTCAATCTGTTGGATGCTTTCATGGCATCTTCTGGCTCCATGAAAGCTAGTCCTTAGGGAGGAGGCATTCAGGTCAGCTTTTTTTTTTTTTTTCCCAAGTACTGGGAAGCCATTAAAAGGTTTTAATCAAAAAGGTGATACCGTTTGGTTTTTAGTTTTAAAAGAGTGTTTTGTCTTATCAGGTGGTAGGAGGCCACAAGAAGTCCATTCAAGAGGAGTTTGTAGCTGAGAAGGGAAATATAATACCCAAGATGAATAGAAAAAGAACATTCCTCTGGACCCTGTTTCTGAAGTGCATGGTGTCTTCAGCAATAGTGACTTACCTTCTACCTTTAGGGATAACCAAGGGCAACAGCAATAGGCTGTATTATTTGGGAGTCTCTTAGCCTTGGCCAACAACTTGAAAACGGAAGTCTGGTTGGTTGGTTGGTTGGTCGTTTGTTTGTTTGCTTGCTTGCTTGCTTGCTTGCTTGCTTGCTTTTAGGGTTGTCTTGACCTTTACATTGTCAGCCCAGATGAGAAAAGTTCATTAAAACTGTATTTGTATATTCATATACTGAGTTACATGTGTTACTGGGCTATGTTAGAGCCATTTAGGAAAGGCTACGGCAAGCAAGTGAGTTTCTTGGAGATGGCCACCATTTTTCATGGCTGTAATGGATATACTCTGGAGGTAAAGTCCCCAGAGACTTCATCCCAGAATTGCTTCTCACTGCTGATGTGCCTTTCCTGCCACTATTACATAGCCTAATGATTCCTGGGCATCTGCCCACACTACTGGGCAGATTTCCTGCAGAATCAATATGAGGATATACTTACATGTAGTAATGCTGTGTAGATGAATTGATGATTTTATAATTCCTGAAAATGATTTTATAGAACTCCTAAATTGATACAAGTAATCTCAAGCCCCCTGTAGAATAAAAGCCACAAATAGAGCTCTGCAAACTTTCAAATTACACTAGGAACAGGCTTGGAACAAATTTGCAATCAAGGGAAACATTCCTTCTAGGTCAGGAGTGAGGCCATTGTCTGGTAACTAAAGGTCATAAAGTGGGAATGGACAATTTATTTTAGGTGCAAGGACAGAAAATAAATGATGGACTAGTTTATCTATATAAGACTTTAAAATAATAAGACACAAGAGAGATGATTTGTCTCTTGACAAAACTGTACTACCTTGTGACATTAAAACCTATTGCTTTAAACATATAATGAACTTGTGGAGCCAGAAAATAGATAATGAAGGTTTAGTCAGGTACTAGTCTTAATAGAAAGACATGTAAACAAGTCTTCTGTATTTTCTTAAACTTTATTGACCTATGACATGAACTATTAGTTTAAACTTACTATGAACTTATAGAATTCAAAAAGTGCTTAGAAAACCATGCAATATATTATCCCTAGAAAGTATAAAAACAGAAAACAACAATAAACTGGCAGAGTAGCCCTTTTCTGCTTCATCCGGTGTGTGTGCATCTGTTTGCCTGACTTTCTTTCTTTCATTTCCTTTCTTTCTGGCTCACGAAGAGTTAATGGAACTCTGAGCCTCTCACCTGATCAATAAGGGGCCCTTGAGTCAAAAAGTACAGAGCCCAAGTAACTTTGTTTCTTTTCCTCTGCTTCTATGAGCAGGAGTAAGCTGTCAGAAGCCATCCTGTTGTCTGGTAGTGCTGCCACCCTCCCAGCCTTCCTCAGTACCCAGATGCCAAGCAGGCCTCGGCAGGGTTGTTTTTATAGTAAATGTTAACAATCTGACTTCTTTTGGCTTATTTGGCCATCCATCTTGTTATTTTACCGAACTACCTCCTTTCCCTATGTTTAATTTCCTCCTTCCCTAAGGAATCGCCCTTCTCCCTCCCCCATCAGATCAATTGCATCCTGTCCTTTCCTTTACCCTCCCCCCCCCTTCTTCCATACTAACCTCCTTCCCAGATTCAGAAGTTTTAGGTTTAAACTTGTTTTAGTCATTTCCCATCTGTCTCCCTAAGCCTCAACCTGTCCATATGCAAAGTTAAAAAGGTTGGGTCCTTCAGCCAGCATCCAACTACATCACTAATTCCTGATCTATTCTCCAGCTTTTCTGTCTGGTTGTCTTTCTTTCTTTCTTCCTTCCTTCCTTCCTTCCTTCCTTCCTTCCTTTCTTCATTTCCGTCCTTTTTTGAGAATTTCATAAAGTGTGTTTTGAGCATATTCACTTCTCCCTTAACCCTCCCCCATTACACCCCTGCTTCTCTCCGCACCCAGCTAACTTGACTGTGTGTATTTTTTATTCTATTTTTTTTCTGATTAGATCCAATAATACTGCTCCAATATTCTTGAATATGCAGTCTTCTACAGGAAGGAGCATGATCAACTTACTGAGGGCCACATCCTTAAAGAAAACTGACTCTCCCTTTCCCAGCAGCTCTCAATTGCCCATACCTCCTAGGCTAAGGGCTGGATGGTTGTCCTTCTCTGTCTGTACTTCTGTTGCATTTCTCCTTTAAAGCTATTGAACCCCTCTTGCATGTAGAAGCCACCTATATGGTCTGCCATCCTGTTGTATATTATGCAGCCACCAGCCCCTAATCTTTTCTATCTAAAATCAAATCAGACTACCTCCCTGATCAAAACCTCTTAATGGTTTCCCATCACTTAACTAAAAGCCATTTCCTAACCATGGCTCACAGAGCCCCTTTGGCCCTGGCTCTTTTATTTCTGCCACCTCCTCTTATACCAGTTCCATATCACTTATGATACTCCAAACATACTGGTCTCTGTTTTCTTCTCAGATAAGTCCAGCCTTTTCCCCAAACTGGCATCTACAGTACTGGGTCATTGTTTTTCCATTGAATGCAGTGTCACTTCATCAAGAAAGTCTCTCTGACTATTCTATTTCAAATTGCCTTCCGTGTTTACTTGTTTTTAAATTTTTGTTTATTCACTTTACAACTCAATATCAGCCCTTCCTCTCCTCCCAGTACCCCAGAAGTCCTTCCCCCATTCCACCTTCACGTCCCTCTGAGTGTCACCCTACACACTAACAAAACCCAACCCCAACCCTCAACCCTTCCCAACCCTCCCAGCCCCACCTCCACTCCTGTGTACAGCAAGTCACTGCAGGACTAGGCACATCTCCTCCCACTGAGGCCAGACAAGGCATTCCATTTAGGGGCGCAGGATCCACAGGCAGACAGGCAACAGTGGCAGGGACAACCCCTGCCCCAGTTGTTGGGGGACCCACATGAGGATGAAGCTTCTCATCGGCTCCATATGTGCAGGAGGCCTAGGTCCAGCCCATGTTTGCTCTTTGGTTGGGATTCAGTCTTTGGGCCCCCCAAGGGTCCAGGTTAGTTGACTCTGTGGATCTTCCTGTGGAGTCCCTGTCCTCTGTGGGTCCCTCAATCCTTCTCCCAGCTCTTCTGTAAGAGTCCCTGAGCTCCATTTAATGTCTGGGGGTGAACCTCTGTATCTCCTTCCATTGGCTACTGGGTACAGCCCCCCAGAGGACAGTTCTGGTGGGTTCCTGTCTCTGCTAACTGTCCCAGGGAGACCAACTGGAACAATGGAAGGATTCATCTGACTCTTTAGCTCTGCTTGCTTGTTAACAGTCAGTCCTAATAATTTCTCTTTGTAGAATTTATTACAAATGATTGTTAGATTATATTCCATCATAGGTTATATTGTTATATATTTTTGATGCTTTATATTATCACATTATCTTATTATATATCTTATTATCGTTTTACACCAATGAAAATAGAGACTTTTTCTTTTACATATATACTGATGCTTACAGCATGGCACATAATAGGAGTTCTATAAGTATTTATCAATTAAATGAACACATACGTCTGTTTAAGCTCTGCAGTTTCTTTTCTTCTCTCCTGGGTTCATCCTGCTCATTTCTGTGAACTGGCATACCTCAGAAGGTTGTTGTGTCAAATGAGACACGGCATGTTAAGACAGTAAATGAATTTAAGGAATTATTATGAGTATCATCATCATTACCATCATCCAAGGCACTTTCCTCTCTGACACTGATTTCATTATTGGTCTTTGGGTCTCCTGGGGGAACTTCCAGTGAGAGATTCTTTTTCTCTCCTTTTGTGCAACAGACACCTGGCGGTTCTGGTTCATACTCCTGATTCAAGATGTCACAACTATTTGTCATCAAGCTGCTGGTATAAGTATCACTCGTGATTCCTTCCGGCAAGTATATTTTTAGTAAAGACAATCTTAGGCATTTGAAAGAGAAAGGAGAAAAAGATTAAGATGACAAAATTTTTGAACCACAGGATATCAGCACTGGAAGATCCTTGAACGTTACCTAATCTTCACAGTTACAGAGCCCTTCCCCTCCCCTTTCTGAGATGTCCTGGTGGCTTCCATGATGGTTCTTCAGATTCTTCTCTCTCTGCTCCCACCGCCCTGATCTTACCTTTCACCTTCCCTACTGAACAGTCCCCTCCCATTCACCTCCCCTACTGGAACAGTCCCCTCCCATTCACCTCCCCTACTAGAACAGTCCCCTCCCATTCACCTCCCCTACTGGAACAGTCCCCTCCCATTCACCT
>JADRCH010000114.1:4454207-4557077 GCA_019843965.1 Rhynchomys soricoides
CCCTCCCATTCACCTCCCCTACTGGAACAGTCCCCTCCCATTCACCTTCCCTACTGAACAGTCCCCTCCCAGCCTCCCTAGACCCACTGTCAAACAGCACAAACTTTTTGTGCCACACTTAACCATCACTACCTTAAAATGTCCTTCACTGGCTTTCCAAAAATGGTAGAGTAATTATCTCAGCCTTGTCCCCTGCCCTGGCCTCCTACTCAGTGTCTGTTCCCTACTAGCTGCTTCCAGTTCCTGGAATTACCACAGTTCCTCTAATCACAGGTTTTTGACCTATTATTCTCACTGCCTGGATCAATGTTGGCTCCCAGATTTCATTATTGGAAGAACTTAAAAGTCCCATCACAGATAGAAAGTTCTAGAATCTTAGAGTTGTATCCTTAATGTCATAGCAAAGCAGTTGCTTTTACTTCGGTTGTATTTTATTTTGGTTTCTTTGTTTAGAAGTCATGCAGGCTCATTAAGGTTATGGGGCCCTAAGCTACCACTTTGTATTTCCACTGTCTGTGAGCGTCTTTCTGCCTCATTCTCCTACCATCTACACATCTTTCATATCTCTGCTCAGTGTTACCTCAGAGACATGATCTTTGGACCTGTACTCCGAGGCAGCCATTTCCTTTTGCTAAATGAAAGTGGAACACTGTTCTTTCTTCCTTGTTCTTGCCTCAGAGTGTAGTTGTGCTGTTCTTTATATGATTGTTTGATGAACACCTGTCTCTCCTACCGGCTAGTATGTTCTGGGAGAGCAAAGTTCATTTCTCCTTTTGTTCACCACTAGATCCTCATGTCTGACATCATCATGGGCATTTAACAGGTGCCAAATCCATTGGATGAGTAGATAAATCTAAGCATTGTGCCTCTGACAGGGATTCTAAGAAGACTGTGGGTGGAGCAAATTGATACCTGCCTCAAACCTCAAAAAATAGAGTCAAGCCCATAAATCCCTCTTAATAATGTAGAATAGTGCTTATAGACCTCCATTTCTGAGAAACTCTTTTCCGGTTGAGAACATTTAAGTACTTAACACCTTCATGATTCACCATTTATGAAGGAATCCCAACGCATGATAAGCAGTTATTTTGTAGCTGGTTCTAAAACTGGAAAGCCTTCTGAAAACAGGTCATAAAGCCAGTGGATGAGGCCAGCCGCCGGTAACATTGCAATTCTGAAGAAATACTGATCAGTCCTAATGCTAAACATGTATCAACTCTAGCAAAATGAGGAATTCTGGGCTTTACAAAGGCTTTGTTCAAGGATGACAACATTTATCAGAATTTCATTTGTAATTCAAGGTCAGTGTTCAAAGCAAGGAGTTCCCAAGTATGTCTTGATCTGCCAGGCTACTATGACAGAATAAGACTTAGTGGCTTAAAAATCTAAAAACTGGTTCTCATAATCTAGAGATCAGGCAATCCAAGATCGAAGTTTCTCCAGATTCATTTCTTGGTGAAGAACTTTGTCCTGTGTAGGCTTACATATGGCAAAGTGCTTGCTGTGTCCTCCCAAGGTGAGAAATCCTTTCTGGTCTCTCATCCTCTTCAATAAAGGCCTGTAGATATTATTATATTAAAGATTAGTGCTCCAGCATATGAAACATCTTAGGGTATGAAGCTTTCCAGCCTGTAACATTTGATTCCACCCCTCCCCCAAGTCATTCCTTCTCTCATGTAAAAATGCATTGATTTCAGTTTAATAGCCCTAAATGTCTTAATTCAATCCAGCATCTCTAAGGTCTAAAATTAGACTACATATCTAAATAAGATATGGGTAAAGCTCAAGATACAGTTTTCCCTGAGGCAAATTTCTCTCTTGCTTTGACTATATAAAAGCAAACAAGTTAAGTTCAGTTTCCCAAATGCAATGTTAAGGTAGACACAGGATAAGCATTCCAGCTCCAAAAGAAGGGAGTCCAAAGAAGGAAAGGGTAGTGAGTTCCAAGCAAGATTAAAACCCAAGCAGGCAAGCTCCAGTACCTGTTATGGGTTGAGAATAATCCTCTTTGGTCTGTGTTCTGCCTCCAGACCTAGTGCAATGTCACCATCACCCTCACAGCTCCAGGAATGAGTCACACCTTTGGCTCCACAGAGAGCCTTTCCCACAGCCTCCTGAACAAACAGTGCCCCTAAGGTAGCAGAAAGGTGCATTCTTACTCCCCAACCAGAAAACTGAACTCATCCCTTGAACTGAGGAGGATGCAGCTCTGTTTCTGGTTCTGTGGTAGAAGTGGCAATTCTGCTGATCTCTGATGATCTTAGTACCAGTCTCTCTTAAGGAACAGCACATGTTAATAAGTGAACAGCTCTGTTTGTATCTCGTGGAACCAAAGAAGCCCCACAGCGGTCCTTTATTCTCTTACCTTTCCTGTGTGAGTCCCAGCAGGTAGTATTGCTGTTGTTATCATCCTGCCCCTTTTCCTGCCTCCTGTTGAATACTCTGAATAGCATATTTCCAAATAGTGTTTAATATATATCGGAGCACCCTATCCCCTCTACACGCTGATATAGAAGGTTAGCTCTTTTGGCCTCTTTATAGTTCCAACAATTGGTAGGGCCAACTGTTGAGTGCCAGGCTCTGGCCTAGACACAGGGGATATAGAAGTCCCAAACCCTGAAATCCAGGATGCTCATAGACTAGTAGAAGGGAGAACTGGCTAACAGCAATATCCGGGGAAGGGACTGGTACTATGAGGTCAAAACAAACATGGCGAACTGGTTAGAGTACACAGTGCAGACCTTCCAGCTTGTGAGAGTACAGTGGGACTGGGAGTACTTTCCAAAACAGTGCCCCCCCTCCACGTGTGTACCATGGGTTGGTGTCTCTCTATGAGACAGAATAAAAGTATTTTCTAGCCTTTCCCTAATCACCTGCCATGCCAAGAGTTCTGAGGAACAAGGATACTGGTACCAGACACTCCAAAATTTCAGATCCTGATAACTCCCTCTGCTTTGCACATGTAGTTAATGCCTTCATCTCTCTGACACATTTTTCTTTATTTCTAAGAGGTAGGTAATAACTGCCCTCAGGGTTGTTCTGGGGATCAGCTGAGATGATGATTTGGTATTCATCTATCACACTGCTTGTTCAAGTTGATCTTTAGCAAAGATGAATCTTTCTCCCATCCCTCCACTTGTCCTCATTCTGCATCCTTGAATTGTCAGCTCTGATTATTGTCAAAACAAGGATTTCCTTGCAGAGACTGGGTATTCCTCAGTCAGCAAAAATAAATTGCCTTTCACAACATGGCTTTAGTCATTCAATGAGTCTTTGCTATGTACCTGTTAGGAATGAAAAGAGCTAAAGATGAGAATGAAAACAACTAAAATCCTCTCCCAAACTCAAAATCTTCTCAATCCCCAAATACCTTTAGAAATAAACTCATTTATCCTCTATCAAGTGCCATCATCTGTGAGGCAATGAGTTAGAGGCTAGGATTCAGAAGTGGGGGATGGGGAGGTTGCACTGTCCTTGATTCTAGAAGGTTCTGAGAAAGTCAGGTTCTGAGAGAATGAAATTCGAATACACCCCAGCCAACACACATAAAGGAAGAAAGGTCGTTAGAGAGGAAGTGATGGTTGGACTAAGATTTGGCAGATGAGTAGGATTAGCATACATCTGTGCAGCACTTGTAACTTTTGCATAATATTTTGGATATAAGAAGTTCATTCAGATACAGTTCAACCCTGTCCTGGGCCCTGGTGAGAGGGAGGGACTCCTGCGATGGAAAGAGTGGAGGAAAGCGGTTCTACGGTTGGCCCAGCCTTAGTAATCCACCTACATTAACAAAGGGGAATCTCTCATAAGCTACACATCAGTGCTCTGGACACAGTCTTCCTAGATGCTTTTCCTCACACTATAAAGAACTCCGCACACGTTGCTTCTTTTCAGAGTTAGCTGTGATGAGCTCTGAATCAAAGATTGATTACTTTCACTGTCCCTCCCCTCATCCAGTCACGATTGATTTTATTTGACAAATGTTAGTGCTAGCTGGCATGGTATGCTATCTGGGTTTTGCAACCAAATGAGATTAGCACTTACACGAGAGCGGTTGCTTTTTGTATTGTTGAATGGCAGCAACTTGGACAACATTTGGTATAAAGTGGGCACTAAGAAATATTTGTGGGTTGAATGAATGAATGAATGAATGAATGAATATCCATTTATTTTCTTAGGAAAAATTTCCTAAACAAAATTTTGAGATGCTCGAGGTTATTCATTGATTATCTCACCAGCAGGCATATAGCAGACATTTTATTGACAACTGCCAAGCTACTGAAATTAAGTATTTTCCTTTGAACTGCACCAAACAAATTCAGATTTAAATTCTGTCTATATTTTATTGAATAATCTATTAATTCGTTGAACCACTCATCAGACATTAACTGCATTTTGGATAGGAAACCAAAGGAAGTGGTCTCCTAATCTCAAGGAGCTATCTTTCCCTAATAAAGAAAACAGATCTATTGACTGAGATCTGGGAACAGGGATACAGGGTCCTTTTCCTTCCCACTCCTCTTGGCTTCCTTATTCTTCCTGGCCTCTGTCATTTATTACTGATGTAACCTCTAAAGTGGAAACTTATGGTTTCTTGTGTTTTGCTGGGGCAGACATGTGAAGGAGTGTTTTTCTGAAGTGGACACAGGTGAAAGGATGTTTTGCCAAAGCAAGCACGTGAAAGGACATGTACAACATGCAGGTATTGGTTCGCCATACATTGCATTGTTGAACTCTGTTATGACTCCATAGAAAGAAATGCACTAGGCTGGAGAGGTGGCTCAGCAGTTAAGAGCACCAACTGTTCTTCAAGAGGTCCTGAGTTCAACTCCTAGCAACCACATGGTGGCTCACAACCATTTGTAATAGGATCCAATGCCATCTTCTGGTGTGTCTGAAGACAGCTATAGTGTACTTATATTCAGTCAATAAATAAATCTTTTTTAAAAAGAAAAGAAAAGAAAGAAATGCACAAAAATAAACTTCTGGTGGTGTTCTGGCAGCTTCTTGCAGCTTCCACGGACTCTGACAGATTGACAGAGTGATGTCAGCTGATACAGACTCACATGGAGTTTTGCTAAGATAGACTCACATGCTGAGGCAATACTGTGCAAAGACACGTGATGTTTGGAGGAGTATCAGTAGGACCAGAGGCTTGCATATTTAGCTTTACCATGCTTCTTGGTCTAGTGTCTTTCCTGATCTTCACTTCATTGAGAGAGGCATGGCAAACAACTTCTCCTGGAGTAATTGCTCCTGCTGACTTGCGCCAATTCCAGTGAGGCCTGGCTGTTTCTGCTATGTCCTGCCACAACTGCTGATTCATGTCTGCTATCATGATATAACTAAACTAGACTGCTATAGTATATCTGTGAAGTGTTTCTGGGTGGATCAAGCTGCCATTGCTGACTTCCGTGAACTGAACTGTTGACTTCCTGACAATGCAGATGGGATGTGCTACAAAGAATAATTTCTAAACAGGTCCACTTCCACCATATTCTACCTAATGACCTTTGCTTTCTACTACCTCTGGTGGGTGGTGGGCTAGAAGGGAGGTTAAAGCATTTAAGAACCCATATTAAAAGTGGGTTTTGAAAAATTGAAGCCCACAAGCCTCAAGTAATTTGCCTTGGCTCCTATAACTTGTGTTTCTTAGCTATACAATGAAGAGAGTGGCAGTGATCATGCTGAAGGATGGCTGAGAAGAGCATGATATCATACACAGAAGCATTTAGGATAGATACTACATGGCACATAGCAAGAGCCATAGAAATGCTAACCACCAGCATTGCTGTTTATAAAAAATGACTTTGGCTCAGAAAATACCTAGCAACAATAAAGTCTGAAGCTGTCTCCTGACTGCACACCTAGATACTACATTGCAATTCTGTCTGCATCATTCTGAATTCCCCCTCTGTGAGTACTATCTCGCCCTTCATTTGGAAATGTGGATACCAGACTAGAGTTGGTCTCTATGCTCCCAGTGCCATCAAATCCTGTCTTCCCTGACTCTTTTTTTCCTTTGCTGACAACCCCCCCAGCTGCAAACCCACATGTTAATAGTTTTTTTTTTGGGGGGGATGCCTTTTGATAATTAAGCTGGTGGAATTCAGAAATCAACGGAACAGTACATTTTCCCAGCAGAGCCAAGAAATTAATTAGGAGCAATTTGCTGTCAGAAACAATTTCCATAATTTTAAGTTTAAAAAAAGCAGAAATCATTTTCATGAGTGTTTATTTTTTTTTCTTCTGTTTTCCATTCTAAAGTGATTTAACTCCTGGAAAGACAAATCCTTCCAAATACCTTATTTTCTGTTCCTCAGACTTTCTCCCTGAGGGATGTTCCAACCTCTCTCTGACTGGTTATAGTCAAGGATGAGGGTAAATTAGAAGGAACAGAGTCGTTTTGATCCCCTTACTTACCCTGGGGCAGAACTTACAATTTCACATCCTGATCCCACGAGTGTGGAAAAACCTGTGCTGTTCTTGGAAAAATAGTGTGGGAGGGAGAAAGAGAGGTCGTGGCACACGGGCTGAGGGTCTGACCTGGGTACCGGATGAACAGGCCTGCTCAACAGAAAGCATGGAAGCCAGCCAGTGAGATAGCTAAGGACTTTTGTTGCCAAAGCTGATTCTATTAATTTTATTCAAGAAAACCCACATAGTAGGAAGGAACTGAGCATTGCTCTTTGTCTCTGACCTTCACACATGTAATTATGGCCAACCTGAATGCACCTTCCCACAGCATACACACATACAACCACATGCATATATACACTAATTGGTTTTTTAAATAAAGTATTAAAGCATTAGGTCTATCAGCATAGACTCAAATTCTAGAGCCAAACTGATAGGTCAACCTTGCCCTTAACTTACTCTCCATGTGATCTTGGGTAAGTTTTTAAATTTCTCTGTGACTTAATTTCCTCCTAGGTAGTTATGATACCTCACTGGCCTCATATGTAAGCACTGAGACTTGATGTCTTCCTGGCCTATGGCAAGTACTCAGGAATCTTTCTGACAAGCTGACAACAATGACGAGGAGGAGAAGTGGCAGGTCCAAACAAAAAGACATACAGAAGCTGTCACTGGGTCCATTGTGCACCATGGACTCTTCTATACCAACAATTCCCAATGCTAAAGAACCCTTCCCTCCAACCATCTTCCCTACCTGCCATCCCTGCCATTCTTGTAAAGGTTTCCCAGCAAAGAACGTTTGTCAAATGTCATACACGTGCAGTGGCGCTATTAGCAACATTGAAAATGCTAAGGTTTGTTTCTCTTATTTATTGTGTTAGAGAAGACTCAGGGTCACCTTAAGAGCACTGCCATTCTTATTTTCTTGTGATTGAAATGAGAAAAATAGGAAGGTGGAGAATTCTAATTAGAGAGTAGATTATAACTGGCGGCCTAGAAATATTCAAGCTCTAGCCTGTTGTGAACAACCATCACTATTACATGGTAAATGCTTTGGGTTAATTATAGATTATTATTATGCATAATTTCCATGATTCTATGTATCATCTAAATATTTAAATATGGATGTATCAGTCAGTGAACAATTAAAAAAAGACTCCACATTCTTAAACAGAGGGGGTTTGGTGCAGGGAATTGGTACCACTCACAAAGCCCAACAGGAAATATTGAAGAGACTTGGAGGTCAGGAGCAGCAGGAGGCCAACACTCCCATCACAGGCTTGGAGGGTCAGTGTGAAAGCACGAGGTGTGGAGGCTGGGAGCTAGAGTTCCTTGATAATAGGTTGAACTGACAACCTGTCTTACAAGAGCTGGAGCCATGAAGGAAGTCAGGCACTACCAAAAACAACACCAAGGCAATTAGAGAAACACTTTGACTTTTCTCTTCTATTGTCTGATGTGGCATGGGATAACCATCCTGGCTTTGTGTGCTGTCTTTAACATTTATTAATGACCATAATTACTTCCAGCCTACAGCTTTTTTATACCTTTATGACCCTATATGTAAAGGGAGGTAGCTACAAGATTGTCTGTCTCATCTCTTTAAAACAGTGGTTCCTAACACTGCGACCCTTTAATACAGTTCTGCATGTTGTGGAGATATAAATATATAAAATTATTTTTGTTGCTACCTCCTCACTATTTGTTGCTACTGTTATGAATAGTAATGTAAATATTTTGGGAGATAGAGGTTTGCCAAAGGGGTGGCAAACCCACAGGTTGAGAAGCCCTGCTTTACAGGCACCCTAAAAGGACTTCTCAGTCAGAAAAGTAAGAGCTACATTTCTGTATATAGGTACTACTCAAGAAAGTGTTTTTACCTCAAGTAGAAGTTGCTAACTGTATAAGGACATTAGTAAAAGCCAGAACAAAGAGTCTGGCCATCAAGAGACAGGAAGATGCGAGTTTAGCCTAGGTGATAGGTAATATGAAGCAGAGTGGATCTTTAGCAGTGAAAGAAATCTGTCATAAGAGAGAGCATTTTGTGATGGTTTGTATATGCTTGGCCCAGGGAGTGGCACTTGTTGGAAGGTGTGGCCTTGTTGGAGTAGGTGTGACCTTGTGAGTGTGGGCTTTACTACTCTTGTCCTAGCTGTCTGGGAGCTAGTATTCTGCTAGCAGCCTTCAGATGAAGACATAGAACTAGGGGCTGGAGAGATGGCTCAGTGGTTAAGAGCACTGACTGCTCTTCCAAAGGTCCTGAATTCAATTCCCAGCAACCACATAGTGGCTCACAACCATCTGTAAAGGGATCTGATGCCCTCTTCTGGGGTGTCTGAAGATAGCTACAGTGTACTTACATATAGTAAATAAATACATCTTAGAAGAAGGAGAAGGAGGAGGAGGAGGAGAAGGAGAAGGAGAAGGAGAAGGAGAAGGAGAAGAAGAAGAAGAAGAACTCTCAGCTCCTACCTGCACCATGCCTGCCTGGATGTTGCCATGCTCCTGCCTTGCTGATAATGGACTGACCCTCTCAACCCGTAAGCCAGCCCCAATTAAATGTTGTCTTTATAGGAGTTGCCTTGGTCATGGTGTCTGTTCACAGCAGTAAAACCCTGACGAAGGCACATTTGTTATATGGAGTCTAACAAGTAGAGAAGGAATCCCAAACGAAGGCCCCAGTGAGTTCTAAACCTTTTCTACACACAACTGAAGCTGCTGGCTATGCTCCAAGGACCCTCTCCTACAAAGCTGGAGCTTGTCAGAGTCAGTATCCATAAAGTGTTTTTCATGCCTTTAGTGAACAATAAAAATTAATTTCCTGGGCTGGAAAGATGGTTCAGTGGTTAAGAGCACTAGTTATTCTTCCAGAGGACCTGAGTCCAATTCCCAGCACTCACGTGGCAGCTCACAACTGTCTGTAACTTTCAGTGTATCTGGCACCCTCACCCAGATATGCAGACAGAATATCAATACAAATAAAAATTTAAAAAATCTTTTTTAAAAATTAATTCCCTTATCCATTGCTCATTTGCTGTGAGGTGTATTTACTAAGTACTTTAGTTCTATCTAGATGCATGATGGGAACAAAGAACTTAAAGACACAGGATGTCGAAAGACAGAATCACTAAGCACAGTAGCACAACCTGCAATCTCAGATATCAGGAGGCAGAGGTAGCAGAGGCAGAATTCCAGATAACCCTGGGATACAGCAAGACCTCCCCCACCCCCGAAAAAATGCAAACAAACAATTAAAAAGCTATAGAAAAAAAAACACACTAAAATTCAAGTACACCTGGCCTTCTATCAAATAAGATTATAGGAAAATAACAGTCTATATAAATACCAAAAGATGAGTGATTAATTTTGCCTTAAGGAACCATGGCAAGTTTTAGAGAAAATTTAGCAGTGCCCAAAGTCTTAGCAAGAACTCGATAGAGAAGGAAGAAAGAGCATGCAGCATGGGGTGAACATGCATTCAGGACGCACTGGACAGCACCTGTCTAGACACCGGGGAAGAAGGATAAAAGAAATGTGAATTGTACAGGAGGTGAGGCTGGGAAGGACGATGAGGCCATCTCCTCGAAGACTTCCCAGTATCAGAAAGCCTCAGAAACCACAGCTTCTCAGGGTTTAGAACACTGGGCTCAGGCAGCTAATTTGCTGACAGAAAGTCATGGAAAAACAATGAGGTTTGAATTGTAAACTATTCTTCTCCTGTCTCAGCCCCTATCAACCATACTCTCTGGAGAGATACAGAGCTCTAAGCTTCTACTGGCATCTTGTTTGAAATCATTATTCCTTTATTGGGCCATGAGGCTATTTCTAGAGATCTCTTATCCAGTTCATCTGATTCCAGACTCTGGAGCTGATGTCTCCTACCATAAATCTAACTATGTTTGACTTGGAATACAAGGGACTTAGGTGGTAGCCTGGGCTTGGAGCCTAGATGCACATTTTGCTAATGCGTGTCAGTGCTTCAGCCCGAATGCCAGGTTGACTGTGTGTGGGATGTGGCTACAGCTGCTCTATTATCAACAATTCCTTCACATCCTTTATTGTGTTGATATTTCCTGACAACTCTGAGATGACAAATAAATTGCCATCAGCCTGAGTTTTTGGAATGCTAGGCATGAGGCATATGATAGTAGCCAAGGCTAGCCTGAAATGCTGCTCTTCTGCAGCAAGCTAAGCAGAGAAGAGATATCTAGGGAATGATAGCTGAGACTCTCATTACATGGGACTTTAGGGAATAACTTGTTCATTGGGAATTAAATGCAGTAAGGAATTTGTCACTAAGGAAGTATCTGTCCCATTGGATATGGCAGAAGAGAAGGAAGAATGCAGAGTCCAAAATGAAGGCTCTCCATGAGCAGTCAAGCCTCTCTGCTTCTCCCCTCTAAATCTTCCAGCACAGACACCTTCACTTAAAAATCCCCTTCAGTGACACTCCACTCTCACCCAGGAGTCTGTCCAATGTCCTCTTCAGGGCTTTCAGGAACTGGTATTTCCACTTCAGATATATTCAGCTTTGTACCCAGTCCCTTATAAATTTTTGTATTTCATCTCTTCCCTTCAGTTTCTGATTATTAGTCTATTTAGTAAGTCAACCAGTAAATAAACTGCCTACTATGTACCAAGCACTGTTTTTAAGAACGTAGACCACCATAAAGCAGCACTCCATTCACAAGGAAGGAGACAAGCATTAAACATATGTGGTCTTAAACCAAATCAGGGCAAAGAGCAAACAGTGCAATGAGTTTTTACATCTTAAGCTCCTAGATAGTATGACGTACTGGAGATGCTTCTGTGAGGCAGCATGCTTAAATGGACCCCAGAAGTAGAATTCAAATATCCTCCAGGCTAGTTCGGAGCTGGAATCTTCTATAAAGCTGACTCAAGGCTGCTTGGAGTACAGAGGTAGCAGGCCCAGTGAGAAGGCGGGCTGCGCTAAAATGGGAATCCTTCCTTTCCTCCTGGCCTCCGCAGTAATTCCCAAAATAGGAAGCGAGTGGAATTGTTTGTGTTTGAAGATGAAATTATCCTTGTTTCCCCCCTCCTCCCATGCTTTCTGCCAACATGCTTCCCATCCTATTTCAATGTTCAAAGTCACGAAGGGTCTAACATTCATCAGCCCAGGGACCAAGCAAATGCATCTTCTCATGAATCCTTACAGCAACAAGCTGGAGTCAGAAGGACAAAGCTAATTTTATCAGTGGGGAAACCAAGGCCCCATGAGGTTAAGTGAATGTTGCCAGGTTTTACTGAGGTGTTAGGTAGCAGAGCTGCAATCCCAGGCCTTCATCACATTCATCCTTAAGATGCCCCTCAACATAAAGGCATCGTGCTATGATTTCTAGACCTTTTCTGCAGCACAGAGTACATTGCCCTCCATCCACCTTGAAGCCCCTCGGCTATGAAAGCAACAGCGCATCCTTCTTCACCATGACGCCTCCTGGGCATTGTCTTTCATCCCAAGATAGCAAGCTTAGACATTTTTACCCTCAGTCCTCCTCCTCTCTTTGGGTTTCCACTTCACTCCTCTGTGAACCAAATCTGGGCATGTGTTCCCTAGGCATCCTATCGTCCCTGCCATCTCTTTGTGTATAAGGGCCATATGTCTCATTAAGCCCTATATAGCTGGTCCCTGACTGCCCAGCTGCCTTATATTTTAACATTCACCCAACCATCATACCCTCTACTACTCCCCACTTCAATGCTTGCTATTCTTTGGACTTTACTGAACGGTCTGCAATTAATTGACTCCTATATATAGGAGATTATCTTCTGAAGGTAGTCTGCTCTGACCACATGGGTCACGGCAAATGCACTTCGTGTATGCTTATCTAGCTCTGGTTTGCTGGGGGTCTGATTCCCAGCTCTTAGCACATTGAGTTATGACTGTAATTGTATATCTGACTCCCCCAGGGTGAGCTCTTTGAAGCAAAACACGTTTGATTTTCTTTTGTTGTATCCTCAGGTATGAAACCCTCATATGACCCTTAATAGAAAGGTAAATACCTCTGACTTGTGAGAACAAAGGGTTAGAAAGGAAGGACAAAAGGAGAGAAAGAGAAAGGGAGACAGAAAAGGATAGGGGAAAGGAGCAAGAGATCAGGGTTCAATAGAACAAGATTCTTAGAGGATCCTCTATTCTCTCTCTCTCTCTCACACACACACACACACACAGAGAGAGAGAGAGAGAGAGAGAGAGAGAGAGAGAGAGATTATATTACCCCATTATTTTACTCTCATATATTCCTAGCAAGGATAATGATATTCCTCTCTAAAGATAACATCAATGATGTCTTCATATAGACATGAAGTAAACAGACCTGAAATACAAATTAGGAGTCATTTATCTACTCATTCAATTACTTCATGCTTTATCCATTCTTCAGTCCCTGTACCATACTTTGTTTTAAGCATTGAAAAACATAAGGGCCAAATTTCATAGTTGACCTAGGCAAAACCAAAGGGAGTCAGGTAGTGAAGAACTACCTGGCAACAGTCATGGCTGGATGGAAAGTGTGCCCTGGCTGTTCAAAGACTGAGATTGGAACAGCAAGCTCTGCCTAGAGCTACAGTCACTGGAGCTTATGGGGAATGGGAACATAAGAGACAGAAAAAAGGGAGGAGGTGCAATGTCCTACAGGATAATAGAAGCCCCAGAGAAAGGAAGAGATGATCAAGGAAGCTGGTGATGGCCTATACTCCAATTGACACAGTTCATTCTTGTTCTGGTGCTGGAGTCCAGCCAACTTTGAAATGCACATTGGTCTCTAGGTAAGGCAACTTACTTAGCAGGGGATGCTGGTTAATTATTTGGCTCTATGTTCTGGCCTACTGAGCAGTGTTAGATCCGACAGAGGAACCCAGCAGTGATAGATGGTAACGGGAGAGCAAGACTGCCTCTTGGGGTTTGCTTCCTGACTGCATCTCCTGAAAAACATACTAATAAGTGGATAATGGTCTTCACTGTATTGATGAATTATTGTGTGATGGATATAATGGTCTTCACTGTATTGATGAATTATTGTGTGATGGATATAATGGTCTTCACTGTATTGATGAATTATTGTGTGATGGATATCCAGAAACCAAGCTTTTACTCCCTTGGAAAAATTTTTTTTCTTTCAAATGGTATTGGTACACCTTGGTGCAATGTTGTTGGGTGAAAGGCCCTAAGCTAGGACCACCATATCTAAGCTGGCATCCTTGCTCTGCCATATTAGTTATAAGAACAAAGAAAGTTAGGTAAAGACTCCCAGAGAAAGGAACTGTGTATGTGTGTGTGGGGGGAGGGGGGGTGTTCGTGTGATGTGCATGTGTATATGTGGTGTTTGTGTATATGTGTGGTATGTGAGTGTATGTGGAGTTTGTGTGTATGTTTAGTGTGAGTGGTATGTGGTATTTCTGTGTATGTGGTATTTGGGTGGAATGTGTGTGTGTGTATGTGATATTTGTGTGTATGTGTGACATGTGTGTATGTGGTTTTGTGTGTATGTGTGGTGTGTGTGTATGTAGTGTTTGTGTGCATATGTGGTATATGTATGTATGTGGTGTGTGTATGTGTGTATATGGTGGGGAGATTGTGGTTGTGTGTGTGTGTGTGTACATGTCTGTATATGTGGTGTAGGGGGTAGCTACAGGGAGAGTTATGTGGTGTGCGTTTGTGATTTGTGGGTGTGAGGGGGGAGGAGGAAGAGAGAGATTGAGAGAGAAGAACTAGCTACAATATTGAGGACAATAAGTCTCCACATCTACAATTGGTGAGGTGAAGTACAGAAAGTCCAAGGTTAAAGTCCTAATCTGAGTCCTAAGGTCTGAGAATAAGGAAAGCCCATGGCTCCAGTGTGAAGTCTGGCAGGCTCAAGGCAGGAAAAGCTGATTATCTCATTTCAAGTATAAAAGCAAAAAAAAGTGAGTGTCCCAATTCAAAGGCTGATAGGCCAAAGGAATTCTTTTTGTTCTTTAAACAAGGTCTCACTGTGTATCCCTTGTTGACCTGAACTTAGTATGTAAACCAGACTGGCATTATCACAGAGATACTCCTGCCTCTGCCTTCTGAGTTCTAGGATTAAAGATTGTACCACCACACCCTGTGCCAAGAAATTCTTATCCTGAGAACATAATTCCATTACTCAGCCCTTTGTTCTACTCAAGGCCTTTAGATCATTGGATGAGGCCTATCTACAGTATGATAGGCAACCTGCATCATTTTGAATGTTAAATTCAAACTAAAACACCATTATAGTAAGCCCCAGAATACTGTTTGGTGAACTATTTGGACAGTCTATGGCCACTCAAGTTGATAGATAAAATTGTTACAGGAGCAATGACTCCTGGATATCAGCTATTGGTGTCCATGGAGTCCAGTATTCAGTCCAAGTCTCCATACTTTAAATTGGAGCATTTTCTAAGGAATCACCTGGATCCCAGAAGGACACACAACCACAGCACATGTGAGTCAGAAGAACATGAGGCTGGAGATGAGAGCGTTCTTCTACCGGCCATGTTTCCTGTAAGTCAGGAGTGACTTACTTCCGGAACACTGAATGAGATGATCAGTGTAATAGCACAGTGGCAGGACAGCAGCATGACCGTGTGTGGCCTCCTGAGGAAGGACTGTATTAGGATAGTAGAACTATAGAGACAGAGGAAAGCTCAGGAGGAAAGCCTCCTACTAGAAATCAGCTTTCATAGCTGGTGATATAACTGACAGTTGATATGTGTGGGCACAAACAGGACAATGTGTTTGCAAGAATACCTAGGAGAATGAAAATACAATAAATGGCAAGCTATGACCCAAAGGGTGAGCCTTGCATGGTACCTTAGATAGGGTTACTATTGCTGTGATGAAATACCCTAACTCAAGCAACTTGGACAAGAAAGGCTTTGGCTTATGCTTCCGGTTCACTGCTAACCATTGAAGGAAGTCAGGACAGAAACTCAAATAGAAAAGAAACCTGGAGGCAAGAGCTGATGCAGAGACCATGGAGGAGTGTTGCTTACTGGCTCACTCCCCAGGCTTAAAGCTCTGAGCCTGCTTTCTTATAGAACCCAGAACTACCAGCCTAGGGATGGCATCACCCACAATGGGCTGAGCCCTCCCCATCAATCACTCATTAAGAAAATGCCTTAGAGTTAGATCCAATGGAGGCATTTTCTCGATTGAGGTTCCTTCCTTTCAGATAACTCTAGCCTATGTCAAGTGGACATAAAACTAGCCAGCACACACAGAGATCAAAACCTTGGGACTCTTATAAAACTACAAACCATTCTCCTCTGGAGTTTGCCCTACATCCTGGAACTGGACCAGAAGATTCCTAAGTGTTGTTATAAGTTTGACATCTCATGGCTTATAATTTTCACCTTTACTAGGGTTCCTGCTATAGTCCCCAATGTGGGATCATTATTTGCCATTTCTGTCCTTATTGTCCTCAAATCATCCCCAAATCAAGCTCTAGTTCTCTGATGCAGCAACAGAGATCATCTCAGCATGTGACTCTCACCGCTTTTAGATTCACTTTTAATACTGTCAAGGGTTCCTTGTTGCCATCAGGATAAATCCCAACTTCCCCAGCCCTGCTTAGAGAAGGGCTGCTTTCAAGTGGCATTCAATGTTCTTCAGAACCTAGACTAAGAAGCTCTTCTCATTCATTTCCATGCACCTGTTTTTCATTCACAATGGCACACTAGTTATTTCTGAAAGTGCTAAGTCCTTCACTCTCTGTATCTTTTTGTCCTATTTTCTTTTCCCAGGATGCTTTTTTGATCCTGCCTCCTTGTCAAACTTAATTTTGAATGGTTCCTCCTCCAGGAAGCACTCAGTGAGCACTCCAACCAATTTAGGAGCCTGGTCTATTCTCCCCCACCAATTGACAAACCTCATTCACAGGGAAGTCTAGGAAACTTCATCAAAGGCAAAGACATACAATTCCTAGTGGACCTTGTCATCAAATGGAGTCTTAAAACCTACTCCCTCAGTGGGTGAAAATGAGCAATCATACAGGCCTAGGTTCCTTCCCAAGGGCATAGAATAGTGACTCTGTAAAGAATCTGCCATGGCCAGGCATTTCTAGCCTTTTTGATGTTTTTTATTTGTAAAATTAAGCACATTCACTTTTAAAAATAATGTAGGAAGAGCTTGGAATGTAGCTCAGGGGTAAAGTATTTACCTTGTCCACATAAGGCCCCAGTTAGATCTCTAGGCAACTGGGGGTAGTAGTCAAATGCTGAAAGATACCGTCATTGCCATGATGATGCTTTCCTCCAAGCTTCTTTGTAGGCATATTTTAAGGAAGGTGTTGAATACCTACTTTATTTTTGTTTATTATTTACTTTTCAGCTAACAGTATAACATGAATTTTCCCTACTAATATGTAATATTATATCAAGTAAATAATAACTTAATTACATTTCTTCCTATACAATATTTAACTGAATACATTTTACCATTATGAAAATGATGATGGCAGTCATAATTGTCCATAAAGCATTTCTCTGTTTCCATTTAATTCTTGAGATCATTGCCTAGAGTTGCTTTTGTAAGAATCAGGGCCTCGCATCGATCTAGCATCTGCTTGTTTTCTCTTCTAAATCTTCCAGACTAAAAGAGCAAAACCTGGCATCAGTGGCCTCAGAATCACTTAGCTCAGTGTTCCATGTGTGGCTCCTAATTAGGACAGTGTGCCCCTTTTCAAATGTGGGCATAAATATTTGCCTTTGGTGAAGTAGATGCCAAGGAGATAATATTGATTGCAAATTATAGCCTTTGTAATTAACCAATTTGCACAGCTGGAAGATTAGAGCTGGTGAAATCATTTACTTTTGAAGAATGGTGGCCTTTCCAAATTTCTCACAGATATGAATTTGGCTCAAACCCCAGAATGTTCCTGGTGTGGCTACAGGATCTCAGGTGTTTAATAAGACACCAAGGCTTATTTCACTTAACATAATGATCTCCAGCTCCATCTATTTTCCTGCATGTGTCATGATTTCATTCTTTTTTAATGGTTGAGACCACACATTACCTGAAATAAGCCAGACACATGAAATCAAATATCACATGTTCTCTCACATATGGAGTCTAGATTTCAAATTAGACACATGTGTGTACATGTGTGCACATGTGTACCTATAGAACAAAAGAAAGTAGAAAGGCACTACGAGAAGAGACTAAGAGACAGAAAGGGAAGTGGAAATAGAGAGGGTATTGGGATAGATGTGTCAGGAAAACAGAAATGAAGACTAATTGGGGGGAGGGAGAGGAAGGAGAGGGGAGATGAGGAATGGGAATAATTAAGAATAAACTATTATGGCATGTGTATATGAAAATGTCAATGTGAAACCAATTAGACTGCATGATAACTTTTAATGATTCAAAGGAGTCACCAATGCTCAGAGAAAACTGGAATGTCTTAATCATTTGCCTACTTATGGATTCTACTGTCCATCCTAAATGGAGCTGTTTCACCAAGGTTTCTTTGCACATAAACACACACCGAGAAAGGACATAGGCTGGAATTGTTCCTAGATTCTACTGGGTTCTTGCTGTCATGGGAAGTGTAGGAGAGAAGTTCATGTAGCACCAGATTGTGCTTCTAGTTGTTGAGCTACTATGAAAGCTGGATCTAGAAAGATAGAAGATCAGTGACAATCCCCTGTCTGGTCAGCTGAGCTGACCAAAGCTATTGGGAGAACCTGAGTCCATCAGTGTGGGCATGGGAATAACTTATTCCAGATACATCCAAAAGTGAAGAAGTCCAGGTCCACTCTCTCACTTAGGCAGCATGCCTCACTTTGTAAGTAGAATGACAAAACATTCTCTCATTTAACTCTTTCCATAATCATCCCCACTAGAGCCATGAAGAACCTAAATCTCAGGGTAATTAGGTACATCTAAGTTCACACTGGAGTCTTAAGTGCCTAGGCTCAGGGACAAAACAAGTCTTCTGACTCCATGGGGGGACTAGAGTGTTTGGCATTCTCTATATCCATCATCTCATTTAATCTGGAGGCTAGTCAAGGCAGCATATTAGAATCCTAAACTTAATAGGATGCTCTTTTGGTGATGCAAGAGCCCTAGAAGCAGAGATTAGCAACATTCCAAACTGTCAAATGTGAAAGAGGTCCATTAGTCTGTGGTACTCTTAAACACTAGGGCCACCATCTATCCAACCTTTTTCCTTCCTTCACTTCTATGACTCTTTTCTCTGTGCTCACACAACTTTTCAAATACCCTGCAGGTCCTAGAATAGACTAAGTTGTCTCATTTCCTGGCTTTTGCACGTTGGCCTTTCAATCTTGACTTCCCCCACATCCGTCGGTCTTGATAATTCTTGTGCATTCTGTCTACCTGTGAGATTACCATCTAAACTCCTTCCTTGGACAAACACAAGAGCACATATATGTTGTGCTGTTACAGTCTTTTCCCCTCGTTGTCTTATGGAAACTTCACATACAAAGCTGGGTCACACTGATCTCTATGATGAATATGTGCTTTCATATTTGTTGAATAAATGTTCACATCTATGAAGAAGCACCTCCAGAGGCTCCTACGAGAGGTCACATGGACTAGAGGTTTCAAGCACACTGATTATGGATTGTGAGAAGGAGGATCTCTTACAATCTAAGAAGAGAATGAATGCTAACCTGTGAACTCTGGGGTCATAGGGACACATTTCCTTCCTTTCTTCAGGTTCATGACCAGTTTCTTGCCTGAGTGACCATTTGGTTAAAAGATATTTCAACTTCCAGTACCCCATGCAAGAGACACTTAATCTTTAACCCATTTCCACAAATGTCCTTCATAGTTTTCAGGTTGTCTTGGTGAACTGAAATCTGGCTGTTTCGTTATAAAAGGATGGACCTAGATTTCATCAAGCTATTTAACTCTTAATTGCCCATCCAGAGGACAACAATGCAGAGGCTGATTTCTTACTCCAACTAAACACAGACTTCTTCCAATCCAATTACTAATAAGCTGACACAAGAATTTAACTCTATCTGCCTGTAGAAAATTCAGTAAATCAAAAGAATTGGCCACATCTTTCTCTGTGTTTATTCTCTCTTTCTCATCTCACTCTCTGTCTCTTTTTCTCCCTCATATGCATTTGTGAACATGAGTGCACACACACACACACACACGCACGCACACACTCACACACACACACACTACAGTTTCTCTGTAAGTTGATCAAATCTGCCAATGTTTTTTGGTAGAGGTGCTAACACCAAAACAAAGGTAATGAAATATATTAATTACATTAAAGATGCTTCAGAGAACCAGAACTTGCTTTAGGAAAGAGTATATCTGGCTCTGAGCTAAGAGAATAACAACAGGCAGATAATTAACAGGTAATAACATTAGCATAATTAGATGGGCCTTGAACTCTTAACCTATCTCCCTCTCTGATTTCTAGATGCAAAGAATAAGATGAACTTTTTATTTTTTCTTCTTGTTCTGGCTTCAATAAATATTACCAACTGCTATCATTTGCTGTCTATTGACTGTTCACCAGATGCTCTAGAGGTAACTGGGCTACAGAGATAAAAATATCTTGGGGTTTAATTTAAAATAGTAAATAAAATTTATATCTACCAAAAGTCTTTTCTGGAAGTAATTCTTAAATCTGTATTTATAAATGAAGAAACTGAGAGTGATTTATTAAAAGCCACTCAACCAGCTAGCTTTGCACAGATTCAATATTAGTTCTCCCTGATTCCTGCCAATGTTCTTCCCAGAATGCTGAAATACTCTATAATAGCCAGTAGTGCCATTATCCTGGTTACCTGCCCTCTCTGGTTGATTCTCAGGGATTCAATATTTTTAGTCTGTTCAAAAGAAGAAAGTCGGAGTTGAGGGTAGAGATGTGATTAACAAGAGGTCAAGAAATCTAGCAGACTAATTGAACAAAAGATCACCATTAAAAGAGTACTTGAAGTCCTAACAGAAAAAACTGATAGGTGGAGCTTAGAAACAAAGGTTGGGCAGTTCCTAAATGTCCATATATGCAAGAAAAACACCAATGAAGCTCCTACTAAAAAACACTACCCACATCTCAGGGCTTCTTCTTGGCAGGTTCTGAGGTAAACATATTCACAAGAGAGAGGTTAATAACTGGTAAGGCTGGACTCCTATAAAATGAGGATTCTCATAACCTAAGCTAATGGGGCTCAGGTGGTCTAGAAAAAAGCACCCTCACTTCCCTAAGGAATTTCCCTGAATTTGAATTTAAGAGAAAGTTGCCCTAAATGACCTAATAAGAAACAAAGAGGCTTCACAAGGTAGATCAGAAACTAATGCTAGGATCTATTTCATCTGCTTCTGTCTGAGGATCCAGTTATAACTTCCTGCCAAAGCTCCCATGGAGAAATTTGCAAGGATTGACCCATGATTAGCAGAGAAAAACCATTCTCTTCATTCTCTTCTCTAGAACTTTGAGCCCAAACCGTGTGGAGCCTCCAGAGCCAGGTTGTAGGCATGGTTAAGAGGATCTATGAAGCATCTCTCATCAGGCTGAGTCTCCCCTGGGCAGGGCCAGCCTCCTCCTTAGAGCCTAGACCCTCTTCTTTAGAACTTAAGCTGACAGCCCAGACTTCTGTTTTGCAAACCTGAACATCTAAGCTTGGTTTTCCCATTGCTGAGATCTTCTAATGAACTCAAGGTAATTTGTTTTCACTACCAGTTCATCTCCTAAGTGTATCTGCCTCTTTCAAAGAATTTTACACTGACTCTTCTTTACTTACTAGATTGATTTTCCCTTCAGCAAAAACTGCTTCGCTTAAAACTTTTTCCAGTATGCACCTTTGTCTCCCTGCCCCACCCTGCCTGCACTCCAAGTTTGGTGAGTCTGTTTCCACAGCACTCTTAGTATCCCTCCCTCACTGTACTTTGTGGATTTAGATAAATTTCTCTGTCCCCCAGGAAACAAGTCTTCAAGGACAGAAATATTATCCAATTCATCCTGTTTCTCCTCTGTTTATTCCAGAATCTGGCACACAGCAAGCTCGGGGAGAGTTTGATGGATGAGTAAATTAAGAAATTACTGAATTTTTCCAGGCAGTGCAGAATAATTATTGTGGGAGACGGGTTTGTGGTTTAGAGCTTTTCCTACATCTACATCTCCGATTCTTTGTTTCTTCATGAACCACAACCATCAAAACGTCTATTTAAAAAATCATCCTTATCCCCTCCCTTATAGCAACACACTTGTCTCTAAGACCTCAGATATTTCTTTAACTCCAGTGTTGTAGCTTCTACTGGATAACTCTTGGCCTTAGAAAATATGCCTTGTGGCCTAACTCATCTCCTGGGGGCTTCAATACATGATGATGTGCCCAAAGGTCTTAACAACACAAGGGGACTCAAAATTCTCAAAATTAATGTGTCTTTTTACATTCTTTGCCTTCCAAAAAGATCTGTTGAAGTTTACCTTTCTGTGAGATAATTCCTTGTCTCTCACAGTTAGCCAATTCGTATGCAAGACTTTGCTGAAAAGTGACTTTTTTAAAAAAAAAAAATCATGGATCCTTTTGATATCTGCTTGGCTATGATCAGAGATAACCGTGCCTTGGACACTGCTGTGTTAACTGCTCTATAATCTGGAAGCCATAAAATCAGCCTTTCCACCCCAAATGCTTTATGTGATATAAAAAGTTGTGCCTTTTCTAGATAAGTCCCCAAAGACACTGTAATGGAGAAGCTGAGTCTTGGTCTGCCAGAAGCCTGAGGAGTTGAAATGGGGCAGGATCAAGAAGATGGCTTTACTAGGAATGAGAGATACCAAAACAGACCACAGAGATGAGGGTAAAAACAAACCCCAAAACTTACAAGGTAAACTTGGTAAAAATTTTCAAGGTCAGAAGAAAAAAAAAAAAAACTCAGGAAGCCTAGAAAGTCTACATAGAATGAGGCTCTGCTCTCTTAGATTTGTTGAAACTAGGAAGCCACTGTAGAAGATCAAATAAAACTGCTGGGAGCACAGAGAAGGTAATAAAGGAGTCATAGACCAGAACCTGAGGCCCTGGCTTTCTGTTTAGAAGGCCATGTGACTGAACAAACTCTCTTTGAGAATAGTTTTAAGAAAAACTATTTTCTGTGGGTGAGAGAATAACTCAATAGTAGAACACTTGCTTGGCATGGATAAGACTCTGGGTTGTACCCTAGTATAGATGAGGACAAAGAGGAAGTTGTGCGCCAACAGTGTCTTAGAAGTAACTCCATCTTCTTGGACTAATGCCACACATTGGTGTAGCTGGTCTTTGCTACATTGTGGGGTCTTCTTTTTCCCACACTTTCCCACCAACTCCCATTTCATCCCCTATCAGTAGATAGGAGAGAAAGAAGAGTAGAAGGGGAGTGAGAGAGATAAGGTTCAATGAATCTTACTTTTTTCTTTTGTTTCTTCTTTGACCATGACTACTCACAAACTCCCATGAATGAACAACAACCATCACTGCCTCAGGGCTCTAGAGTTATATACCCTCTGAAAAGTTCCAAGAACTCCAACCATCACACAATCACAGAAACTATCTACAACTGGCAAATCCACACCTCTGCTAGAGCATGAGGCAAATCATAGTCAGCTACTGTGGACAGTGTGAAGCAGCGCCATATCCCCGCACCTGGGGATAAAACAAAGCACATTCTTAAAATATTTCTGTGGTTTTAATAAAGAAACCAAAATTCCAGAATCTTCACTACACATTGGTCTTTCCTGAAAAACCTGAGTCTCTCTTCCTCTAGCATTCACCTCCCCTTTCTCTTTCCTAGTCCATCAAAGCACAGGACCTTCACCTACTGTGGCTCATTTGTTGGTAATACAGACAGAGAGAGGAATGTTCCTGCCACATGTGTTCTTGCTTATTCTTGGTACTTTCCAGAGAACTAGAGTTTGGAGAAGATGAAGGGAGGGACAGGCCTCTATGCAGGATCAGTTACAAGTATTGCTGTCTGGCTTCATAATATAGGAAATAAACCTAAGCACTGCAGACAGTCAGCATGTGGGAAAGCCTGGACCTTTTACCAACTAGAATCTCCAAAGGTCAAATTAGTGATGTGTAATTTAAAAGAGAAACAAATGAAATGAACAGAGTGATCAGATCTGAACTGATTACCTCAGCTGAGGGACCAGGGGAAGGCAACTTCCACGCCCTTTGTGTCAGGTGATACAGTTTGGGCTAGGCTACTGGGATTGATAAACTCAAATTTCAGTAGCTTATCACAGAACAGTCACATATTAGTTGAACACTTATAAACATTTTCAAAGCTGAAATTTTGAGTAAAATAGCTTCTGTTTACTGTGTACCTGTTTTATACACAAGAGTATTCCATAAACTGCATAAATTATCCCTTTTGTATGTGTGAAGAATTTGAAACTTAGTAATGAAGAGAATTGACTAAAGTCACACAATTAGCAAATAATAGAACGAGGATTATAAACCAAAGCTATTGCACGCTAAGGTCTAGGCTCTTCTCTTACTCCATACCTTTAGCCTCTGAAAGCATGTTCATTCCCTCCCCCTTTCCTAGGTCCATCTTCCAGCAGAAGATAAGATAAATCATTTGAAAAATGTCCTGAGCCATGTCTTTCCACAGAATCACATGTCTTATTCTTTTAGCTTGTCCACTGTTGGTGATGGAGTCAGCAGTGCATTGGTATGCATTGTGTATTTGTCTCCCTACACCATAATCACATCAAGCATGGCATCATGCATCACCAGAGACCAGTATTCATCCTAGAAGGTTATCAGAGAGTATTGTGAGTTCATTCGTTCACAGAATGTTGAGTGATCTTCAGATATGTGATAACAGAGCATAAGATCACTAAAAGTCTACATTCCATAGATTCTTGTATTTCTTAAATTTAACATAGTATCAAGCATAAATCATATTTTCCTACCTTTAGTGACTGAAGCAGTGGACCCTATTGCTCATGTGCCCAGAATAGAGTCAAGAAGTAGGGAAGAAGTGATTTTGAAAAGATGAAACAGGAGTGCTTGCTGATGAACAAAGTATTTGCAGGGAGGGAAGGAATAAATGACAGAATATTAAGGATACTGTCTTCAGAAACTATCTCAGATCTCTGGGAGTGACAAGCCATATAAGCAAAGTATATGCAACATTTTTCCTAGACTACCCCCACCTGTGGGCGCTACTAGGGTCCCATTTACTGTAATCACTTGTGACTGGCTGCCTCATGCTTCTCCCTATCTGATGACAGGATTCTAATGTTCCTCATTGTTTCACTCAGGTATTTCTGGTTGTCTACAAGTAGCATGGCACACAATCTCACAGGGGATGTAATTCACTTCTACACTGTGTCTAGCATGTTGGATCTTTCTTGCTTAACCAATCCTGTGAGGGGTCTTGCTTCCTACATCTGAGAGTGTCCCTACTCTACTTTGGGCTCCCAGCAGACATTGGGAAAAAATAAAACCAAGGGCTCCACCTATTTATTTTAAGCCACCAAAAACTATAGCCACAAACCCCACATCTACTTCAGTCTTAAATGGCACAGATGTTCACCTTTTGGAAGCAGCTTTTTTCCAACGGCCTCTTTCCTTGGAGCTCAAACATGGGTCATAGCCTGCTCTGGGAAAATATCTCAGCCAGACATCCACTGTCACCTGCCCTTTCCCTCAAACCAAGATTACTGTCTGTCCTTTGTGTTAATTTTGATTTCTAAGGATCTTGTAAATGTATAACTGAAAAGGTTTCATCCCGATAGTCCCCCACAGTCTAAGCTAAAACTTGAAGCCAACTTTGAAAGGGTAAACATGATGATCTGTGTTCTTTGTAGAATCATTTCCAGATCATGAGTGTGGTTATTTTTCTGTGTGAATTTAGTATCACCCATACTCCAGACCTTCTAAAACAATGGTTCTCAACCTTCCTAATACTGTGGCCCTTTAATACAGTTTCTTATGCTGTGGTGACCCCAACCATAAAATCACTTTATTGCTACTTCATAACCACAATTTTGCTACTGCTAAAAATTTCAATATAAAATATCTGTGTTTCCCGATGGTTTTAAGTGACCCCTGTGAAAGGGTGTGCCCCACACATTGATAACCACTGTTCTAAAAGGAAAGCTTTCTGTGCAGGCCCTCATTCAGCCCTCTCCACATTCCTTCGCCTCACCCCTGTGCTGTAGGCATCATTACTTCATTCTTCAGGTCTTGTGAGGGAAAGTACCTAGACATGGCAGCTAGCTCCGGCATACTAACTCTAGTCAAGCGTTTGTGGTGACTTCCTGGCTTCAAAATCTTTGTTTTCTACCCTTCCTGATTTCCTGTTTTAGGACTCACTCTGATTTTCTCTTTTGTGCTTTATCCACTAGCTCTGAAACCCAGCACATTCTTCCTGCTGCAATCTTAGAGTCTCTTAACAAAAGTTAATTTTCTTTTTTCTCCCAAGCCATTCATATATAGGCTTGGGTCTCCTTTTCCTTGGGACTGTTCAAACATGGCCCATCCTTATGATGGGCATTTATTTCTGACTTATCCTGACTTTGAAAGATCTTGTAAATACCATGGCCTCAGGGAATATTCTAAATCTCAGTTTAGTACTTAGTTTAGTTGACCACAAAACAGAAGCAATAACAGGAGAACATATCTAAAGTTCTCACAATGCCTGAATCAGTAAAGCAGAGTGAACAGAGTGCTGAAGAGGAACTGATGCTCACTGAGCATTCACCACAAGTTCTACTGAGTGCCTCATGGATCTTCTCTCGATGCTTCCAGCACTGTGTTGTGAGCACCATTAGCATCTCATTTCACAGATATGCAAAGTGATACCAAAAGAGGTTAAAGGGTTTGCCCACAGAAATTTTTAAAAGTGGTAAATCCTCAAGTCCTCATCTTTAAGATTCACATCTTGGCACAAACCCTCTGTAGACACAGTGTGAGGCTACTTTTACATGAATGGGTAAATGGATTCATGTTCCCTTTCACCCTTTTCTATCAGTGCCTGAGACAGCAGTGCCCCAAGACTTTCCCAGTCCCCAGAGGAATTTAAGATGTTGAACTTTACTCTTTCCATACTATTCCTGCCCAGTCCAACCTCTGGCCGAGTTCTTTGGCAAATAACAGCAGAGGGAGAGATCTGTTCACAATTCATGATTTGCCAGTAGAGCACTCCTGCAGAGCCAGAGTCTCCTGCCAAGCAACTTCCCCTGTCCCTCTGATATGCAGATGTGTGCAAGAATCCTGCACATCTGCACAGGGAACATCTAAAAGCTGTGACTTGGCTGGAAATAAGGAAAATATGAGTGTCAGCTCTATAGGAATAGCTGTTCCTTGGAGGCCAAGCAGGGGAGAATAGCAGATCATGGCTGGGACTGGTCATCCCTGAAGCACACTTCCTTGGGGACAGTTTCTCTGCCTTTGGTACTTTAGAAGCTTCTTTCCTCACATCAAATGGCAACATAGGCCAGAGAAAAGTATGACCAGGGAATCTTAGCATCACTGTTGCTCTTGGTGTCACCCAGGCAGACTCCTGTGCCAAAAAAAATAAAAAATTAAAAAACTAAAAATAATAATAATAATAATAATAATGATGATGATGATGATGATGATGAAAAAAGTGGTCAAGAGTCTTGGAATTCTGCTCAGAGAAAAGGAAAACTTGGAAAGAGTAGATGTTTTGCCTTCCAAAAGATCTCCCAAAGGATTCTTTCTTTTAAAGACACGCTCTTGATCTGCAACCTAGGCTGCCCTGAAATTCATGGTCGGATCATCTTAGCCTCCTCGGTTCTGGGATTACCTGCATGTGCCACAACACCTGACTTCTGCAAACAAAAGAAACAGAATTCAGAACCAGGATTGCCATAGGAACACCAGAAATGGGGCTATTGCAGTGCTGAGTGCCCTATACACATACACATGTGCATAAGCGCGCGCGCACACACACACACACACACACACACACACACACCTACCTCAGTCAAAGCTGCCTATACCATTGGGATCAGCTGCTTTGGAAAGTAGTGTGTTCTGTGTCTGTGCTAGAGTGTGAGATAAGCAGACCCCCTCCTCACTGGGGAGAATGACTGTTGTAGCTGAGTCCCCACCACAAGGTGAGAGGCTGCATCATTTTACCCTCTTCTTCTACCTTTATGTGGAAATTGATTTAACTTAGGAAGTATACCCAGGCCTCCAAGGGTTCAAGGATTTGCCAAGGTTATGAAGAAAGGCATGTAGTGTGTGTGTGTGTGTGTGTATTGAAGATATAAAAGATGTGATTATTTGCAGAACCTAATCTCATGCCTCCTCATGCTAGCTGAACTGTATTACAAAAATATTCTCATTCGTATTTGGAATGGTATGTTTCTAAGCAATCATCATTCTGAATACTCATTCCAACCAGGAGTCGACCTGAATACTGAATAGAATAAAAATGTATATATTAGATTACTTATTCAAATGCCTATCTGGCAGTTTGGATAGAATTAAGCAATAGTCCAATCTGGCTGTTGTTTTATGCATGGGATGTCAAAGCTAAACATCCCTGAGAGAATATTCTTTCATTCTTTTGCTTCACAGAGCCTTTCCATCCCATCCTGTTCACAGATGGGGAGACAGAATGTTGGCAGGGGACTGGGCAGGGAATAGGAGGCCAGTGGTTACCATTTACCAGCTAGGCAAGGTGATATTGTCCTCACTGGACAAAGGAAACAACTTAAGCTCAATGTGGTTAAGGGACTTGGACAGAGCCATGTGTCTGGTAGAGGGCAGAGTTGGCCTCCCAGTATACTGTCAGCTTACTCATGACACACTACTCACCTAAAACAGTACCAAGAAACGTGTTCTTCCTTTCATGCCACCAGAAGAACATCAGGCTCTGCAGCTATGAAATCTTTAGAAGCAACGATATTATTCCTGGTCTACAGTTGAGGAAATTCACATGAAGATATGGAACTATAGCTGAGAGTCACCAAAACAAGGATTTTGCCACACAGCTATTCTACCTACATATCTAAATGCTCCAGAATATCAAGTGATAAAATACTGTTTTGCATCTACAGTAACAAAAGCAAGAATTCAGTTTTATCTTTTGAAATGAACTGAAGTAATCCCTTTGATACAGACTGCCTACTTAGGCCCTTACTTAGGTGCCATTTATAAATCAAAATGTCCCTGAATTCTCTTTACCAAACAAACCCCAAAGCACTTCAAACCTAATGTGGGACATTCTTCCAACCAAGACATGAGTACTTGAGTCTAAGGACCACATTGGGTTGGTCTCTGTATCTCCAGTCTAAGGTCTGGCGCCCAGCAGGGGTCCGGGAAATTTTCTGAAAAAAAAAAATATGGCTATTTGACTAATCTTAGTGCAAAGCTGTTTCATAATAAAATCTTGAGTTCAGGGAAGCTTGAGAAGGGAGTCATTTCTAGTACCCAGTCAATTAAAAAATGGTCTGAAAACTTAACATGGCATTTCATCCCCACTAAAGAGTAACTGAAATCTAGAACAAACCCTAAGCTCCCTGTGGTTCTGCCAGTGCTTGGAGAAAAAGAGAGCACCCATCTGCAGCATCCTTTGCACTCAGACTTGAAGCCATAGTCAATCTTCCCAGATGACCCTGAATTTCCTTCAGTGTTTAATTCAGTTTCCCTCCAACCTCTTAAAGGCAATAGGAGTCCTTCCCTATATGAGCTAACCCCTTGCTCCTCTCTCTAACCTCATGCACCTTTCCTTTACTGATTACCAGATGCCTGTCTTACTATTGTCAGTTCTGAGTGATCAGATCTGCCTGAGGAGATGCAGATGAATAGTCCAGACTCTGAGTTAAAATCCCAATTCCATCAGTGAATAGCCATAGGTCTTTGGAACATTTATTTAGGTACTCTGAGGCAGTAACATGGTACTGAGGTACAATACTCTCAGGCCCTAGTAACTGAGTCTTTTCTGCCAAGCCAGGGAGATCATGTTTTATCTGAAGGCAACTCTAGAATGGAGTATCAATATTAGGGTTTCTAATCTGCAGATCATAGTATCAAGTATACCTTTGAAAAAGGCTTTGGTTGGAGCATAATGCATCAATTAGTTGATAAGAAGTAAAGAAAAGAATCCGGGAAGAAGACTTTGTAGGGATAGTCCTGTGTCTACAGATTAGCAGGATATGTGAGGCCATACACAGGTGCAGCTGGTATGGTCTGGACAAAGAAGGCAAAGATAAACAAAAGCTAATGTTTGTGAGCTCCTCTGGAAGCCAGTAATTCCACTGAATCTTATTTCACTGAATCTTTTGGACAATTTTGTTTTGTTTTGTTTTCTGTTTTTCTAGACATGGTTTCTCTTTGTAGTCCTGCAGACCTAGAACTAGCTCTGTAGACCAGGCTGGCCTTGAACTCACAGAGATCTGCCTGCCTCCCAAGTGCTGGGATTAAAGGTATGTGCCACCACCACCTAGCTTCATTCAAGACTTTTAATCATCTGTGATATGATGGGGAGACTGAGATATTGAGAAATTAAGTAAATTATCCTTAAAGGACTATTACAGTTTAAATATGAAATTTCCCCCAACAGAATCATTGTGTTGTTTACTTGGTGTCCTTGGTGCTATTTTAGGAGGACCAACTCTTAAAAAGTGTCTTCTGACTCATATGGGCAAGCTGCAGTGCATGTACTACCCCCCTCCCCAACACACACACACACACACACCACACACGTCAAAAAGAATTAAGCAGAGATTGGAAGAACCATTCAGATGGTAAAATCTGCAGGACTTATTGAGAGATTAGCTAGAACAATTGAAAAAAGGAAGAGTGTGGGGCTGTAGCTATGTGATAGGGGCCTGGTGCCAGGAGCAGGAGAAGCTCCTACTGTCCCTTCAGGGTCTCTGGGGCTTCAAGCCTTTGCCCAACCTTACCAGGCTTCCTCTCATGGTCCACCACCCCACAACGTTGTATTGTAGGGTTGTTGGATTGGATGCTGGCCAGTGCTGTAGGGCAGTGCTGAGACACGGCTCTGGGAGTGGGAAAGCTGAAGCTGAAGTTAGAGGGTTCCCCAGATGAGGCCAGAGCCGTGGGGTTCACAGGCTCTTGGATATCCAGGCACTGCTGCAAGTATCAGAAGAGCAGAGAACACAGTTGGGGGCCCTCGGTCTGTGTCTACCCTGGGCTGGCAGAGGGAGGAAAGGGAAAATGCCGCTACTAGTTCCTTGGTTTGTTTTGTTTTGTTTTGGGGTTTTTTGTTTGTTTGTTTGGGGGTTTTTTTGTTTGTTTTGTTTTTTGTTTGTTTTGTTTTTTGGTCCATGGGGGTGATTGTCCTTAGCTTGATGGCAGTTGTGGCTGGGAGTGCAGAGAGGCTTTCTACTTCTACTGGAGACTGGACTGTGGTTCTGTAGGTGAAGGCCTTCTCCATGGCTACTCATGGTGGATTTCGATAAAAAAAGACAGTCCATGGTTCTAAAAAGTTTATTGTCTTGGTGGAAAGTGGATGTGTAAAACCATACCCACTTCTCAGGGTGGGCCTGGAATTAAATATCATTTGCAAGGAGGAATGTCTGGGAAGGGAAGCTTATTGGCAACTCCCTCCGGATCTCTAGATGCCTCATTATCATGGAGAACTCTGGTTTGAGCCTACTTGACTGTGGTCATGTCTCTTTTCCTATTGTCTTGGTCTGAGATGTTAGGGATACCTCATCTATATGTGGAAGGGCTTGGAGCATTGTCCTTATGTGACTGATGGCCACAAATCCATGAGAGGCTACAACTATGTGACAGGGGCCTGGTGCCAGGAGCAGGCAAAGTTTCTACTGTCTCTTCAGGGTCTTGGAGCTTTAAGCCTTTGGCTCGACCTTAGCAGGCTTCCTCTCATGGTCCACTGCCTCCCAGGAGAGAATAGAGCAAAGCTGACCCTCCATTTTTTCCTGAGGTCCAGAGGTCCCAAGGAGAGACAGCATTTTAGCCCAGCTTTGGTTAATGCCAAAACACTTTTGTTTTCCATAGCTTCCAAAATTTTACCTCAGAGCTTAATGTTCCAGAGACAATAGAGGAAAGGCTGAGATCTATACTTTGCCCAGGATACTACGGGTCCTTTATTTAAACCACTATACTATGAATAACTGCTTAAAATGCTGAAGGTAATGTCTCTTTACACTAGTGTTTACTATGAATTACAACGTAAAGTTTTGCTTCTTTGGTGCCAAAGCCAACTCAAGAGCAATGGGAATACCTTTGGAAACCTCGGAGGAAAGAATAGCTGGGGGAGGTCAGTGTGAGTGTGAACTCCATAATGTGTCTTTTCCAAGGCTGAACCCTGGAAGACCATGGTGCATTACAGATCCTAAACACAGCAGGCCAGTCAAGTAGACTATAAATCTTGAATCTAGGGTAGGGGCTAGTTAAATCAGAGAAACTGACTCTAGATCCTATCTGGATAGGTCAAAGGGACAGAAATTCGAGAGTGACATATAAGAATAGAAAGCAGAGTGTGAATCTGTGGGCCATGGATTGGAGTGGAAGCTAGGGCCAGAGGCAGGGTTTGCAGGTCATTTGCCATTGCTGGGAGAAAAGTGTTGGAGCCTGTTAGGACCCTGCGTGGAGAGAGCTTTGTTAAACATACTGAGCAGTCCCAGTAGCTCTTAGGAGAAGGTAATGGCAGGACACATGGACCAGGAGCATGCTGCTGTACATGCAGTTACCTTCAATGTGTGCTCATCATAGTACCACTTTCCTTTTGCTTCTGAATTCACTAAAGGCTTCTAATGCCCTAGTCCCAGCGCTGGGCAATGGGAAGAGAAAATAACTAGGATACAGGCTTGCTCTCAAGATGCTCTGACTAGTGGGGGCACAGACATGAAAGTTTGTGACAGAAGGCTCTTCAGGACACTGTAATCATAAGCATGGAGAAACAGGCCAACCTAAGAAGTCTGGGAAGGTTCTCAGAAACAGACAGTGGTGAAGTGAAGCTTGAAGCCTTAGGGTTAGACAAAGGTTGGTGAGAAAGCCACTGAGTGCAAAAGCACAGCCTCAGTCCAAGCACGAAGCAGCATGATGTGCCTACTGCGTGGAGATGTAAGGAAAGGTACAGGTAAGGCTAGAAATAGTCAGGGCTCTGCTGGATCTGAGACACAGAAGCATGGCCCCCATCCTGAAGCTGATCGGAAGCTCCTGTGGCTTGAGGCCACAGATGACCATGGTTATTTTTAGTTTTATATAGAAATTACTATATATAGTAAGAAGCCTGGTAAGAAAGAATGTATTAGAGAATACCAGGTGGAGGCTTTGATAAGTCTTTAATTTGATGCTTGAAGTCAAAAGTCATTTGTACTTTGGTAAAATTAGGGAGGATTCAGAAATGGGAACAAGGTTTTTGGAAGTACAGATAGATATAAAATGTTAACATTTGTAACCCTGTGTTTGGCGAGTTAAATCTATTCCCTACTCTATAAAAGTGGGTGTGTCAGATAAAAGACTCGAACATGAAATCAGGCAACCCATTTCAGCTCTGTGCATCTGAGGGCACACACTTTCAGAACAGGTCTAGTTTTTCTATCCAGGAGTCAATGTGCTATGTGACTACAAGAGCCTGCAAGGAGTCTTTTGCAGAAATCAGTGATAGAGGATGAGGAAATTCTCCAGCAGCTAGTAATCCAGAAGTCAGGATGACAGAATTGCCCTCAAAGGGAAAATGTGACTAATACAGAATAAAGAAGAAAAAGTATGTGTGGATGTGAAATGATTTTTAGAGCATTATTGATGATGATGTTTTGGTTGTTGCTACTCTAGCTCTCAATACAGACCACCTCACCTGTGGTCACCTAGATGTATAGGACCTATTACTTCCAGGGAAGTCAACAACTCTGTGCCTGGTATTAGCTAAGCATCTCACTATTCAGTTCAATCCTGGGACTAACTTTCTGGAAGTTTTAAAAGATACCATAGCTTAAGGTCACTGTCTCATAAGACTGCAATTTGTGATACCAGCCTCAAGCAGTAGGTTTTCATATATACTCGTGGCTGATTATAAATCATGGGTTCCCATAGCATCCACTGAATGCTGTTAATTTGTGTCAGAGTGTCAGAGAGCTTAGGAAAATGTTTTGCTTATGTTTGTTTACTGGTCTATCTTAAAGGACTTGGATGAACAATCAGATAACATTTTAATGTCATCTTCCTCATCAAATTCCTGAGGCATGCACATGTTCATCTATCTGTAAACTCATCAAAACTCACTAGACAATGATGGGCAACTCAACCTTCCATGCTCTTCGGTTGCCTGGATGTATACTGGCTATCCTGAAACTTTGCATGGGCCTCCACCTACCACTCACTGTCACAGAGGAAACTTGAGGATAGTACTAGTTCTATTTTATGCAGATCAAATAAATATTTCATGACAATGCTACTATCATTCTTTTCTCAGAGAAAGAGTGCAAGCTTGATTGAATCCATATAATCTGGAACCAAGGGACAAGCATGTGGGAGCAAGAAGGAATCTTAGAGAGTAGAATGAGAAGCCAGGCCTTCAAATAACATGGAGGACTAGGGAAGGACCATACTTCAAAAATACAAAGAACATTTGGGCACCAAAGTGTTTCCAATGGCAATATCTAATTGAACCTCAAGCTTGGATGGCCAAACAATAAAAGACATTAAGATTCCTCCCCATCAAAATCTGAAATTAATCTCGTTCTATTGTCCTTATGTTTTTGCTGTCTAAACCAAGACTTTGGCAATTTAATGATGAAAACTCTGTTATAGCATAAGAGTTTGTATGAGATTTATAAATGCTACAATGTTTATTTGACAATAGACTACATTTTTCTTTTTCTTTTCTTTTTTTAAACTTTTAACTTTCTATCAAAAAACAAAAAACAAAAAAAAAAGTGGGTGTGTGCAAGTGTGTGTGTGTGTGTGTGTGTGTGTGTGTGTATGTGTGTTTAAAGGCACTTTCAACTATAATTTTTTCTTCTTACAGTATAAAATAGATGTTTATGTTATTGACTTCCCTAGAGAACCCATGCTCTGGGTTCTGCTTTCCTTATGTCCCTAATCTCCCTGATTTCCTTGTGGGGAATGTTTCCTTTGTCACACAGTTGTATAGTCTCAGGATCTGCTCTAGAATTAAAGCCATTATGTGATCAGCATCAGTGTTCATTGTATGGTCCTGGTCTAAGACAAGAAGACTGATTAGTCTATGGCTCTGGAATGAGAAAATCATCCAATTGAGGCCTTTGAAATCATGCCTTTAAACTCATTATCTCTATGTCTGGTGCTATTACCAACCTGACAAATTGTACTGAAAGGTTGTGGACACATGGATACTCTAGGGTCCTGAATGTGCCCAGCTCTGCATATCTGGAAACTGGGAGAAAAATGAATATTCCAGAGCCTCACAGTCTCCTTTCTTCCCTCTAAGACAGCATCACTGCCATCACTATTTGAGAGTGCCTGTTTAATAGAGCTCCTGAAGGGAGGGACTCTCATAGGACTCATTAGTCTCTCTTAATTTGTTAATCCTACTCATTTTAGTTGAAAAATCTACTAGCTATGAGCACCTTGATAGATGCTGAAGATGTAGAAGTTAACAAGCCTCACCCAGCCTCTGCTTTCGTGAACATTACTATTTATGGATAAGAAAATGGAAGCCATGAAAGGAAAGAAAGAAAGAAAACAGAGTTCTCTCTTTATATATATATATATATATTTTTTTTCCTTTAAAATAGGAACTCATTATTCGTGGCTGCCCTGGAACTCTTTATGTAGACCAGGCTGGCCTCAAACTCACAGAAACCCACCTGGATCCTGGGTGCTGGGATGAAAGGTGTGTGCCACAGTGCTCAGCAGAGAATAAAGTTCTATGAAACAGAGAACAATGATTCTAAGCATGCTTGAGATCATAGAAATTGATGTATGAGGCCTGATAAATAAGATTTAATTGAACAATAAATAATATTGGTGGGAAGGATTACAAATAGGGCATCTTGTATGAAACCTAGAAGTAGATGAAAGTTAGCCCTTTGAGGATGGAAGTCATCTTTATCTTCATAACGGTAGTTGGACATATGACTCTACATGTGTGATAAAATCACAAAAACTAAATATACATGCATATATGAGAACATATACAATTGGTAAAATATAAATAAGGACAATAGATCATAATAATGACACCTTATGGGTATGATATTGTACTGCAGCATGCAAGATGTTACCACTGGAGTAATCTGGGTGAAAAGCACATAGGATTTCTCAAGGCTATTCTTATAAGTATACAGCTCAGTTCTCAGAGTACTTGTCTGGTACGCATGAAACCCTGGAGTTAATGCCCGGCACCACATAAAACCAGAGATAGTCCCTCATGCTATCATCTCTGCATTTGGCAAGTGAGGGAAGAAGGGTCAGAAATTCAGTGATGGGTCAAGGCCAGCCAGGAAGTATGAGGACCCATTTCAGAACAAACAAAAAGCATATAAGATTTTACATTAACTTAAACAGTTGGAAGAAGAAGGTAGGGGAAGAAAAAAAGAAGGAAGACAAAACTCTGGCCACTCTAAGTGATGCAGAAAATAAAAGGATGTCACATGGGGTAAGGCCAGAGAGTTGATAGGAATAAACCATTTAAGACTGAAATCAAAGGACACTTTATGTAAAGATAGATGAAACGCCTTTAAAAAGTCTATTTGAAGAATATCACGATCATATTTACATTTGGGAAAGTTCTGTTTTAGAGAACATATTGAGAAGGGTAAAGATTAAGAATAAGACATTTGTAAAAAGAAATTTTAACTAGGATATAGTCAGAAGTAAGAGAAATTGATTTGAGCCACTTTTGAGGTGCAAAATCCATGGGCGTTTGATGCCTAAGAGGTGAGAGGCTGATGGGAGTGAAAGCCGACTCATGGATTGCTAACTCAGCCACTAGATAGACAGACGATGGTATTCTCAAAGCGTGGACACTGTGGGCACACTGCTTCACACCTGCAATTCAGCACTGCAGAGGCTGAGGCAAGAGGATTGCCGGAAGTTCAAGGCTTGCCAGTGCTACAGAGTGAGATCTTGTCCAAGAATAAAAAGTGGGGGGGAGGGGGTGGACAAAAAGAGATGAAATTCAGAAAGAAAGGTTTTCAAAGAAAAATTTGTTTGTGATATCTGAGACCTTAGCTTCTAGGTATCTGGTTAAGTTATTTTATTCATAAACATCAGAAGCACAGGAAAGAAGCCTGTACTAGGTACGCACAGCATGAAAAGGACAAAATACTGAGGATTCTTGTATCAAAAATGGATATTGAGGAAGAGAATCCTGCCATGGAGACTGAAGAGCATCAAAATGGTAGGAAGAAACCTGAGTGTAGCATCTTATGCCTGTAGTCAGCGCTTGGGAGGCTAAGACCAGAGGATTACTGTGAGTTTGTGGCCAGCCTGGGTTACAGGGAGAGACTTTATTTCAAAAAATCCAAATAAAGACTATCAGGATTATCGAGGGCAGCTGTGAGGTGGCACACCAAGAAAACCGTCCTTAAGTCAGTGTGCCATGGTGACTTTAGGATGCCAATTTCATGGAGGCTGTAATGCAGCAGGGCTGAGTAGTGGCTTCAGCATAGCTGGTGCCAGCATCAGTGTTCTTTCCAAAGGTTTTCTGGGGGAAGAGGAAAAGGAAGTAAACAGATAGACAGAGGGAGGGGGAAGATTTGGGATAGTGCTCATCTTTTTCAGGAAAAGACTTGAGTTTAGAATGTGTAGATCAGACAGGAGGAGAAGTCAAGGTTAAACATTCAGAAGAGTGCAAGGGCTGTGGTAGAACAGGTGCCTGTGAACACTGGCTTCTGAGACAAATGAGCAGAGACCATGCTTCTGTGGGTACAGCCTGTGTTCTGTTGCACCCCACTGCCTATTCTAAAAATGCTGTAATGCTTCCTCTTTCTGAAACATCTGTGTCATTAAGAACTGTACTAAAGAAAAACCACACACACACACACACACACACACACACACACACACAACCACCCACACCTTCTCAAACTCCCTAGACAGGGCTCAACTTCAGACTCTAGCCAAGGAGCTTCCTCTGACAAACCTGCATGGCTCTATTGGCCCTTCCCCCACTGCCCCTCACCCAGACATTGAGCACAACAGTAAAACCACAGAGCAGCATAAAGAAAAGCTTCCTCTATAGCTCCAATTCCCCCTATTCCCCAGGTGATCCCCCACCCTACGCCACCCCACTCCCATCAGAAAATAGGCATATGGCAAGACAGATAGTGTGTGCTCTGACTCAAGTCTTTATGTCCACTTTGAACAGCTGATCAACAATCCAAATAGCTGAGCGGCTGGTACTTCAAGGGGGCAAGGCCTCATCCAGGCACCCTCAGTATCAGTCAGCCCTCCTTATGAACTAGTACTAGTTTGTCTAAGGCACTTAACTTTCTTGTTTAGCCAATCATTGGGTTGCATGAAGAGTAAAGAGAGAGGACATAAATAAAAGACCCAGGTATATTCTTAATGAGTTCACATCTCCTTCTCCTTCTTGCCAAGAGCCAACACTTCCTTTCTCCCAGCAAGTGCCTAAGGCTGAAGGCCAAAGGCACAAATCCAAAAGAGAAAAGACTTATTTATTTCAGGAAACACATGGCATGAATAAATCTCAATATAATCCCATTTTCCCTTAGGGTTTCTCTTAGTTCGGGGTGTGGTGGTGGTGGTGGTGGTAACATAACAGAGCTTTAGATTTAATATGTGAAATGAATAACCAAACAATGTTGAGGGTGAGGTGATGTGAGAATGTGAGAATGATGTTCTTCAAGTTTGCTTCATCACCAAGTTTCTCTAAGTATGTGCTCCCCTGGTGCAATTAAGCATTTGTTTACACATCATTAATTACCTGGCAGAGAGGTCTGGCTGGAAGGAATATGGCCGAGAGAGACACAGCTGGAGAGCTGCAACCTTATGCCAAGTGAGAATCCCACAGAAGTACAGATAGATAGTAAAACTCAGAAACGATTGGCAAGCCAGGGATAGAGGTCAATTCCCTGGAGCTGAGTATGGAGACACAGGGAGACAGACTTGTAGGTAGGGCTGACTTCCCTACCTACAAGTGGTGCTTCAGTGGATGAGAGAAGGCAAGAGGAAAACAGGAACAAAGACAGGGGTAGGAAAAAGATAAATTCATTTGCAACCTTGGAGAGCTCAGTGTCTCCGGGACATCAAAGCACAGGAAGGAGTCTGGAAGGCAGATGAGCAGTAGTTCATCTGCCACATTCCAGCAATGTCTCAACACAAGTAGGATGACTAAAATTCTAAACAGAGTAACTAGTCTTCTGCTTCTGCACTAGAAGGTTCTCTAGACTGGGCAGTGTTTTACCCCCTGTCCCACATATCTGTCAAACTTCTGCTCATCTTTTAGGTATCAACTCCAACTGTCCTCTCTGAGCTGTCTTCAGACAGACAGGTTTTCCCTTTCACGGTCAGACTACCTCTACTTATATACATTCCCAATAACATGGAGGCTCTCCCGATGTCTTCCTGGCATGATGAGGATTACATAAGTAATGGAGGAATTCAATATACTTCACTTCTTCTATTATAATGAGTGCCTTGCCTTTGCTCCCTTGGATAAGTCCCAACTGTGTCAATGTCTTAGGGCTGCTACAAATTGGGTAGCTTAAAACAAGCATAACCTCTCCAGGTTTAGAGATTGGAACTGAAGGTCAAATTATCAGGAGGACATTGTTCCCTCTGAGTCTCCAGGAATAATTTCTGCTTGCCTCTCCCTAGTGCCTGGAGGTGGCCTTGTTTGTATAGTTTTGTTTAACCTACCTGTGGTTGTATCATTCCAGTCTCTGCTTGACCACCCTACGGTCGTCTTCCTAAGTCCCTGTCTTTCACAGACACTAGAGATTCAATACGCAATATCACAAGCGTTATTTTCCCAGTGTGTAAGGCCTATCTTACGGTGTCTCTGTTCCAGCATTTAAAATAGTACCTGGCAGAGGTCTAGTGGCCCAGGGAACGGCTTTAAGAATGATTGACCATAAGGGCATGTTTTCTAAATCAATATGCTGCATATTTTATGGATATAGGGGCTCTGTGAACAGTGATCTCTGCCAGATGCTCTCTTGCCTTCTGAATGTGCTCATTTAATCAAGGCCCTGGATGTTGTTTCCCTATCCCAGAGATGAGGAATCCAAACAAGTCAAGTGACCTGTTGACATCTGCACAGTTAATGGGATTCAGATTCCTTGTGGCATGGTTTCCTGACTCAGCTCACTCCACTGAATTCTCCATTTGCTCTTAGCCAAAAGGCCCAAAGCAATGCCATCCACTACCTTTTCCTTTACATTTGTTTCAGTGAAGACCCTTTGTAAGTCCAGACTACCTCAGTTTCATTTAGGGCAGTCCTACAAAATGGGCTGGGTTTGAACATTGTCCAGCACATTAGGTTAGAGGATCAACAGCATCCCTTAAGATGTGGGAGGAAAGAGGGTTAGTACAGAAGAGGGGATCTTTAAAATGGAAGTTGACTAGAGGAAGATTTGGAAGGGCACTTCCACTTATAGAGAGAGAAGTAATATGCCTTTTGCCACCCCTCTCCAGCAAGCATGCTCACTTCAGTGGTGAACCTTGAAAATGCTGATTCCCATATGTCTCTAGGACTGGATAGGCCAATGCCCTAAGAATGGGCAAGACACCCTTGTACTGAAGACTTGTCCCTATAGCATAGAAAACAGGACAGTGGAGAGTGGAGGAAAGGCTTACTAGTAGATGGCTCTAGTGCTGACTTGGCCAGTGGCAGATGCTTTCAGCTGCAGAAATCATCGCTCTGGCCTAGTCTGAGCATCTCTAGAATGAGAAGTTTGAGCTGTGAGTCCTCTGAAGTCATTAGTTTTGGTTTCTTGCTTCTATAGACTCTGTTTCTGTTTTATGACTCTATTTTAAGAAATTGCTACATTGCCAAGAGAAGGAGAAAAGGAACCTTTAGGATGTAATTTCTCTATGCCAAGGACAAGATTTCCCCCCTTTTTTTCATGCAAAGCTCCACCATGCTTCTGGTCTGTCTATCATTTCGTTCTGCTAGCCTTCACAATTTTCTTGGTGGCAAGAGTGCTCTTGACCATGCCCTTTCTTGCCTTGATACCAAAGAGAAGTTAAGTATGTGTTGGTGGAATGCTACTAAATTGCTTATATGCCTTGGTTCTGAACCATCTGAACAGAGAGACAGAGGAGAACCAGGGGCATAGATGTGCATTGCTGAGCTTGGGGCAATTTCACATCCCCTTTGCCAAGTATAAGCGTAGCGATTTTACTTCCTACTCAGCTCTCAGCTTCTTGAAAATGTGCAGGCCCCAAGTGAATGTTTTCTGGCAGACTCTTTCTTCCTTGGATAGACACTGAGTGTCTCAAGAGGGAAAATATGCCTCGTGCTTTGTGCAGATGAGGTTTGTCTCCACCTGGGGAGCATGAAAGTCAGAGGACTAGAGAATTTTAAACATTTAATCTTTACAGGTCACAGCAGCAGAGGAGGGCTGGCTAGGGAGGTAGAATGCTCCTCTGGCTGAGAGTCCATGTTCCAGGTGTCTGCTGAGCTGACCAATGTGACTGTAAAAGTCTTGGAAAATTGGCAACTTGTAGTATTGAGCTTAATCTCTCTCTCCTTGTATGCGTCCTTCTGTTTCCTGTTTGTTAAGGACTCAGGGATCAGAATCTGGGCTTCCTATTCTCACAGCCTTTGCTCTACCTAAACCACAGTTAATAACCATCAAATGTATTGTGAGCAGCAGAAAGAGAACGGTTGATGGAATTAACACAACTACTGTGTAACAAGCAGTGTGCAAGGAACACTGGAGGTAATTTAGCAAAACAGGAGCCATGTGGACTTTATACCAGGCTTGAATTAAATGAGTGACCTGGACCATAACTTTCTTCCTCTGAATCTCTGAGAGAGGGATAACAGAAGCCTAGGGAGATGGCTCAGTGAACAGGGATTGCTGTACAAGGATGAAGACTGAACTTCAGATTTCTAGAACCCACATAAGAGCAAGAGAGGTTTGGTGGAAGCCTGTATTCTCAACATTCACGAGGCAAAGAGAGAGGGTTCTTGGTCAACTAAACCAGGCTAGCTAGACTAGCTAGAATCAGAAAACTCTAGACTCATTGAAAGACCTTACCTCAATAAAGTAAAGAATGATGGGGGCAAATACCAGGCACCAACTTAGGGCCACCATATGCATACTGAGTACCCCTTACATGCATACACATGCACCCACACATATGTGAACATGGATACACACACGTATAATACTACACACATGTACAAGAAAAAGAAAGACAGGGTTAGCAGCAACAATTTCTAAGCTTACCTCGAAGATTGCACACCAACACCTTGTCATTATAGGGCCAGAGTAAGAGACCCACAAACTTTGTCCTCTTCTTAGAACTGACCTCTTTGTATATGTCTAATTTATTCCTTTCAATAATACTAAAATGTGACATTTCCCTTTTCATTTATCAGATAAGGAACCAGATTGTGTGGGTTTCTACTGTATCCCAATTACTAAGTGGTGATTCTGGCATGAAATAAACCTTCAAAAATAGTTTAGTGGTCAACAAATGAGAAGTCACTCTTAAAGGAGCTAAAAAAAGAATCAATTTTTCTTCACTAGTGTCTCTCAGCTAACTTAGGACATAAGGCAGAGAGAGTATCACAGAAAAATGCATGCAAGGAGATCAGAAGAAAACCCAGAAAGGGAAATAGAAAGTATAATATAATTCATCTTTTTTTATGATTGAGAACATTGTGTTTCATAATTCCAAAGGCATGTTTTAAATATACAAAATCTGAGCATGATTTTAAAAGCAGACAATAAAACCCTAAGATAAAAAAGTGCAGATCTTAGCAAGGTCTCGGCTTTCTTGACTAAGTCAGACCACTCCCTTTGTCCAGGAGAGATGGTGGGTGATACCATACATGCAGTAGCATTGACCAGCCATCAGGGAAAGAGGAGGTACTGCTATGTGACCCTAAACTAACTATCCTATGGAGAGTCAACATTGTTATTACTCTGTGGCCTTCTGAAAAGAAAGAGACATAAAGAATTCATAAGGAGAAAATGACAAAGCCTACTGATAGTATCTGGCACCTCCTGCATGAGACACACATTGCTTGCTGGACTCTTCACATAATACCTCAGGTCAACACATATACAGTAACCTTATTTGGCTCTGTCTGACACTTGGAAACCATGGAGTCAGACACTTGGCCAAGCTATCACAGTGTCTTGGGGATGATGGAGCAGTAAGTGAACTCAAATCTGAGTTTAGAACCCAGGAAGTTTTGACATTTCATTGCTGTACCACCACATCTCTGGAATCAGTTGCTGAGACAGAAGCTGGGATTACTGACTAGAGACCATACCCCAGCAATGTGACAGGGTACATTAGCTGAGTGGGAGGCAGGGCCCTTCCTTCCCAGCTACCTATTATGTTTACCAACTCACAAAAGCTTCTCTCTGGGCATTTTATCCGGAAACATATTACCCAGGTCTACCTCTCTCTCACCCATCCTACAAACAAAACAAACAAAATAAAAATACCCACTTAACCCTTGTCTGATTATCTCTTTTCATTTATTTTTGCTATGTGTTTTCCATGATAATTAAGATGTGAATGATAATAAAAAATAATGTTCTATATTCTAATATAACTACTATCAATACTGTGTTGGGTTTCTTTCCCTATTACTGTGAGGTAATATCAAACAAAAACAACTTAAGGAAGGAAACAAAGACTAATCTCAGCTCACAGTTCAGGGTATTGTCCATCTTGGCAGAGAAGTCAAGGCAGCAGGAGCTTGAAGAAGGTAGTTACATTACACACTCAATCAGGAAGCAAAGAGTAATGAATAGAGATCTCTTCAGTTAAACATACAAGGATATCAGCCTGGGAGACCCACCACTGTGGGCAGGTCTTCCCATTTCAATTAGTACAATCAAGATAATCTTCTGTAGGTATGCCCAAGAGGTCCATGACTCAGGTTATTATAGATTCTGTCATGTTGACAGTTAATAGTAACTATCACAAGCAACAAAACAATAAATGAGAACCAGGTCTGGTCTGCATACCTGTAATACATATAATCGCAGCACTGAGGAGGTCAAAGGAGGGGAAATCTCTAGGTCAAGCTAACCTGGGCTACATAGTGAGACCTGGTGTAAAGAAAAAAAGAAAAGAAAGAAAAGAATAAAGGAGAGAAGATATAGTATGATATATAAGTGTATGTTAGTCAGTATTCCATCATAATATACAAACTTAGACTTCCAAGTTTTTTGATTACCATTTACAGGCAGTCTTGTGTTAATTAAATAAATTTGCTTGGGTAAGAAAAGAAAGCCTTTATAGTGTAATTTAATATATATTCCCATGCATATACATGAGCTATAGGGTGTTTAATGGGAAACCTGTGTAATCTTGCCTGCCAGGATCTCCCTCAGACCTTTCAAGGGGCACATGATGTCTCTGAAGAAGTTAGTATAAGACCCTTTGAGAATGGGGATACCAGCATCTTTCCCTCCTAGACATAAGGACACAAGTCCTCTCAAGGAGGCAAGAGTCAAATTCAAAAGGAGCTATAAAAAGTGTAAAAGTCCATGGTTTGGGCTCTGTAGTTAGGATTGAATCCTGGCTCTCCCATTACTCCTCTGTGACAGAGTACCTAAATCCAAGTTTTGGATTTCTAAAAGTGACTAGGGATAGTACAGTATCTACCATCCAGGATGGATTTAAAGAGTAAAAAAGAAGCATAGATGAACCCAGAACAAGGCAAGCACCGGTTCTTGTTCACTACGGTCACTCCCACTGCTATTCTGGTTCTTCCAAACAATAGCAGTATAAGGAAATCATTAAGGGGCATGAAGGGTGTGTGGACCTTCTCACAGACACTTCGCTGCGTGGATCTATCTCATCCTCTCCTCTTTTGGCTCGGAGAAGCCTCCACACCACCCTTGAAGGTGATTAACAACTCCTTGGCCATTAAGAGGAAATATCTGAAGACAGGCTTCAGGAAGAGCTGGTAACCGCAAAGAGTGTCAGAATCATAGTGTCCCCACCATAAGGAGGAGGGGATTTAAGAAGACTCAGGTAATGTTGTCAAATCTGTGATAGTTTTAGAATTATTAGCTATGGTATGGATGCTTTAAATGATAGATATTAGACTGTCCTATGTGGCTTAGTTCCCAGAAGTCTAGGGGAGGGTTTAACCTCCTGGGAAAAGACAGCAGGATCTAGATCCCACCACCAGCTCAGCAGCTTGCGCCCTCAGGGCAAGGCATGTTTCAAAACAGTCTGGAAAACCAGACCTTAGGTGACAGAAACCCTGGGCCACATATTTTCCAAATGACTAAACAACTTCTGTCACCTCTTTCTTAGTTTACTTGCCTGAGACAGGAGGATAGCTATAAAGTTCTATGCCATGTCAGGGTACAAAGTTTCCAGGTCTGTCTGAACTAAAAAGTGAGACCCTGTATCAAACTTTAAACACACACACACACACACACACACACACACACACCAAATCTGTACAAAACAAAACAAAAGCAAAACCCCACTAATTTGTTAAGCATCCAGTTCTGTTGTAGAAATCTACAATTTCAAGTTCTGTTATTTTCATTCCTTTTCTCCAGTTTTGTTGGATTTAAGTGTGGGTAAGAGACATTCTTAGAAAATCAGAGTTCATAGTTGGCTATGTACTTTTCATATGGGTATGCCTCATGATGACTATACCCATGGGTGCCTTTGACCCAGAAGTAAAGCCAAAGGTTATCATACAAATGTCTCAGGATGGGTGACAATATAATGGGTATTCTGGCCCTAGGACTTGGGAAGGGAGGACATATTTTGAGCTTTTGGTTACTGGGATGATCAGAGGCTGACCAGAGAGTTAAGGTGTTCTCTTTGAAGGACTCTTGCCCTGTCATTCACCAGAAAAAGAATCATCACAGCCTAAATGATCCAGAGACTGCCCTGAGTAGGAGGTTAGTGTCTTCAAGCCAACATCAAATAAGAAGTCTAGTGTTTTAGGGTGAAATTGAATCACATCACTTCCTGGGAAGCCCATGAACTGTGTTGGAAGGTTTCTGGGACTATTTGTTGTGATTTTGTTGGTGTTTATTACTGTTTGTCAGTTAAGCATGATTGACAAATTGACAATTTTTCTCTGAGGATTCTCCATAATTATTTCTCTTTTATTCTTTCTGTATATTCAGACAAACATTTTGAAATATTTATCCTGTCTAGTTTTGCTAAGGAAATGCTAGAATAGGGTCCAGTTGGGGGAACCAAGCAAACGTGGTGTCAACACAGATAAAGACACTCCACGAAATAAAGGGAAGCAGAGTATTGAATTGAGCTCTCAACGTTCCACCTTTCCTGGCCTCTGAGAGCTGTTCTCTTTTCAGGATTCATATTTTAGACATCTGTTCATTCAATTAGTCTTCACCGAGAGTCTCCATGTTCCAGGCTAGATGTGGGGGTATAAACATAAAGAAAGCAGAAAAGCTCCACTTTAATGGAGCTTTTGATCTATTGGCAAATAGACAATAGTACAATAAATAGGTAATTCTGTGCTACAATAAAGGTCATGAAAAAAGTGTAAGAAGACACAGAAGAATAGAGCAGTGACCAGAGGAAGCTGGGAACAAGTATGGGAGGATGTTCTTGAGGAAGCAGTGTTTCCCTGAAAAGACACAGTGTGAGTTAATTTAACAAGGCACAACTTCTCAAACTAAGTTGCCCCATAACTGAAATTCAGAACTGAGGTAAGTGGTACTTTCAAACAAAGATAATTTCTTTTTTTTAATTTAACTCTTTTCAAAACTGGCACCCAGTGTAAACCGAAGAGAGTACACTGTAGTTGCAGGCCTGGGTCCAAACCATGTCCTAATACATGATGCCTGTTCTTACTGTGGTCAGCCATGGGCAAATTTCTTAATCTCTTCAAGCAGTCTCCTTCAAGAGACTATTAATACAACTTCATAAGGTTGTTCTGAGTGTTACATGAAATAATCCATGGAGTTCTTGGAGCAGAACCTGACATACGGTAAATCCTCAGTATATTATAATCTCATTATTGTTACCATTATAGTTATTATATGAACTAATAACACATTCTTGTGTAGGCGAAGGTGCTACAAATATTTTATTAAATCAGGTTGGGTATAATAAATTGAACTACAATGGCGATTGTCTAGCAAGTATCCCAGAATGCCTCTATCCATATGCTCTTTTATGCAAATCATGTGATCTCAGGCTCTAGTTACCAAAGAGGAGCTCTGGTCTCACGTGTCCTGAAGCTATGGTACTTGCCCAAATTGTAGTGAATGTTTCCAAAATGTTGTGTTTGGAACCATTCATCTTTTCCTACCAATTTCACTGAGGAATTTCCTTGAGGAACTTAAAAAAACTTTTATGTATTAAATAAAAAGGAAGATGTAGGTGTGTTTATGGCAATCCAGAGCCTTGTGAGTGTGCAGAGAGCACAGTCAAGTTCATCCCATGAGATCCTGCCCCTGGCATGTGAGCTTGTGTGGGCCACTCACATGAGTTAGTGAGTGGATGATCTAAAACCTGCCATGCTACTCCAAATAACATTTGAATTGGTACTGAAAAGAAAAGAGCAAAATGGGATGACAGTGGGAAAGTAAAGCTTGTCTCAGAGAGGCTAAGTGGCTAATTTGAGATTATAGAGACATTTCAGAGCCCCATATATTTTCCCTGAAACTAGTAATCATGGTGGTCATTACTTATTGCTTCTTGATAATTTCCTATATGTATAGCAGGTGGCCTTAAAATTATTACTCAACTTTAAGAATAATCTAGAAATTAAAACAAAACCCAATGTCTTTAACCTACTAATTGAATCAGGATTTCAGAGTAAAGGGCCTAGAAGTAGGATACTTTTAAAGCTTCCCCAAGATGAAGACACAAAAAGAGGGTAGAGAAAAACTCCTTCCTAGATTCTTACAGACTTTCAGGTAAGAAAACAGGAGGGAGGGGGCTGGAAATAGAAAGATCTCTGATGGTTGCCAAGGTTCAGGGCTGGTGGGGAGGGTTGAATAGGTAGAGCGCCGAGGAGCTTTAGGGCAATGAGCATATTCTGTATGATACTCTCATGCTAGGTACATGTCAGCATACATTTGTCCAAACCTATGGAATGCACAATGGTGAGAATGAACTATAACATGAACTATGGGCCACGAGTGGTAAGTGTGTGTCTACAGTTGTCCCACTGTGTCGGCGGAGATTGACAATGGGTAGGCTGTGCGTGGGCGAGTGTGGATAAAGTGTATAGGGAAGACCTATGTAATTTCCTCATCATTTTGTGGTGAATCTAGAACACTTTAAAAAAAAAAAAGTCTTTAAAAATGTATAAGGAGAGCCTTGAAAAGTCAAACATCACAGGGAAAAAAAAGCAAAATCATGAAAAAATGTGATCAATCATTAGCAGTGAGGTTGAAAAGACACGCTCCAATTGCTTTAAAAATTCACAGAACCCAGGTCTCCTTAAAATAGCTTTGCAAAGTACATGGAGAATTCCAGGCAGTAATATGAAACATAAGTCCCACTGATGCCACTGAACATGCGTCAGCTGGCTAAACCGAAGGAGCTTGACATGAACCCAAGGCTCTGCAAAACTCAACAGGAGAGCACAGTGGAGATGGAGCCGGGAATGCTAAGCTGGCCCAGATGTGTACATGTTCTGCTCCATTAAAATGACTTGGATGAGAGGCAAAGTACATTTGGCACACAGAAAGAGGAAGTCAGGGGAGGGATGAGACAGGACACTTAGTTCCATCAAGGCCCCCCTCCTCCTCATACTTACCTTCCCTCCAGGTCCCCTCCATTCCGTTTCTGGAGCAAACTCTCTACCATGAAAATATGACCACCAGCCTTCAAGGCTCCCCAGAACCAAACTCTGTTGCCATTAAGTTTGATTTCTGAACTCAGTCTGAGAGTTAATAGCATTCTTCAGCAATTTAGTGTGTGATTGACCAAGTATGCACAGTGCTTAGTGTACATGGCTTATAGGAATCTTCAGAGGACAGTTAGGATACACAGCTGTCATCTCAGAAACAGATCATGTGAGGAAGGACAGGTGAAGGAAGTGATGATGTCTGGACAGAGGAAAGACAAAATCCTAAGTTTTCCACGTATGAAGAGCTGGGATGGGATTCTTCATGACTTTAGTGTGACAACTACAATATAAAAGAATCTGGCTCAGCACAGGAAGCCTTTAAGAGTGCCCTAAAGTTAGGGTGTGGTAGCAAACTTCCTAACATTAACACTGGATCTAAATGACCTTTTCGTGGGGCTGTTGAGGAGGAAATTCAACCATGATTTTTGTGAACTTGATGTTTTATATTGCTCCTTTGAGTTTAGAGTATATAAATACTCACTATATATATATATATGGTGAATGTATCTTGTGTATAGTTATTTTGCCTACATGTATGACTGTAAACCATACACAAGCGGTACCTAAGGAGGATACTACTCAGGCCACTGTACCCGACAGTCCTTCTCCAGAACCCATTCTGTGGACCTACAGGCAGACCTTTAGGTATCAGAGAAAGTGTTTAACTTGTCCGTGTCCATTTTCCATCATCTAACTTTTATCTTCACACTGATGACATTGATAGTAGTTCACACTGATGACATTGGTAGCTGAGTTGAGGGTGTTGGTATTTAATGCATTCATCCATCTGTCTGTCTTCAGTGTGGGATCAGGGTTTTCTTGTTGGATTAATGGGAATGGGAAAGACAGAGTTGGATTCAGTTCCAACTCTGGAAAGAGTAAACAGGCTTTCAAGAAAACCTTGTAAGAGGTTCATGGTCTCTTGTCTTTAATATGTTTTTAGCCAAGAGTCTAATTCACAGCCCTGCGTCTGGGATGCTGAAGATACTAGCTTTTATTTGCACTCAAAGAGCTCGGATTCAAGTTGAGGAGGGATAGAAAGACAGGAAAATTTTCGGGAGAGAAGCCTGTCACCCCAGAATCTGATTAAAATTCTTTACCAGCAGAAAAATAAAAATTCCAACACAATTAACAATTGTTTAAGGCCTTTTTCACTTCTCAGCTATAAACACCTTAATTTTCTAGGACCAGAAAACCCACATACAGAGAAAGGACATGTACTAACTAAACTCCTTATGCAACCCCAGTGGCTTCTGGTGTTACTTTATCAGATTATAATTCCATCCAGGGCATCTCAGAGCATTTCTGTAATTTCATTATCATGATAGAGACAAGAAAAAACAGATGAAATGGTTTCTTAGCAACCTTTTGAGATATAACTCAAGTGTTAAAAACCAAAAAAAAGGTAGAAATGGCTGATGCTAAAACAGTTGAGACTCCCTTGAGTGAACCCTACCTACACCTGAGTAAGTGTTACCTTTTTGTGATCATCTTGCAGAGGAGCCCACACCCAAGCTCTTGGGTGAGTCTTACTTTCTTTCCCTGAGTACCTCTCTTTCTCTTAACCCTGTACTTAAGCCTACATTAAAACATTTTTAATAGAACAACCAACTCTGCTTCATAGTACTAAAATTCATTTCAGCATGGAAGCCACACATCCCAGTTTGGCCAGACTTGAGGTCGCTAAAGTATTAAAGGTACTCCTCAGTTTGTGAGGGTATAGAGCTGGGTCACTGTGCTTTGACCTCTGACACAGTGAGGAAATCAACAGTGCTGGGATAAACTTTGAAGGTGGCTGGTCTGTGCTTGAACAGTGTTGGTGGTTGAGGAAAGAGAAGACAATTGAATTGGTTCTCAGGGACAGCTGAGGTGGCCATGCACGAAGTAAAGAAGAACTTCCTGGGATGAGGGTAAGAAGCAGGCACAAGGCTGTGGTCATGCTAGGTCGGGAAATGTTAAATAATTGATGCAGACTCTGGAATGGGCTGCATCCAGGAAAGTGGTGAAAAATAATATTGATATTTTAGGGTGACCCTTACTTAGATGCAGAGATGTGCTGGGGTGCTACCTGAAGTTATTTTTGAAAATGTGATCTTGAGTATCATGGGTTGTCATTAAATGTGGACAACTTTGCATGCTTCATCTTGTGAGCTACCGGAAATCTTACTTCTCATTACATTCCCATGACCACCAAAGGGATGTATTTCTAAAATAATCCGTTTAAGATCAGTCAAAATAAATAATAATCAGGGGAGCATATCTTCTGGAACAACTCGGAGTTATAGGATACGACAGGATGAAATTATGCGTCAGGATGACTTGAAGACCTATCCAGTTGACTGGATATCACCAACGGATGCTTTAAGGGAACTTTATCTGACCTGCTACTCTGGCTTTGAGAGCTGTGTGGGGCTCAGTAGTATAAAGTACTCCTTAGATCACAATGAAGTGAATGTGAGAGTTTGGCTTTATCTCTATCATGAGTGTAGTTGACTTGAAATGTGAGCACAGTGGCTTAGGTTTAAAATGGTTAAAATGCTTTTTATTATTATTGTGAGGAATAACAACAAGTGTGTGTGTGTGTGTGTGTGTGTGTGTGTGTGTAATATGAGCATAAAGTGTATAAGGGAAAGCAAAACCTCCCACCTATGCAAGAAACTCAGAATCACAATAAACATTTCAGTGCACTTGTTTTGTTGTTACAGACTAAGTTCATTTAAATGAGTTTTTTAAAACATAGCATTTCATCAAATCTACCACTTACTTTATGCATGCCTTTATGAGAATACTTTTCTCACTATACCCTTATTATTAAGCTTTCTTAATGCTCTCAGACTAGAATGAAAGATTACAAGCATTGGAAAGATGGGTTATTCAGGCAGTAATTTAATATTGAGATAGGATTCAACTGAGATTCAAGTTGTAATGCATCAGTAAATGCTACAAGGTCCTAGGTATCCATCCTTTCTCTATACCACCAAGCCAACAATACGACTTGGAGTGTACTCAAAATAATATTGGTTACTTGAATAAAAGAATAACTGGATGCATGGGTGTATGTGAAATTTTGTTTATTCTTCCCCCAAAATTTACCAATCTCTCTCTGACAAATACCCTGGTGGGCAAGACAATTGGGATATAAATAGCTCAGTTTTCCTGTAAGCATACAACACAGAACAAGTACAACTCTCAGCCTTCTTTCTCTGGAAGATGTGGTTGGTCTGCAGGAACCAACCTTTCCAGGTTCTCATCTGTGATATTAGAAACTGAGAAGGAACTGCTGTTCTGCCCAGTTTGGCTCCTGAACTCCTGAACTGACTCCAGAAAGTCCAGCCTCTGCTCTAGCTCCCCAGAGTCCTCCATCCCTGTTTCATTCCAACTTGTTACTGCCCAGAAGCAACAAGTAGCGGAGCAGATTCCTCAGTGGAGAAAGATCACAGGGAAGAGGGGTGCCACTGCTCCCTTAGGATGAAAACAGCCCTTGTCAAACCCTCTGCCACCCCAGCAGCTGGTTCAACTGGAAACCTCAGATTACTCTAGTTCTGGCCAAAAACTGGTTTGGCAGCTCTAGGGGAATGTTTCTGGCTCACTGACCCTCACAGCAGGTGCTGGCAATTTTGCAAAAGAAAGAGAAAAGGGGGAAATGGACTGGAGAATGGACTAAAGGAACAGAGGAGCTTAGCTAAATTCGAAACTCTAAACTTCTGCTTACTTGCAAGTTTACACTTGGGGATTCACCTAAAATTGCTACCATCCGGCCAGCCTCAGTCCTTCCCTCACCTCCAATCCTATGCAAGACAATTTTGTTGCAATGCAGTTTGTTCTGAAGCGCGATTGTTGAAACTACTGAATCCGGCCGAAAGCGACTTTTAGCAGTGCTTCTCCTGCCCTGCAGTGCTACTATCATTATTAAAGCGACTGAATCTCCGCTCTCTCCCCTCCTTACTGCAATCGCACTCCGGCTGTGATTGCTCGGGTCTGACTTCGCAAGTGGCGGTGCGCTTCAAAACCCCCTCATCCGCCCCTCGCCCGGCTCTCCCTACTCCCCTCCCTTTTCCGCGCCCAGGCGAAAGCAGCCGATTGGCAGAGCGGGGCTTTCAGGAACAATAACAGTGGGGGGAGCCGGGGCCCCGGGGAGCCTCCCGCCCCCCGGCCCGGCTGCGGCTCACGCCCCTCTAGGGGTCCCCACCTCCGCGCCGCCCCACGGGCTGACCGGCGCCCGGGCCCGCCCCCGGCGCCCATCATGTACGCCTTTGTGCGGTTCCTGGAGGACAACGTCTGCTACGCGCTGCCCGTATCGTGCGTGCGCGACTTCAGCCCCCGTTCGCGACTGGATTTTGACAACCAGAAGGTGTACGCGGTGTACCGGGGCCCGGAAGAGCTGGGCGCCGAGCCCGAGAGCCCCCCGCGTCCCCCTCGGGACTGGGGCGCGCTGTTACTCCACAAGGCCCAGATCCTGGCTCTGGCAGGTGAGCGAGCTGGCCGGGAGGGGCGTTGGGACCGGGCGGACCTGGGGCTGGTTCCGGGAGAGGCCAGGCAGCTGGGGCCAGGGAGCCACCGCTTGCTCCTGCCTCCCCTTTCTGCGCTCCTTGGGCTTTCTTTTGGGCACCAGGTGTCTCTAAGAGGCCAGACCAGTTAAAAAGACCCGAAGGTCCCCTTTGTCTTCCTTGCTTCCCTGACACTCCCGAGCCTTGCTGTCAGTCTGCCTTCTCTACTCTGCTCTCTTCTTTCTGACTTTTTTGCATTCCCCTTGTCTCTTCACTTTCTGCTTCTCTAGCTGCCTACTCTCGCTGTCATCTCTCCCATATCTCACCTTCACCTCTCTCAGTTATTTCCCTCTGTGTTGCTTTCTATCTTAAGTTTCTCAAACTGTCCCCTGCCTTTCCCTTTAAGGCCCTTGGTGTCTCCTTGGAGCAAGGAGCAATGTTAGGTCTTTCTGATGGGGGCCCTTTCTCACAGAAGGAATCTCTGACACCCTAGTCCATCTGGGCCATCATTAGGACAAGGAGTCCTAACTAACCTCAGTGTATTGCCCAAGTGGCAGAGGTGAAGAAGTGAAGGTCCTCAGGTAGCTTCACCTCCAACCCCCTTCACGCATCTCCCAGAAGGCTCCTTGAGAGAAAGATGGTACAGTTTCTAGTTCAGGTTAGGGCCTTACCTCCTAACTCTGATCACACCGGGGGAGGGGAAGAGGGAAAGGAGACAGGCTGACAGGCAGGCAGGTGGTCTCTTGGTTAATGGATAAAGATAGAGAGAATCAGTTTGTTAACAAGACAAGACAGGCCTTTTGCCCTCCTGCACTATGCTGTATCTGCCATGCTGAGACATAGGTTCCTCTTCAAGCAGAAACACTTGGCCTTCTTTCTGATCCACTTGTGGCCAGCTTGGGTGAACAGCAAGTGGGTAAAGGAAGTTGCTTCTTCAAGTCTGGAGAGCGGAGGTGTAGCTGCTGCTGGTAAGAGAGTAGGCAGTGACCTTCACCTTCCACCTGGAAGACAGCCCCAGAGATTAGGAGCTGAATGAAGACATTGCTGGGACTCCCTCGGTGGTTTTGACACTTTTCCTACTTTTTCCAGGGTCCTGTGTTTCCTCTCCTTTAACCTAAGGATGAACTTAGCATGAATCATAGTGACTTGTCCAAGATCCCTGGGCAAGCTGTTGGTATATCTCAGCCTGGTGGCTGATTCTTTAATACCTATAGAAAGTAGGCTTATGGGAATAAAGGAGCAAAAGACTTGGAATAGATCAGCACCACAGGGTCCTCCTTTTGGAAGATTGAGTACTTACCACCTCCAAGACAGGCCCTGGGGGCACAGAGCTGTGAGTCCACTCACCAGGAGACACTCTGGTCCAAGAAAAAAGAATTGGGGGTGGGGGGAGATAGGTTTAGAATGAAAATCTTTGTGGCTGATTAGGTTTTATTTTGTTTTCCATTGTTCCTTTAATTATCTAGGAAGGGATTAGGAACTTATTCATCAAGAGACTAAGCCGGAGGAAACGTTAACTAGATGGAATGTTAACTGTTTGCTACAAGAAAAGAGAGCACACTACTTGATGATCCTGACTCATGGAGATCCAGGAGAGTGGATAGGCTGGGTGTCAGGAGTCAGTGGTAAAGGTAAAGAGATTGTTGGTCTACCTGTCTGTCCACTCAGGCATCCATTTCTCCATTCCTTCAGGAAGTGTAGACACATGGTGCTCATCAAGAAGTACAGGGAGGCTAGTTAGACAGATGGCAGCCTACACCGGCTCTTATTGTAAAATCAATACAAGTTTCAATGGGTTATTAAAATACATACACACACACACACACACACACACACACACACACGAAACCTAGGCAGCTTCCAGAAACTCAGCAGAGTAGATGCAGGACATGTGGTACCAGTTTCAGCAAAAGGAGTTTAAAGTGCTTCTTCTCATCTTCAGCTTTGTTTGTTTGTTTGTTTGTCTTCTCAAGACAGGGTTTTTCTGTGTAGCCCTGGCTGTCCTAGAACTCACTCTGTAGTTCAGGCTATCCTCGAACTCACTGAGATTGGGTGCGATATGGGGAGGTGTGGGGACTATGTCAACTTGAGGTTGGCTAGATTCCATTTTGAATTCCAGTAAGCTGGTAAATTTATAAATTGGAACTGTTGCTCTTGGTGCAGACCTGATTGGAAGGGCCAGTGTGAATCCGGGAATTCGTCTCTTCTGGAAGGGCTCTCCCTTGTGTGTTGAGCTTGGTGGCTTTGAGGCTTGCTTGAGGTGACTTCACTTGACAACTCTTCTGACCCCTGCAAAGACCTTTCTATTATCTAACTACAATCAGTCTTCTTGTGGGACTTAGCCAAAACTGGAGCCCATGGGCTTTATAATCTTGCAATCCATGGAAGCAGAGATGTGCTGTGCCACCAAGTTTGGGGAATTAGTTCCTTAAGAGGAAGGAAGAGGTGGCTTTGTGTCTGTGGACTGCTCCTGGTTAATTAATTAGTTATGACCTCAATAGCGTGGGTCCAGAGGAGGCCTTAGAACTACTTTATGGCTTTCGGTGACATATGTTAACTTTATCTTGTATCTGCCCAGGCCAACCACTGTAGCTGCCTCAAAGTGTCCCTTTTCACCAGCTCGGGAAATGCCCAGCCAACTGCTGTGGTACTTTGCCATCTGCAGAAGCTTATGCCGTGGCTTCAGTCAAACTCTAGTGCATGGTTTCCTTTATACAAACCCCCAACTCCAGCCTAAAGAAAGAAAACAACAAAAATAAAACCTAACAAAGTCCCCTCCCCACTCTTTAGGGATAGTCTTGCTGTGTGCCTATTCATTAATGATGTTCATCTCTCACCCACTGATAGATATTACCATGGTTCTTGTTTCCATTTTATAGATGAGAACACTGAAGCTCAGAAATCTCTGCAGCCATATACAAATAAACAGCAAAGCCAGAGAGGAAGCACAGATCTTCTAGTGCCAGCACTGCTTGCAGTCTCCTTTGAAAGGTGGCTGATGAGCCAGCATGATAAGAAAGGATTGAAAGGAGAGGGAGAAGGTCACTAAAGTGTGTAGCCCAAGGCAAGTTTTCCAGCCAGAGAACAGAGTTGGTCCTGAGTGTTCAGAGCCATTCTGTTCTTCCTCTGTCACCTAACCAACTTTTGTACAGGGATCACAAACTTCCACGCACTTCCACTTGTCATCTACCTGTTGAAACCCTCTCACAGGAGCTCCTGTCCCTTATAAAGAGACAGAATGATTCAAGGATTGACTCTCCTGTGAGCTGTGGTCTCTTCTTACTTGCATTTATTTGCCACGCAGGCGGTGAAATCGAAAACTTCCCTTCCAGACACCTCGCTATTGTCTAATTGCAATCTAGCCTGCTTATGGGGTTTAGAGACTCCAGACTGGTTCCTGTAGGCTTTTGCAGCCTTGCAATGCTGTCATTTTCCTGGGCACCTATACTGTGTAATTATTGTCCCACTGCCCTAAATCCCCTTTGGGGTCAAGTGTGTCCTTACTGTTTCGTATAGGCCAGACACAACGCAGTAATGCGTGTCTACACGAATGCCCAGAGTCCTAGGCTCCATGATCACAATGAATGCATGATCCAGGGAAGACAGTCCTTTTGGGGCCAGGCACATGGGGTTTGTTTCTGTGGAGGGGACAGAGCGACGAAGGAGAAATAAACACTGTCCTCAGGGAGTATATGGAAAATGCTAAGCAGAGGTAGAAGCCAGGCCCCAGGGAGCACAGAGAAGAGACCAATTCTAGGAGGGTTTGAAGTTTTTCCTTTCCAGCTCTACAAGCACTGGCTGTATTCAGTCTTGCCTAGGCTCTTCCTTATCTAAACCCATACAGCAGCCTACTAATTAACCACTAAGTCTCTAGTCCATTGTCCATTGCATTCAGAACGATCTAAACCACTGTCTTATCAATCAACTCTCCTTAGAACCCCCTGTAGCTCTCCACAGCCTGCTTACTAATACTTGGGCTTTTTGACCTGTAGACCAGCCCCAGGCCCACTTTACTTTTCCAGACTCACCTCTTCAATCCCCTACCCTGCTTGCCTCCTACCCAGGACTTGAAGTATGTCTAGTCATTCTGTGGACACACACCCCCCTCAGCCAGCCACAGTAGATTAATGTTTGTCTGACTTGAGCCCTCTATCTAATCAGAGTTTACCTTGCTTTAGAGAAAACAGTCTTGGGACCCACTGCTGTCCAACTGTGAGAGAGAATGGACAAAGTACACTAGGAACACCCGGCCTTAAGGGCATTGTCTTGCCTCTGCCCCAAGGGAGACTACCCCTTCTCAGAACTCTGTGTTGTGTTTGCTCTCCACTTTTGACTTGTTGCATTTTAAGACTGTTTTGTTAGTGAGTGTTCCTGCCGGAGAGTGAACTCTGCCAGTGCAGGGACCTGCAGTCCAGGGCTGTACATCGACTTGGGCCAGGCTGTGTTGCTCTCACACACTTTGTGAAGACTAATGCTTATTATTATTATTATTATTATTATTATTATTATTATTATTAATGTTGATGTTGTTGTTGTAAGAGAGGAGGTAGAGGGGGCATGAACCTCTAAGCCACAAACTTGGTTTGGTTTTGTTTTTAGAACAGAAACCTGAAATGGGATTTTGAAGTTTCATTCAACTTTATTCATCTGGAAAAAGTCAACATTCTTTATCACTCCCTTGACTAAAAGAAACCCCACACACTTGGGGGGAATAAGTCCCAAAGCCACGTTCTTCTCGCTTTGGTAATTTTAGCTCATTCAGGGCTCAGGTCCCAGCTTGGCACTGTCAGTCCAAATAGATCACTTGCTCAAGAAATGCTTTGGAACTTCTACAAAGTTAGCAGAGAAGCAGGGGACTAGCCAATTTCACATGCAGAGATTGTTGCATGTCATCAATGGGAGAATGCCAAGCAAGGGATTGCTTTTTTTTTTTTTTTTTAAATAAGCAAGTGAAAACTTTTAACTTAGGTTTTGACATGTTCTGCTGATACACACTGGAGCAAAGACTGAAAATTGCCTGCTGTCATCTGTTCCAGATTCTACTGGAATGTTAATCATTGAAGGTTGAATCTGATGTGAGCTTTAGTGTTCAAGATCCGCATATTTGCTGCAACTAAGTAATACGAGCTGGAGAGAGCTTCAGGGTCCTGGTTTGTAGGCTGAAAGGAGAAGCCCCGGCGAGTTATGGCTTTCTGTTTTTGTCTGTGTTGTTTAGCGTGTATATGGGGGCCGGGGGGGTTGTTATTCAAGAGCACATTAATTTTTACATTAAATATCTTAAAAAAAAAAAAAAGTAGAGTTCACGTTGAGGTCTTTTCTCTAGGAAGGATTTTTTCCTGTGTGCCTTTGTCTAAGTTCCTTAGACACTGAAGCTGTGTGTTCCCTTGCTATCAGAAAAATCATAACATGAGGAGATTTTCTTTGGCCCACATAAGTTCTGCAGGTTCTGAGTTCTACAAGATGGTCCTGTTGAATACAGGGAGGTAATGCAGGAGGAACAGGTGCTGATAATGTCTGACCAGAGTTCTCAGGAACTACCAGCTTCGGGTACCATGTACACATCCTTTCTAGATAGAGCTTGCAGAAGCTACTCAAATTCCTATTCATTGAGTGCTGTAGGTTCCAGACAGTGAGCTGTATCCTCCCATGTGGACTAGACCCATAGGAAGTATGAGTTAGATCACTAAGTCTGAGTCTGTCTTTCTCTGTCTCTCTCTGTCTCTCTCTGTCTCTCTCTTTCTCACACACACACACAAACACACACACACATACACATACACACATGCAAAAAACTAAGAAAAAAAAATGGAACTTCCTGCCATGATGCTCTGTGAGGGTGAAGATGGCGGTCTGGACCTTCCTTCCTCAGAGGACACTCTTGAAGAGTAGCTGGTTGGAAGGGGAGGTGATGAGTTTTATGTGAGTTAGGGCACCTCACATTGAACATGTAGGAGAATACGCTAGGAGAGAAAGTAGCCCAAAGTTCAGAAGGGTCCGCTGGGCTGAAGGTCCTGATTTGGAAGTTATTAGCTCTGAAAGGGCTGATGTCACACTGGGTGAAGGAAGAGAGAGGGAAGCATGTAAGGACTGAACTCCCCAAAACACCAGCTTTTAAGGGCACTGTTGAAGAGACAAACCATAAAAGGTGACTAGGAAGGAACGGCCAGAGATAGACTCAGAATCAAGGCATAAGGGGGGTCCTAGGAGACCAAATGAAGAGAGAGGTCTTATCACTGCAGGTCTTGGCTGGCTTTTGTTTCATTTAAGTACACAGCAACTGCCTCTACCGAGAGCTCCTTGGTGAGACAGACGACAGGAAAGCTAAATATACAAGCACAGGAAATTTGCATGGAATGGTATTTTTGTACTTTTTTTGGTTTCTGAGTTTTACACTCTAGAGGAAGGACCAGGTTCGTTTCAGGGGATCCCAGAAGTAGAATTGGTAACGGGGTGGAATTCAAGAGCTCATTGTGATCAATAAACTAGAAATAGAGAACAGAGGCATCATGATAAGGGCCTCAGGTCTGGGGCCGAGTGCCCTGTCATGGGGAGTGGCAAGCAAGTCCAGGGATATTTTAGGAAGGAAGCTGTCTTAGGGTAGAGGAAGCTTAGAGAACCTGGAAGTCATATCCTAAGTACTGAGGCGGAAGTGTGATCACTCAAAGGAAATGTACCTTGAAGGTAATGTGGGTCCAAACTGTGAGAGTATCTCCTTTGAGAGTCAGATACTCATTTGAAACACAGAAACTAGTGATCACTCCCTTGCTCTTGCCCACAGTGTTACTGTTAAAGAAACATGGACAAGTGTCTGGTCTACAGTACAGACTTCCTAATATTGACAGCTGTCAGGGGCTGTGATGGGCTGACAGTTGAAGAACAGTCAGCTGAGTCACACACATTACCGTTTGTTGAAAGGAAGGTTCTAAGAAACAAATGCATGTTAAGTTTAAGATTTAACTATGTTTTAAGTCCTCCTGGGACTTGACCTAAGCATCGAAGGCTTACCGTTTTCCTGTGTCTTGACCTGTGACTCTCTTCTGGGATCGTTCATTACCCTGGCAACACTTCTGGTAAAACACATGAGGGCAGCTAGACAAATGACCTGGCAGAATGGCATTCCTGTTTGTGTCTATGCCCCAGCTCTGTTTCAGGGCCAGCAAGAAGGTGGGCACACGAACAAGGAGACCCAAAACTGGCAGCTTCCTCTCCCCCTAGGCAATTCCCCGCTTGGAGGAATCTTAGAGGCGACCTGTTGTAGCCCTGACCTGTCCAGATAAGAAAGGGGCCTAGGACACTGAAAGACCTGTTGAAGGTTTCCAGATCAGGGTTCTATTGAAAGGAAGTTAAGGTCACCCCGCGAGCCTGTGAGAACCAGGCCTCAGTCCAGCACCCCCGGCTTGCCTTTGCTACTTCGCAGCAGGGTACCCTTCTTTTTGTTGTCTTGGTTGGATAAAATCCTTGAAACTTGAGAATTCTATCTGTTTGGGTTTTATAAAAATAAACACCATAGGCCAGAGAATGTATCGGGCTTGTCTTTTCTGTGGCGTATGTTTTAATACAAACACAAGACTGCACAAGGTTTTATTTTGTGCAGATGAAAAACTTGAAACTTGCATATAGATATTTATAAAACAAGACAAAACCTCTGTTAAACATTTCATGTTTGGCCTTTCAAAATTTAGCATTTCATTCTAACTGACAAACCCACACCAACCTCAGTTTGCTGGCTTTGGATTATTTTAAATATTCAGCATGCTGCTATTTAAGTGGGAGACACGACAGTCCCACCCCACCCCACCGCCAACAACTAGATACCACGGGTCCTTCCTTCCTTCACATCTGAGGACAGATTTGACCCTGGTTTCCTGTTAACCTGTCTGTTACTTCAAAAACAACATTTTCTTTATACCATGCCACCATTTCTCCCCATGTTAATAACAAATAACACATTTTGTTGTTATTTTAATGAGCACATTTTTTAACTACAGAGGGAGAGAGACAGAGACACAGACAAAGCTAGTGAGCACTTGGAGGCCTTAATGAACTTTCAAAGTGCAAGGATTCATGCAGTGTGTACCTCAGGCTGGGAACTCATCAGGAAAGTTACCTAAAGTCTAGGCAAAGTCTGGGGAGAAAGGCAAGTACTCTGGAAGTTTTATCAATATATTCATTAGTGTACATATTTTTTTCAGTTCCGTTGATAAAGCTAATTTTTTGTTTGTTTGTTTCAGTAGGTACAATTAGGTGACAGCAACAGAACCCAAGTGTCAAACATCTGGGAGTGAAACCCCGTTCTGTCATTTGGGTCTTAGGAAAACCACCTCAGTTACCATGGATTAGATGTAATTATGTTAAGGATCTAGCAATGGAATTGGCACACAGTAGGTGTCTGTTCAGGATTTGTTGAAAGTGTAAAATCAGTGGCTGACATCATAGAAGTAGGAGAGGGTAGGAAATGCTCAGGCCAGGGCCGTATTCCTGCCCCAGAGACAAGGATCAGAAAGTCAAGATAGTGAGAGAGAAGCTGTCTCTTTCAAGGAGGCATACTTACTTCTATATGTACTAGCTTGCCTCTAAAGTTGGAACAATTGGGAAGGCAGGGTGGCCAAGAGCTGTCTCTGTCTCCATCCTTCCCAGTCAGTTGCTAGTTTCTTCTGTGGTTTCCTGAAATCAAAGCCAGAATCATATCCCAAAGTTGCATTAAAACGCCATGTGAAATATTTGCTGTCTGAGATGATCCACACCACCATTCGCCTTCATTAATGTGACCAGTCAAGAGTTATAGCTTCTTGTCACCCTGTGTTGGGGCTCATCCTCATACCCCATCCATCTTGCTTGGCACTGCCACATAAATCTTCGTAAACCATCTCTTTCATCATGTCTCAATCTGTTGTCAGATACTTGCACTGGCTCTCTTTGCCTTGAGACGAGAAGTCAAACACATAGCCCACAAGGGTGGCCTCATGCTAGCTGCTATTTATTGAACATCTGCGGCAAGGACATTCACTTTGCCAGGTACTGTATGCACACCATCAACTTAAAGAGCATTTCATTTCATCTGAGGCTGGGGGGTTAAGGAGCTTGCCTTAGTCCCCTCCCCCACATAATGTGTAGCGGTCAGAATTCCGGCCCAGGACCAACTGATTCAAATGCTTGGGCTGTTGTTGTTGTTGTTGTTTTTAGTTAACCATGCCCTCTACTTTTTGTGGTGACACTATATTGAGTCATCTCCGGGTGACATAAGGATGGCATACATCTACCTTCAACCCAGAAGAAAAATGAGGAAGGCTCGGAGAGCCTTCTGTGAACCACCAGCCCCAGGCAAGTCAGACCTTCTGTTCTGGTTGGGATTCTTGGTATATCCTGGGGTTTAAGACCTCTAAACTAAAGACCACCCTGCTTAGTGTTCAGATGCAAGTGGACTGGGTATGCATTCACTGCCTATAGGAAAAGATGGTCTTCATAACCCTCATCCAAGGAACATGAATGAAAGAGGAGATTAAAGAAAAACAGAACAGAGCCAGGTACTGATTGGCTCTCAGAGGAATATCAGGCCCCCCCTTGACCAGTGATGGAGGCAGCTAAGGCCCAGCTCCAGGAGTATGTGTGCTTCATGGTACTATTTGTTTCTGTCCCTTCTGTGAACTTCTGTCACTTCAGAGTTTTGTGGACTGCTCTGTCTATTTCTCAGAGAACCTAGGCAAGGCCCATGACCTGGCTAACACCTCTTTATGTTGTCCTTGGCAATGACTGCTACTTTATGCAGACTCCTACAAACAGACTGCCAGGGAAGCGGGAGTAAAGCAGTTTCCCGCTCTCAGCTCAGGCCAGGGAGTAGGGACCCTTATCGGTATCATCACTCAGTCAGTCATTCAGCCCTTCACCGCTGAGTCACCATGCTTTCTGCATGTTCTGTGCATGTACTGGGAGGTGATGCAATTTGGCTTGTGGGGCGGAAGATCTGTATCGCATCCTGGCTGTGCGCCTTGGCTGCTAGGTGAGTTTAGGGAGAGTTTTATATGTCTGCGATTATTTTTTTTTCTTCTTGAAAAGCAAAAGAAGTAGTGAATAATGCTTATTTGCAGAGTTGTTGTGAAGTGTTATCTGTATTATATGTAGTAGACATTCCACAGTGTGGGTTTTTTTTTGTTTTTAGTCAACTCAAAATGTACTATTTTCGTTACTGTTTAGAAGTTTATTTACTTTTCTTTTATGTGTATGAGACTTGTGCCTACATGTATGTATGTGCACAGTGGGCATGCAGGAGCCTGCAGGAGCCAGAAGAGAGCATTGAACTGGAGTTGCATATAGTTGTGAGCAAACATGTATATGCTGGAAATCCAACCCAGATGCTCTGGAAGAGCAGCCATTGACTACAGAGTCATCTCTCCAGTTCTATCTGAACCGTTTTTAACGTATGTGAAATTCACTGTTCCTGATATGTTCTGTCACCAGCGCCACTATATAGTTCTAGAATATTTTCCTAATCACCCAGTCCCTCCCAATCATTATCAATCCTATTAGTCAGTTATCCCTGCCTTTGGCAACCACCAATTTATTTATTGTTTCTGAATTTTCCTATTCTGAATGACTTACAGTGATACTAACAGGATTATAAAGTACATGCTTTTTACGTCCGAGTTCCTTAGCTTAGTGCAGTATTTTTAAGATCTATCCATACTGTACTATGAACTAGTATGCCATTTTTGTGGCTGATTAGTACTACTCTATTGTATGTAAACTGTATGTCATCCATCCACAAGTTGATTGATATTTGTGTTGTTTTAGCTTTTGTGCTATTATGAATATTATTTCAGTGAACATTGATGTATATGTTTCTAGGTAGACATACTTTCATTTTCTTGAGTATACATCTAGAAATGCAATTGCTTGGGCATATGGTAATTCTGTGTTGAACTCTTTGAGCAACTACTAAATTGTTTCTACTAAATTGCTGTCTACTTCTACTTTGCAGCAGTTTCTCCATATCATCCCTGACACTTATTAGCCCCTCACATCCTTAGCATAAAATGGAATATTATAATTTTGATTAACAGTTACCCAATGATTGATGATGCTGAGTATTTATTTGTGTGCTTACTGGCATAGCTTTATTATTATTATTATTTGATTAAGCATTCTTGTTTGATGAGTCTCTATGGCCAGTTCTATGATTTGGGCTTACTCAGGTAGCAGGATAGCCTCTAAGTAGGCAATGGGAACATACTAAGATAGTAGAGTGTAATAAATACAGCATGTGGAATGAGACCTCAGAGCAAGAAGGAAAAGATGAGTGCAGGCTGAACAGACTTTGTGAAACCCAAGGGAGAAGGAAGGCATGGAAGACCATGGAGCCTGGGTGTGTCTTGGGGTAGGGCCTCCAGTTATCACTTACCATCAAGTGAAGAGCATTCCTGTCTGTCACCCATCCCAAGCCAGACAGACAGGTCTCGAGCTCATGAGGCAAGCATGACTCAGGCCTCTATTAGCCTAGGGTTTTGTTGTTTTCAAGTTGTGCTTTTCAAGTTGATTTGGTCTCCACCTGTGGTAAATGGTACAGCCTCATTACAGCAGCAGCAGCAGCAGCAGCAGCAACAACAACAACATAGAGACCAGTAATGGGATGAGGACTCACCTGACTTCTCACTCTATAGAACTGGGTTTAGAAACCAGATCATGTGACTCTCCTCACCTGCAAACTACACCTCACCTCTTCTTAACTTGGCGGCGAGAGCCACTCGTTCTCTAGTTTGAACCACCTTATTTTTCTTCCTCCCTCTCTTTCTTGCCTGTCACCTTTTAGCGATCAGTGCAACGACATATTACCCCATCTTTTCTGTTACACCTTTTACTCTTCCATGTTCTCCCATCCAAGTATAAACCAGGCTGAACCTTGCTCAGCTCCCTGAGTCAGACAAGACCAGGTTACACAGGGTGGTTTGGCTGGAACTGAGGCCCAAGGGCTCATGTCCTTTAATGGGCATACTGTTATATGCATTAGATTGCTCATACTGTTTATTCTCCTCAAGTTCTGAACATACAGAGTTGATCATCTTCACATCACGGCAATGTGAGAAGGGATTATTTACTTCAGTTTACAGATGAGAAAATGGGCTCAGAAAAGAAAAGCAACTTATCCAGACTTGTTACAAGCCAGAAAGATCTCTCTTGCTTATGAAATCCTATATTCAAGTTGGGCTAGAGATCTTGACTTATCTTCTCATGAGCTTTTATCTTGTATCCCAATCTGATGGTTCATGCGTCTGTCTCAAGGACCCACACTAAATTTTGCAGAGCGTAATTCTCAAAAAATTTCAGGTAACATACAGGAGAAAAATTCTGGGCCTGAATTACACAATGGGAGTTCCCTCATATGTTCTTGCCATAACACTAACCTTTGTGACCTTCATAATAGTGACCTCTCCAAGATGTAGACCCTGTCTCTTTTTGTCCCTCCTTTGTCCTTGGTCTGCTTACTTGATTCAGAGATGCAGTCTTTCCTGAGGTGACCTAATTTCCCTTACTACCTTTTGAAAGGGTTGATGAGGAAATCTGAGGACCATTTCTCATTCAGTGTCCAGATTTGTGAGCCTGAATAACTGTCTCTTCCCTCACCACCTCAGCACCAACATCAGTCTGAACTGCTGTTCCAGCTCAAGAAGAGACAGCGCAGCTCCTTCCTGCCCATTTGGTGGCATCTCGAACTTTATCCTTAAGTTTGTCACGCTGAAGACTGGATCAGAAAGAAGTTCTTTTATATCCTCTCATCTGATTTTGGGCTCCCACTGCCCATTCTGTCTTGTTCATTTTCTCTCTCTCTCTGTCTGTCTGTCTGTCTGTCTCTCTCTCTCTCTGTCTCTCTCTCTCTGCTTTCCCCCATCTCTTCACTACCCATCTCCTTGTCTGCTTCCCTCCCTTTCTTCCTCCCCACTCCCCAGTGTGTATGTTGCACAAACACCCCATGCGAAGATAATTTCATTTGAAGCACTCTCTTGAGGTTTTACATTTCAACAGGCTTTTTGCCTTAGAAAGAATCAGTGTTGATTTGTAGGAAGAAAGATATTGTTCTCTTAGAAACAGCCAGGTCCCCTCTGCTGCTCATGCCTAACCTACTGGATGGGTTTTATGATAGAAAAAGAACAAGAACAGGTCATTCTTGTGAAAACAGAAGCGTGGATGGGTCCTGACCTAGCAGGAAGGGCATTTTCCCAATAGGGTGTTGGTAACTAAGACCATGTCTTCTTCCTGGGATTTTCCTTTGTACTTCATTGTTTGCCTGTCATTTCTTTCTTTTTTATTTTTTTTTTTAATTTAATATTAATCCACCTTCTGATTATGTGGAAAAAAATGATTCAGGCCCACGAGTAATAGAAAGCATAATATCTCACTCACAGAGTGTCCAGTGTTCCAGACAGTTTGAAGAGTACTCCAAACTCTTGTTCTCTCCAGGCAGCTGTGTCATAGAGGCCTGAACTCAGCTAGCCTGAGGCTTTGTGCATCTCTTCCCCCTTGTCAGGGAGGAACGGAGGCTCACTTACTCAGAACTTTTTGATATCTGAGTCCCATCTTTGACCAGCTGGGGCTGGATTTGAGAAGCTGGCAGTTGAATACATACTGGAATAGGTACTGGTTTCGAAGCATCCTTCTCAGTTTTACTAACAAGTTAAGGGGCCTGGCCTGGGGGAGACATGAGGGCACGATTAACACTTGCACGTATGAACAGATGTGCTCTCTCAATCTCTCTCTCCCTCTCCTCCCTCTTTTCCTTCCTCCCTCCTTTACTCCTTCTCTCTCCCTTCCTCTCTCCCCCCTCTCTCCATCACTCCCCCTTCCCTTCCCTTTCCCTCTCCCTCTTCCCCTTCCCCCCCCCCCCGTGTGTGTGTGTGTGTGTGTGTGTGTGTGTGTGTCCCCTGGAGATTATATATAACCCAGTCCTGGCCACTTGCCACATGGGCAGCAAGCTAGAGAATGCATTTAAGATACCAAGTGGGAACCTTTGGGAATATAAGAATAAGAATCCCAAGTCTCAATTCTGCCCCAGAATATAAACCACTTTATACTAAGGCCCAGTCTCAGAGCAGGATCAAATTTTCACCTCTAGAGCCTTCCTGTTTGAACTTCTGGCTTCTACAGTGAGAGAAAGCCCATTTGTAAAGTCCAGTTTTAATCCGTCACAGAAACGAGACTCTCTAAGATTCTGTGAGGTTAGGTTAAGCAATGAAAAAATGAAGAGAAATAACATGTTTGTACTTGGGTGGCACTCTTCAGTACATGTTATGAGCACCCAGAGACACAAGGCACAACACCAGAGGCATTTCCCAGTCTGGCTCTTCCTCAGACTCACACTTGGGACAAACTTCTGCTGGCACCTGGATTTGGGTTCTCTCATCTGTGAAGTGACAACAGGACTACTGCTCACCAAGGTCTATCTGTACTATTGAGGAGTTAACACACCTACCTTTCTTCAGCCTATCTATGTGGGGCTGGAAAGCTTTCTGCCCTTACAGCTTTGGCTTAACTTCAAGAAGAGTTGACATTCTTCTTGTGTCTTTTGATTACTGAGCCACATAAATCAAGTTTTCTTGAAGAGATACTTGGGTTAGAGTATTGAGAGATCCACATGCCAATTAAGTTCAGGCCAGATATCTTAGTTAATTTTTTATGGCCATGACAAAATACCATGAGCAAGGCAACCAACCTGAGAGCTTATATCCTCTCTGCAGGCAGAGACACTAACTGGGAACGTTATAGATGTTTGAAACTGTAAATCCAACCCCCAGCTCCACAGCTCTTCCAGCAAGCCACTCTCCTAATCCTTCCCAAACAATTCTACCCCTGGAGACCAAGTGTACAAACATGATGGGAGCCATTCCTATTCAAACCACCACACCAGGTGACAGTCTACGGATTATTCCAGCTCCAGGATTCTAGAATTCCATAAAGGGCAACCTTTGAGATGGATATGCAGAAACCCCTATGCGATTCACCTGGTGCTGTTTTAGTACTTTGTATGGTGGTGCATTAGCATATACCATTGATGCTGTATGCTGACTTTAGGAGCTGTCTGTGTAGGATAGAATAGTCCTTGGGTTTGTTTGCTTTTCCCTTTTAACTGGTTTGGCCTCATTTATTTTCTAGAATTTGAAGTTTTGGACTTTTTGAACATTTTGATTCATGATCAACCTTGTTCTCTTGATGTGCATTTTAGAAGACAAATCTGACCTTGAGAACAGTGTGATGCAGAAGAAAATAAAAATCCCCAAACTTTCTCTCAGTCATGTAGAAGATGATGGGGAGGTTAAAGACTATGGGGAAGAAGATTTACAGCTTAGACACATCAAGGTAACAAAATCTTTGCTTTTCTTGAACATTCATTGGAGTGAATTCATATTTCCCAGGCCTAAAGAATTCCAGACTAACCTCCTTCCCCGTATAAATGTCTCCTGGTGTCATCAGCCAAGAGCTTTGTTTTGTTTGTTTTGGGGGAGTAGAAGATGCTTAACAGCAAGGACATTTTCTCTATAGCCTACTTTTCAGGGACTCCTCATTTAGATTGTACAACCAGGCACAGTCCCATTGGCAGAGTGTGCAGTGTCATGACTGCTGGAGATTTAGAACAATGTACTTCTCCCTGGCACACAACTCTGGAGAGGTCACAGTTGAATTACATGGACATTAAGCAGCTGTTGGTCTTGGGTAGCAGTTTAGAGCTCGTCACTATCATATTGTCCCAAATTACTGAGGGTGGATGCACTGGGAAAGGATGTGGGTAAAATTCACTGGGAGCATCTGTGGGATGCTGGGTTGGATGAAAATCTCTTCATGAGGTTGCATTTCCTTGTTATGTGCTCCAGCTGGGCTCTCACTATTTGAAAACAAACAAACAAACAAACAAAACTGCTCGAAATATTGTTCAGCAGTCTAGCTCTCCCCACTTATCCCATGCCTTGAGTGTCCCAGAGAAAAGAAGAGGGAAGAGAAGAAAGGTGCCTTCTGCTTTGTACTCTCATTTGGGACACCGGTCAAGAACACCGCCAGGGTGTAGTCCAAAAGACAGGGTCAATCCACTGCATGGTATCCATCCCCTGGTGTGGCTCTGGCCCAGTGCTGGCCCCTGGAGTCATGGAGCATAGCCACATGTGTTCCCTGTTCCCAGGGTTCTCACAGCATCATGATGTGAATAGATGTTTAAGATTATCATTACATTTTAGCAGATACATTCCTCTCTTCTTGATCTCAGCAGATAAAATTACCAGGACTTTTCATTGTTACTCAATCTTAAATCATGAGTTTACCTCATTTTTATTACCTTCAATTTTCTGAAACTGGAAGGTTGAGTCAGACCTGGCTGGCTAAATTGTGCAGAATCTTGAATACTCTGGTTGTCTATATCATCTATCTTGCCTCTGCTAGAGCTCGTGACCCTTCAACCCTAGGTCAAGACTCAGCCTCTTCTGCAGCTCTACCATCCTCAGTGGGAACTTTCTACACTTGAGCTGAAATTGCCTTAGACAGCTGAGCCCCCAGTCCCTGGGTAGTTATGGATGCTTGTCTCCTGGATGAACCTTCCTTTCTCTGTGCTGAGATGAGAGGCTGGCAGATGTGAGAGTAGGAATTCTGGCTTGCATATGGGCTTCAGTTCTGCTTCTCACTCCGAGGCATGTAACTCCCATGCCTGGGACCCTGGGAGTGCTTCCTCCCCTCTCTAGGGCTCTGCTTGTTTACCTGCACCATGAAGAAAACTGAGAGCACCCCAGTGCTAGCTAGCATTCTTTGAAGCTTTCAGTTGAGTAAACATTTGTCAGGCTCCTGCCAACTGCCAGTCCTGAGTGAGTAGGCAGTAGAGAACCAGAGAAAACAAGACATATGTGCTGCCCTAGATTAGAGTGGGTTTAGATTTTGACATCCTTCCAAACTGAAGCAGTCTTAAAAAGGTTACAAGATAGAATTCCATGCATATGTATGTTCTTGAGTGTGATTTCGCAGGAACGCCTTGGGCAGGCCAGATTGTTTCCCAATTCTTTGAAAATCCACACTGGTCATCTCATAAGCAAATAACTGTCCAGGTACCGTGGAGGCTAGGGAGGGCTGGGAAATGTAGAAAAGTGGTTCTGATGTGTCCATCCAAGAGGCCAAGTGCTAGACAGACAAAGTGTTAGCATGACAACCAGTGCCCTGTCTCTGCCACCAGCTGTTTGTGGCTTCTGCCAAGAGCACTCTGGTCCTCTCTTTACCCATTTGCAAAGTGAAGGGCTTTGACTGTGTCTGTAACAGGTTTCTCCAAGCACTGACGTTCTGTGGTTCTGTGATTCTAGGATTGTCTGGGAAAATATTGAGCTGCAGTCCAAGAAAGTCCCAGCTGCCCTTGCCTGAACTGATTCTCGTTGTCCTACACAGAGACCGGAGGGGCGGAAGCCTAGTGACGCGGCTCACAAGAGTATCGAGGCAGTGGTGGCCCGGCTAGAGAGACAGAACGGCCTGAGCCTGGGCCACAGCACTTGTCCAGAAGAGGTCTTTGTGGAGGCCTCACCGGGCACAGAGGACATGGACAGTCTGGAGGATGCTGTCGTGCCCCGGGCTCTGTATGAGGAGCTGCTGCGAAACTACCAGCAGCAGCAAGAGGAGATGCGCCACCTCCAGCAGGAGCTGGAGCGGACTCGGAGGCAGCTCGTACAGCAGGCCAAGAAGCTCAAGGAGTATGGGGCATTGGTGTCTGAAATGAAGGAGCTCCGAGACCTCAATAGGAGACTCCAAGATGTGCTACTCCTGCGGCTTGGCAGCGGTGAGTGCCCAGGCAGGCCACTTACCACTACTCACAGTGGGAGGGGCACCTTCCTGCAGCTCCCCTTCCAGCAGGATAAAGGGGAGAAACAGGCCTAGTTCCCTTGAGCTTAGGGGAGGACAGAGACTTGGCTCAGCAGTTACCCCAAGGAGGAATCACTCTCCTCTCTGAATATGATAGGAGGCCATGGATGCATCATTGGCCACACTGTGGTAAGAAAATTAGGGAATATGGTTCAGAGAACATGAGTGGATAGAATGTTTGCTACTGCCCATTCAGCAAGATATAGCACAGGGATTTAGAGTAGCCCTCCAAAGAAAACTCAGGACTGTAAGCTGGATGGGACCTAAAACACATACTGTCACTCTGAGCCAGAAAGTGACAAAGGAGGGATTCTGCTAACATGACATGAAAGTTGAGAGCATGCACAGTTATGTGTAGGGGGTATATGGAAGAGATTTTAGGAAAGGCCTGGGCTTGAAAGGGGGCACTGTATCCAAGCACCTAAGGAATTCAAGGATAGCACTCGTGAGTCTGAGAAATACCTAGGGCATGATAAGAATGCTCCTGCATATGATAAGGATGCTGAAAACTACTATCTTGGTTGTCAGGGCTTGTTTTGGTAAGAGTGAGAAGCATTAAAATGCTTTTAAGGACTGGGAGCTGTATGTAGCTCAGCAGTAGTGTACTCATGTAGCATGTGCAGAGCCCAGGGTTCAATCCCACTTTGAAACAAAACAATCAAGAAAGCTTTTGTGCATTGGAGGAATGTGGGGATTAGTTCAAGGATACACAAAATTCCTTTAGGTTTTCTCATCTGAAGTGGTGTCAAGGCTGGAATGAATGGATTCTAAAAGGCAAGAGACTGAGGAAATAGCAGGCAGACAACCTCCTGCAGAGTGGAAGACTGTAGCAGTGTGAAAGGCATGGCCACTCAGTACTGGGAAGGTTGCTATGTCATGTGTTCATGGTCTTCATGGCCTCTCCCCCAGGGCACTTGGCTCAAAAGAGGGAGTAAACTACATTAGAAACCTGGGTCCTGTCCCCAAAATTTAAACCAAATATGTCACCACAGAAGGAAGGTCCCCATGTCTAGATACATATTTATGTGCAGAGTCCATTCTTAGATCTGTGTGGACAGGCATGCTCTCATGGTGCCCTCTTTCAATCTGCAGGTGCCTTTTGCTTTTTAAGTGTGTCTTCATGGTGATGTCTCAGTAGATCAGCCAGGGGCCTTTGTTTCTGTCCTAGACACAGAGGAGCAAGCAGGGTAGGGATTACCAGAGAGACAAACCTCCAACTCACACCATGTCACTGTAGCTGATGCCCTAGAAGTGTCCCCGCTTTCCAGCCCTGCCTTCATCTTGGCCTGGGTCCCGCATCATAGTTGAAGAGGCTCACCATGACACTAAAAGTTAGGTGTGACTTTGAGATTCTCAAGGTATTTATTACAATAAAATGTCAGTGAGAATCCATACGTGTGAGACTTTATGAAGGCAGTGTTGGGTGTAGTGCAGGTGACTGAACCCTGGGGACAGAACTGATTTTTTAGTTTCCTGAATTTCCAGGAAAATCGGGGATTTTGCTTTGATTGTGGTGTGCTTTTTGCGAACTTCTTTAGAAGGATGGGGAAGCACGCCAACTGCACAATCTCTCCACACCAGTTTCTCAGTTCCTGGGGGGAAATGATCTGTTTTGCATGGTCCTGAACTGAGTTTAGACTCCAGAAACCACCCTGACCTTGGGCAGTAAGAGGCTGTGTTCTCTGTAGACAGGTGCCTCTTTTCATCATAAAACACTTGACAGTCAAGCCTAACCCTGACTAGAGCTGGCATCTGACCCTGCAGGACTTAGATGTCATCATGATACCTAGTGGCCATCTCTTCTCAGTTGCTGCCACAGTATATGGGATACAGCCACAAGTATGGACGGGGCTTTTGCTATAGCCACACATAGAGCTCTGTACTCTCAGGGCAGCAGGCTTCCTAGAAATCACACACATCTTCCTCAATATAGGGACATTTAAACTCCATTAACAAGTGATAATTGAAGCTAAGACAAATCCACACAGTCCTTAATAATCCAAGGGTCTTTGCCTGTAAAAGATTGATATTTTATGGATGAATACAGGCCTGGATTCAAATTCCAACTTCCCCACCTTCTAACTCTGTTGAAAAGCTCTTTCATTTGTTTTTCCTCCCTTTCTAACTTTTTTCCTCCTTTCCATGTTCCCCTTAGCAATACTTACTGGTCTCCTTCTGTGTCAGGCATTGTGCCTAGTGGTGAATAATAGACATACACATTTGGAACATACACGCACATGTACACACGCATATTTGCACATACATACACACATGCACACACATAAATTTATATGTACACATGCACACACCCATATATATTCATATGTACACATGCACACATATATGCATATACACATGCACACACAAACACAACACAAATGCACACACTCACATGTGCACACACAGATATGCATGCATATATACCTTGCCATCTGCCTTTGAGGATCTCATAAGCACAGAGGGCTGTGGGACAGCAGATCTAAGACATCCATTTTTGGAAGATTGATAAAGAAAAGCAGAAGCAGGAAGACATTAGTAGGCTTGAAAAGTGAGTTTTAATGAAGGCCAGGGTAAGTGGGGGAAGAATGAGGCGTGGCTAGTCAACCAGCAAAACGCTGGGCCTCAGTATCCCACTCCTTAAAGTGGAACTGATGTCAGACCCCTCTCAGCTGTGGGGCACACAGTACAGTGTCTGGGATGCTGTTGATGCTCAGGTACCGTAGTTACTCTTTTTCTACATCACTTGGAAGAGAAGCTAAGCTAGGGTCTGTTTTGGAGTTTAAAGCTGGCCCCCCAATCAGTGTTGGCCCTGTGATGTTGGGTAGGTTTGCCAACTTCTCTGCTTCTCATTATGTTTTACATCAGGAGATGGAATGAGTTATAGATGTCTGCTTATTTCTTCATTCAACACCACTGAATACTTTTCTAGTCTACCTACTAAAGGAGATACAAAGAAAGTAAAAACATTGAGAGGTGGGTAGAGGGTGGGGTTGGAGGTAATTGTGTAAACATGCAATTAAAATGAAGAGTAACCAGTTTTCGGGGAGGGACTCACATTTTGGGCAATCCACCCCCTTCCCTGACTCTGGGAAAATAGTTATTCTGTAAACACTAAGGAGAACCAGGGTAGAGAAGATCCAGAAAGGGAGAGAGGATTGCTGGGCCTCGGTTCAACATGCCCTCCAAGGCCTGTGCTGGTGTGGGCCCTGGCATTTTCCTTGCTCTTCAGGGTTCACCACCCCTCCTCCCCTAGGGTCTCAGCTCAAGGGCCTTTGTCCACACTGGCTGCTGGATCACTTAAACCTGTTATTTATACAGGTAATCAGAACCCAGTTGGCCAGGAGATGAGGAGGTCTGTTTTAAGAGGGTTTCTCCCTGCATGAGAGGATCACTGCTGACTCCTTTGGATAGTGTGGGGTTAGGTGGGCAATCTGAAAAGCAACAGCCTGGCCTCCTGAGGCTCCCGACAACTCCAGAGTCCTTGGGAGCCAGGAGCATAATAGGGTAGCTCATGGAGGTAGGGGGCACACACTTAAGGGCCCAGGGACAGCAGGATGGCAGCGGTGGTGTCAGAGGTGTGACTGGTGATTCACTTGTCATGGTGTATTCACTCTTTCCTTATTCCATTCATTCTCTGGCAATGGCAGCTGTGTCTGATGGGAAGGATTCTTTGTAGGGTAGAATCCTGGGGCTCCATAAGAACTGACAGGACATAGGAGGTCATCCTCATTTTGCTAGTGAAGAAGCAGGACCACACTGCATCTCTCTAGAGCTCTACTCTTTAGCACTCTGACTTTTTTGACACCAACATGGGTGTGGCTTCACCATCCTTCATAAAGGACTGTCTGTTCCTCGTCTGTGATCTTAGCCAGGAAAACAACCCTTTCTGGCAAGATATAGCCACACGCTGGCCCTACCCCAAGGTCATTTATTTCAGTATTTGTTACAGTGTCAAGATTAAAGAAGAAGGCACTGGTAGAGTCTGGCTGTATGTCCAGCACAGTCAGTGTGCAGTAAATCGCAGTCTCTGATCCCCTGCAGAGAATCAGTGCTGAGGATTCTAAAGCACAATGGAATTACTGTTTACAAGACGCACACTGATTTATGGAAGTATTCATTCATTTATTCTTTCTTCTTCAACAAGTGTTTATTGCGATTGTACTTTGTGCCAAGACAGGGATAGATGCTCCAAACCTAGACATGAAGGAGACAGAGACCTTCATTAAGAACATCTGCAAGCTACGGGGTTAGTGTTTCAAAATGGGAGATGACGGTGTCCAGGAAGACAAAGGAGACAAGTGAAGCAGAGCAGTTGGGATGCAGTAGGCAGGGAGCACTGGAGTGGGAGTGGGGAAAAGTGGTGTTTCACGGCATCTCCTCAGCTAGTCCCTGTTCTTCAACTTTTTAATTACATCTTTACTTGGGGTGTGTCTGTGTTTCCTCTGTGTCTGTGTATATCTGTGTGTGTGGTGGGACTCAGGGATGGAACCCAAGTTTATTAGGCTTGGCAACAAACACCTTTATCAGCTGAGTCATCTCACCAGCCCAAGTCCCTGCTCTTAATAGGTAGAAAAAAACCCAAAGTTTAGTAATTCATTTTGATGTGAACCAAGCAACATAAGTTCAGGTTCTTCTCTAAAGAACTCCAAGGAATATGAGAAGGAATAGACGTGTCCTTGCCTTGAGGATGCTTACAACTCTGTTTGGGGGGAGGGGGGGACGGCACAAACATGGATACAACCTGACACCAGGTAGAATAAAATTAGCGCTTTAATTGCAGGAGGGAGGCGGATAATGATTTCAGATTTTGTATATATTTTGTCAAGGAATGTAGGCACAGATGATGAATTCTGACCAGCTGAGGGAGAGATAATAAGAATAATAACAGTAATTTACATGTGATGGGCACTTTACAGGTTTCAAAGCACCTTGACATTTTTATCTCATTGGACTATTCCAATAGCCTTATTGCAAGCCCAGGTAAGGACTATTATCTCCATTTGAAAGAAGAACATGTGAAAGGAAGAGATAATGTCCCTGTTGGCTAGATCATAAGCGGGCTGAAATGTTTGAAGAAGAGAGCCATGGCGGCTGGCCTGTGTGTCTGTCTTGGCTCTTCAGAGCTGGATTGCTAACATTGCTGTAACCCTCTGAGTTTATGCCTTGTGTTCTGTCCAAGGTCTGTTAAAATACCAGCTTTGATCTTTAAAATCCTTTGTGGTCTGAGCTGGCTTCTGTACGCCCAGGTCTCTGATGGTACCTTGAAAAGACAGCTAATGTCAGCCGGATGCTTCCTGCTGACTTCCCCTGTGCTGGAGGCAGCCTGGCCTTTGGCTAGAGATATCACTTAGGCTTGAATCTCACTTCTCATAATTTTTTACCTGTGTGACTCGAAGCAAAGAAGTTAACCCTTCTGAGTCTGTTTTCTTCTCTGTGAAATGGGAATCTTTAAGCCTGCTATATCAGACAAAGAACTCACTTGGTGATTTAAAGTCTGTATGGACCCTGGGGTCAGAACTTCTGGGGTTTTGAGTTCTAGTTCGTTTGTAATCTCCTTCAGTTGCTTTGAACAAGTTACTTCCTCAGTTTTACTTTCTTTGTCTACAAAACAGTCACGGACCGCCCCGACCAGTATGGCAGATGATTAATTAACAATTAAAGATGATTTAACAAACAGTTGCAGTGAAGATGTCTACCAAGCATGACATTGTTCCATAACTCCTACATTGACCTGTAGGGTCATTCAGGGATGACACAAGACAGTGTGTACACAGTGCCTAGCACCTCCCAGCTGTTCTTCCTACAACAGAACACAGAGATCGCAGGAAACACTTTAGTCTTTGGTTAACCCTTCATGCCTCCTGCAGATCTCTTCGTACTCTAAGCTTTGGAGTACATCTTTAAGTCATTCAGTTCATAACTATGTGATCTGTGGTTTTAGAAAGGTCTCCCCATCTCGGTTTTCCTTAGTGGAATTCTACCTTACCTCCGGTTGTCTGTTTACTGATGGGTCCTCATCAGTTTCGGATCCCATCACCCGTCTCAGAGATCACGAGTCCCATCAGTTCCCTCAGACATCACCAGATAGAACTCTGCCTTCTTGTTGCTTAGGTTTTCCTCCTTGAATCCCTTGCCTTGTCTTTAAGTCCTCAGCTCTCTCTCACCACTGAGCAGGAACATTAAAAATCATTGGGTTTTTAGAGAAGACTGAGGAAGCTGAGTAAGAGCCATATTGTAAGAGGAAAGCACTGGGGGCTCACAGTTGTTCCCAAGGTTGGAGTGGTATGGACTGTGGACCTGGTGCTGCCCACCTGGATGTCACAAAAAGATCTGCTAGTGAGACTGGGATCACTTATCTGAAGGCCTCTTAAATTTTTTTTGTTGTTGTTGGTTTATCAAAGTTAGCCACAGTTAATGCCAGATTATTTTTAAATGTGATCTCAAATATTCTAGGCTCTCCTTATCTTCTCTCACAGAACCCATTTTCCTTCAGGTCAAGGGGATGAGGCTGAGGGAAAACTCCTTAGTCCCTTTGATAGCTGATAGGCAGCTTAGCCATCTGGACCTCTCTGGGTTCTGCTTTCAGAGTCATCCTGTGACAGGCTTGTTTGCTGCTGGCTGTGCCCCTCAGGAAATGCAAATGGCAAAGGATTTAATTTACAGCTCCCTTCTCCTTTAGATGTGCCTTGGACACTAGAAACACTAGAAACTTTTTACACATAAAATCACCTTAGCCTTAGGTGGGCTCATAGATGGGGAAACAGACTGCTCCAAGAGATTAGATAACTCGCCTGAGGCCACAGGCCCAGGAAGAACCAACTTTCATACATAGGCCTATCTTATTTTTCCATATGTCAGACTGTCTGATCAGTCACCCAGCCCCTGGGCCTCTATACTGTCTCCTTTTTTACCTGCCTGTGAATTCCGGAGCTTTAAGACACACTCTTATACAGGCTTCCTGCTTGATTTCTTCATAGTGTCTGTTTTACCAGATTATATGGCTTCAATATTCTAGCCAGAAATTTTCCATAGTTTTCATGGACATTATGTTTTTAGGGGAAAGATAATTCATCTTTTCATTCTCATCTTGATAGATAGAAAAACTGTAAGCAAGAGGAAAGAACATAGCAGTGCTACAGAGAATCTAAATAAATACATGTGGGGATTTCAGCATCCGGAAACGTGGCAGGCAGATTGGTCAGCTCTCAGGGGAGGATGGAATCATTTTGACCACTAGGATTCACTGAGGCCCAAGGGCTGCCCACACTTGCTGTCCTAAGGAGCTCTCTGATTTTGGGAGTAATTCTCAGAGACCCAGAGCTCACCTAGTCCAGCCTTCCTACAGGGTATGCAGCCTTTTGCAGCCTTCTTTCGGGAGATCACTGGGCCACCAATAACAATGGTTCTCAACCTGTGGGTCTCAGCTTCCTTTGGAGTTGAATAACAGATATCCTGCATATCAGATCTTTACATTTAGGTTCACAACAGTAACAAGATTACAGTTATGAAATAGCAACAAAATAATTTTACGGTTTGGGGCCATCACAACATGAGGAACTGTATTAAAGAGGTACAGCATTAGAAAGGTTCAGAACCACTGGCCTGTATCATGCCCCTGGACACAGGAAGCTTAATTCTACCTTCTTGTTATACCCTCCTGTCATTGAATACTGGGACTATAGGGAAAAGTGTTTGTGCAGGAAACATTTATTGGATACTTCTCTGTTCTAGGCCCTTTGCTGGGCATGGAAAATGAAATACTCTTAACAGCAAATACGGTGTTTGCTTTGCTCTTAGCCCTTTGATATTAGAGGAGAATAGAGGAGGGACCTTTTTATTCTGCTGGAGTAAGGGTTCTGTAGGTGGGTTTAGAAGGCCTCAGATTAAGGAATTTAGTTATATCCTATGCAATAGGAAACTCTGAACAACATTTTAGAGTTGTAATAGAGGCTGACTTACTCAGAGAATGGAAAGAAAAGCCTGTTAATACCTCTGGAAAGGAAAATTAGCTGAGGAAGTGCAGTCACATGGTAAATTCTGCTCCCTGGGCCTCCTGGCCTCATGCTCACCGTTACACAACAGAAGACCACTGTCCACACCACTGGGACCCTCCTCAAACTCTCACCCCTCCAGCTCATCCAATTCCAGGACCAGAGGCCATCTCATAGCTATTAAGTGCTTGTGTGACTTCTTCAGCACTGCTCTTACAGAACAAACCCAAGCTACCTTGGCATGTCTTGCCATGTTGATGCTATGTAGGCCAAATAGTTGGGGGTGAGTGGGTAAAAGAGAAACAGATGAAAAGTTACACTTGCCTTGGAGTGAGGTACAGGCTCAGAGTTCCCAGAGGTTGAAATGAGTTCTGGTAACTCTTTCCCCACACTCCTGACAGCTGTAGAGTTCCTCAGAGATGGCCTGAAAGAGTATTGGAAGGAAGGAGGAGGGGAGGGTCCTGCAGAATGGGCCTTAGAGGACATGGGAAGCCTGTGAAACCTCTGGAAAGTGGTGTTGGGTGAGGAGAGGTAAAAGGTTCAAGGAGCAAGGCTCGGGAGAGCCCGGGAACCCTGAACCTGAGCAGGCAGGACCTGTGTGGCTTCTCACATCACTGCACCTCACTGGCCCTCCCAGGACTTAATGGGGTCATTCTTCGGGGTTCAGTCAGGGTTAACTTTTTCCCCTCAGCACTTACTTAATGAATACTTCATAGGTGCTGGGCAATGAGGGTACAACAGCCAACAGGGCTATGGCTGCCCTGCCTATGTCACTTAGCATTTCTGCTTTACTCAGAGATGTTAAACAGATAACAGTGAGGTGGAAAGAGTTTCAAAAAGGAGACTTTGTAAGATACTTACTGTAGATGACCGTCAATAGGTTTCAGCCCTCTGCCCTTTTCCAACATGTGACTGAAAAGAGTCCTCAAGAAATACTTTGATGCCCAGACACTGTGGGCTTGGGTCTGCTTCTACTTCCTGCTTTTGTGAAGGGTGTCATGCTTTCTCTCACACCCATTTCTGCCCTACTGCTCTCTGGTTCAGCTTCTCCAAGAGCCTAGCCAACCTGGGAGGCCTCCATGAATGTGGCTGGGATCTCACCCAGCCCAGGCCTCTCGCCAGAATTACTATTGCTTCAGCCCAGCAAAGTCTGTGGCAGCCCTTGTTCACAAACCACATTCAGGAAATGTAGATAGAAGGGGCCAAGGACCAAAGAGCTGCCACTTGTGCTGATGACATTCCTAGACCACACTCAGCCCAGCTCTGCCTTCTAGGATCACTTCATCCCTTGGGACTTCCCTCCCCAAATATGTGTATACTGTCAAACTGGCCACATTGTAGTCAAGAGGGAGCTGGCATTTAGTCCCCTTTCTCTTCGCTGTATGAAGATCCCCCACCAAGGGCCTCGCCCAACCATCGCTTGCTTGCCCGTTCTCCAAGTGTATGTCCATTGTCCTGAGGTAGTCCTAGTGTTCTCCAGATGCAGCATGGATGCTTTTGCTTTTCTTCCAGAGTCCTCTTGTCAGCTACTCAGCAGTTGTGACAGTCTGTATGTCACCTCTTTCTCTAGCTGCTTGACTTTGAGTCTCTGAAAGCCAGATAGCTCATCAATGGCATTTATTAGATATGTGATAGGTTCATTGAAGAAAAGAGGCCAGATTGCCTCAGCTTTGTAGAAGCTAGGAAGGTGCATAGTCTCAGTAGTAGGTGAAAATGGTCAAAGTCATCCTCCAGAGCATGGCAAGGTCCACAGAGGCTCATCAACCCACTCTGCCATGGGTCACAGAGGCGTATCATCTACCCTGCCTGGATCACCCCCTATTCCCAAGGCCCTTGCTTATTTCCTTGATTGTTTTATGTCACTGTCCATGTCCAGATTCTTTTAAAGACAGCAGATCACCATTTTCTAAATCTACAATGCCCCATGTGCCACAGTATGTGTTCTGTCTGCTTTCAGGAGTTTTGACTTGATTTAATTTGCACTTTGGAAAACTAGACATGTACTTCAAACTCATTATAGACATCTAGAAATGGGTATGATTTAATCCTTTTAAGAAGAAATCTAACATGTCTAAACATGTATAGGATTTGGAGACATGGGTGACCTCTAGATCTCCTTGAAATCACATCAAGTGGCAACTTTCAGAGTTAAAAGTAAGGCAGCACAGTTTCACCTCTTCGTTGTCCCAACAAGCAGACTGTTTTCCTTTGCGGCTCAGTCCTCATTTTACAAGAGGAATCACTGGGGCTTAGAGCGGTAGAGGATCTAGGACATGGGATTTAGACCATGACTTGTCCCCTATCTCTACTGTGTACCCATCACATCTGTGTATGACATCAGTGTTTCACGTGAAGAACTGCAAACTTCCAGACAGCTAAATTATTTTCTATTTGTTCCAGGATCCCAGTGTCTCTTACAGAGCTTGTGTGGTGAAAGAGGTTGTATGGGACGTATGTCGGCTTGTATGGTGACTGGGTTCATGAATGACTGAATAAGGAGGTACTGCCTTTTGTGCCCTTGAAAGGGCTTTCTTTACTAGGCTGAGAGATTTTTTTCTCCATGGAAGGTGTAGTTTCCCCAAAATAACTTCAAGCGTGTGTCACTACCTGAATGCCAGTGGATCAAAAGGCCTTTCTTTGTTCTTCCTACTCTTCCCACAAAATGAAAAATGTTCCTTTGTTACCTAAAATATCTGCGCCAGAACGCACACTGTTGTCTCCCAGTGCAAGTGCTTATTATTGTGGCTAATTTGGTCACATGTGTTTGAGGCAGAACAATGCCTCAGAAATTTTAAAAAGCAAAACAGCAATCTGAAGCATTTGTTGTAATGAGATGTAAATTGCCAACATCGGGAGTGGAGCCGACTAAAATTTGCAGTGAAGTGATCCCCCCAACATCTTAAATTAAAAGCACTAGAGGCCCTCCCTCCCTCTGCTCTCCAAGGAAACAACATAAGGCTCTTTGGAGGTGGTGGGTTTTGTTGGATTTTGTCCTTTTCTTTCCTGATTCTGTAAACTGAACATGTCCCCTAGTGACTGATTAATTTCCCCATTCATCTACCATGTTCTGAGCCTCCGTCCTGTGCCTGCCTTTGGTCCTCTTCCATTCAAGAGTCGTGGTCCCTTGGTCATCCCTTTTGTAAATAGGAAAGCTGAGTTCAGAGATGAAGTGACTTTCCTAAGAAAGTCACTTTTATCTTGGAGTCACACCCTTTTTCAGTGCCCCCCTCGCTCAGGCTGTGGCCCTGACTGGTACTTTATGTATGTCAGTGTGACAGAGGGAGGAGGCTGCTGCAGAGAACTGCCACCTGTGTTGAATGGTTCTGACTCAGACTGGTAGGAGATGCTTTTCCTTGAGAGCCAGTAGCCCCATGTTTGACAGAGCTCTGCTAGTCCCTGGAGAGATGAGTCTGGGCATAGGAAAGGGGGTGCAAGTGGTTAGAAGGCCTCCTTCTGTACAGGGTCTTGTGCTAAGTATGAGGGGAGCCCAATGGGGAGCCCCCCAACTCACTAAGTTATGGTTTAGCAGAGTCAAAAATAAGCATACAAGTAGATGTGTAGGATTAGACAGTGAGGGCTAATTTACTGAGTACTGACTCTGTGCCAGACTCTGAGGTACTCACTTTCTCTCTCCCCCTATATATATCTGTCTGTCTAATCTCTCTCTCTCTCTCTCTCTCTCTCTCTCTATATATATATATATATATAATATATATATATACACACACACACATACACATACACACATACATACATACAAATACATGTAAATGTATAAATGCCTCCATATATACATATATATGTATGTGTGTGTGTGTATATCCATGTGTGTATGTGTTTGTGTGTGTGTGTGTATATATATATATATATATATATATATATATATATGTATGTAGATACATATGTTTTATTCGTTTAGTTTTCAGTCTGTCAGGTTGTCATTCCTTCCTTCATGTGAGGCTAGGTCAAAATGAGTAAATTAAGTCTTGAAATAAGAATTTGATAGGTGCCCAATGGTCTCTGACATAGAGAGATAGTTCAGCCCCTGCCTCTGTCCAGCTTCACAGCCCAGGTGAGGCACCAGATGCATCTATGGAGCAGGGATGGTGTCAAGAAGGGTACGGAGGAGGGTGGAGCACTTGGACTTAAGTCACAGCTCTCCTACAGTACATTCAAACCCAGTGTTTAATCCCAAGCAACCCAGAGGAGAGAACTGCCTCTCTTTAGAGGATCAGGGTCTTATGGACGAAGTGTCATCTGAGTTAGGCCTTGAGTCACCATTAGAATTTGGACAGTTGGACAAAAGGGACAATAGAAGCACGCTACTGCGGCCAAAGAAAAGGAGTCTGTGTGAAGGGTACGGATGCCACCAGAAATCAGTCTCGGGAGGTGGACTAACGTGAACTAACAGGACTCAGAGCCAAAGAGAGGACACTCGACTTGTGTTCTTCTAGTGTCTGCCAATGTGGATACAGAGTCATTTGTTTATAACCATAGCCTTCTGCCCCAACTTCCCATTCTAAGTAGCTGCTTCTGTACAAGGGGGTACGGACATCCTTTCTTCCCACACTTCCTCCCCAATACCCTACTTAGCGTCAGGGACTTCAGAATCTTTGCCCACACTTAGCAGAGACCTACCCCCTTCCAGCTGACTGTGCCCACTCCAGTCATAGAGAACTTACTAAGAGCCTATCATGTGCCAGCTATCCCAGGCTCTACAGTGCAGTGTGAATAAAACTGCTATTGACAAGCACCACAGTGTAATACTGAAAACACGGAGGAGGTAGCTGGGTGCACACACAGCTTGCAAGTTATAACTCAGAGACTTCTACCTAGAAGCAAGGCATCAAAAAAGAAGCTACCTGACTGGGAACCAGACAGACAAAAAGATAGTCTAAAACATTCATTTAATTGCACAGAGGCCTAGGACAACATGACCATACAAGGGTGCAATCTAAATTCTAGACATAGAGTGAGGCTGGTTGTCTGGGCCTTCATGGGCAGTGGTGGGGATGGTAAGCAAGGAGGAACAACGTCATGATCATTTGGAAGTTATCTTTGGTAGCCATTGAGCCACTGTAGTTCTTGTTTGAGATAAGGTCTTATGTAGTCCAGGCTAGTCTGCAATTTGCTATCCAGATGAGGCTAACTTTTAATACCTGATCATCCCAAGCATGAGTGCTGGGATTAGGGATATAAGCCTTTGCCTAACAGACTTTTCTCCTAGAAGAAAAAGGAGGTTTCAAAAACTTTGTAAAGATGATCTAAGAGCCGTGGATGCAATGGCCTTCTCAGCCCATTGCTATTTTCTGCCACTGAACATCAGAGCAGAATGAGAAGGCAAACACCTCAGCCTGTCTTTATGGGAAAGTAGAGTAATTACGTTTTCCAGAACTGAGGAAAGATCAAATGTTTTACTTATTCATATGTTGAAAATTCACACCTGCAGAGGGGAATCTTTGGCATGTGCTTGCTTTGGAGACTTTGGATGCAGTCTATGCTATGAGCCTTTCTTCTTAGCAAACGTTTAGAGAACACCTACCAGGTTTCATTCATAAGGAGAAAAAAAAAGAACTTGGCGTGGACCTTGTATAGGGCAAACCTGGGAGATGCTGTCAGAAAGATAAGGATGCTATCTGTCCTTCACTCAACCAGCTTCTTCATCTGCTGCTCATTCACTTGTAGTCACTAAACTAACACAGCGGAGCCAGGGATGGGGCTCAATCTGTATCAAGATGCTGTATGTTCTTTCATCTGTGCCATTCTGACTACTCTCCATTTTGTGGTCAGCTTTGTGCAAAGCTCATGCTTAAATCTTTGGAGACTACAGAAAGTCTCTCTCGTAGTCAGCATCTGCTAGCTATCAGCAACTCAGAGATGATACTTTTATTTTGGAAAGCCCCGTCATAAGGACTTCTACTAACAAATTCACGGAGACATTCTATCCATCAGCCAATATTAGGATATGGCAACTGAGCATAGAGTTGCAAGGATTTAGTAAATAAAGAGTTTTGTTCTCAGGTGTCCATACGGCCAGGATAAGACGTCACACCCCAATTTCATCACATACTTAAGCTAAACACACAGCAACCTACAGCACCTTGATTTTAGTCAAGACCAGGATATAAAACTATAGACTTTTGAAGTTGCTCTCACAGACAAGTTAATCGAGTCATTTGGCCTTATTTACCCATATTCTTTGTTCCTTGGTAATCAAGACACAATAGATGATTAAAAACAAAAAAATACTCTGTCATTTTAAAAGCTAGTAGGGAAAAAAGGCACCCTAGAAACAAGACAGCAGCTCTTTCCCTAGCTTCCTTTCACTATTTAAATCTCACATAATTTGTGCTGATTGCATTAAAATAAAAAGTGGGTGATCGCTGTATCCGGCAATCAGTAGCTTACTCGGTGTTGTATTTTAATTTCTTGGTTGGAATGCGCTTGCTCAGACCCTAGGTCCCAAGAAGGGGGAGTCCTTTTCATCCCTCTCCAAAGCTTTCCTTGTCTCCCTTCATCCACATGGCCCGCTCCATCATAAGCTCCAGAGATGAGTTTGTTGGCAAGCCCACAACTTGCATAGTCTAGCTAACTACCATCCTTTTTCCAGCAGTCTGAACAGACCCTATCCTGTGCAGGAAGTTCAGACTCCTGCCATTTTGCATAGACACTGACACCCAAGAAGGTGTCCCTTAATCATCCTCAATTACTAAAGCCTAGTTAATTCTTGCCCTCTCATTCCACCTTGTGACATTCATGCCTCGTAGTGCATTGAAAACTGGGTTTAAGTGCAGCATAAAGAACAAAAATAAGCTAGCTTTTTTTTCTAGTGCCACTATATGCTGATAGATGCATAGTTAAGAATATTTGCCTTTTATTTTCCTTGGAGTTCTAGACAGATCTCTTTTCTTAACTGCCTAGGTCCCGCCATTGACTTGGAAAAAGTAAAGTCAGAATGTCTCGAGCCCGAGCCGGAGTTACGGAGCACTTTCAGTGAGGAAGCAAATACGTCGTCCTATTACCCCGCTCCTGCGCCTGTCATGGACAAGTATATCCTAGACAATGGCAAGGTAGTGTTTTCAGCTCAATATCCATTTGCCCAGGTGCTTGCTAGTCAGAGGAAAGGTGGAGAGCACAGTGGGGACCTTCTGAAACCCCATGTGGCTAGCCAGCCTCCCAGCCTAGCCCCTGGTGACTGTGGAATTTATTGTTTAGTAGCATAGGTTTCCTGGGACTTCTTGTTCCTCTTTTAAAAAGTATTGAGTCAAAATAACTGAAACTAACCTGGCATTTAAAAATAGTGTATTTATGAGAAAGGTTTTTTTTATTTTAAAAAAAAAAAAGAGTTCCTTTGATAGTTTAATATTCTTCCTTACTTCTTATGAATTCAGATGCCTAGAGTGCATAAGGTTAACCCAAAGTGAATTACCCATTTATAGATAGCAACTCACTGTATGCTAATTCACCATATACAAAGTAGATGTTCTCAGCTCTCAGCTCTATCCTAGGGACAGAGGGGTATATGAGCCATCTTCCTTGTCCCCAGCTCACTGGCCCACAACTCAGGGATACACATCACTCCTCATATTTTCTTTCATGACTCCTGAAAACAGATCATGAAAGAATGCATAAGCCCTGGTGGTAAGGAGAAGTCTGTCAGAGCTCTTTGTCCAGGAGACATCCAGCTTTAGTGTTCGACTCTCTGCCACTACCAGACACACACACACACACACACACACACACACACACACACACAAACACATCAGACTTGCCTCTCCTTGGCACCCTGAGTTATCTGTGTCAGCTTCTTTATCTTGTCTCATGCTTTGGGTGGTCTTTGATATCATTCCCTATCGAAAAGAAAAGGTTCTTTGATTTGCTCTGTTTAGATACATCCCACAATTGTCTGACCTGAACCTAAGAAAATATTGTCTAGATGAGGAAAAGACGTGTTTATCTCCAGGGCTCTCTTGGATGTGCTGCTATACTCTGCGTCTCTCACTGAGTGCCCCTTCTCTGCAGGGCCAGGACTTGATGAGACAGGGTGTAGACCTTGTCCTCCTTCACCCAGTAGACTTTCCCAGGGAGCTTTGTAGAGGAGCGGAGGTTGGAAGCCTGAGCCCTGGCTCATAGCGCAGCTCTGCTTCTGTTACTTCCTGTGCCACATCAGGCCAGTGCTTGGCCTTGCTGGGCCTCAGGCCTTATCTGTAAGAAGCAGACTGGATGGGTGCTTTCCATAGGCTGTTCTGGGGTAAAAGTGTGTGTCTGCGTTTGGTAACCTCACAAATTGAAGCTAGAATGGCAGAACCATTCTGGGTCTCTTGAATTCCTTTTAGTCAGGACCACATTGTAGAGTGATTGAAGAATTTTTCTTAAGTAGCTTCCAAGAGAAATCTGTTTCTCTCTTGCTTTGAAGGCTGCCAGGCAGCTTCTGAGCTATGTTACAAAAGTAGCATTCTTTCCCAAGAAAATAGGTCTCAGAAACCTTATTTAATTTTTAAACACACACATTAAGCAAAGCCTCCTTTGCTGCCTCTCTGCCACTGCTCTAAAGGTCACCTAGCTTTTCTTCCACACTGATTTGTAGTCAGGCCAAGGACTGTGACCGGGAGGACAGGAAACGGACCCTGGAAATGCACGTGGCTCCACAGGGCAGTAGGTGTCACTTGCTAATCCTAATTGTTGCCTTTATTGTTCCTGACTCTGCTGTTTGCCTGACCCTTCCTTCTCCTGTGCGAGCAGAAGACCGAGTCTCTACAAGGCCTGGGACACTCTGATCATTTGCTACTAGAAATGAGTTTTATCCTGTAGAATACTTCACAAAGTAGTTCTTGAAGTCCGTCCTACCAGACGTCATATTTTTATAACCTCCCTGATAAGGAGAGCTAACACTTTGATCAAATGTTACCATGGTTTGAATGAATGGGGCTTGTTGCTGCAAAGATCACTTTCTGATGAAGTCCATTGCTTATCTAAGATGTTTTTTTATTTAAAAAAAAAAAACTCATTGAATTATACAACTTCAAAGACCATTAAACAGTCAAACTTATACTTATGCATTAAGTAACAAATCTGGAAAATGTACCCAGAGCACAAAATCATCTACTCTGTGACAGGTTAAAGGCTTGTGGGAACTGAAAGCCAGATCTCCTAACTCCTAGGCCAGGGCTCAGTCTGTCTTGCTGCCCCTGGGAACTACACATTATACTATGTATTCATGAATATGCTGAGCTCAACAATCCTTGTCTCAGTTGTTCAGCATGGACCTGTGATGAATCTTCCTGAGGCCAAAGGACTGTTTCTGTCTATTCTATGGCACTGGCATTGAACTCAGGTGGATGCCAGAAAATATTTTGATCTCTTAAAGAAGAGCTGCTCATCAGAGGTGAAACCAAAGCCACAAAGATATATTAAATATGCCCTTATGTTTAATACTGCTTTGAGATCAGACTGGTCTTGATCACTCTGCAGGAGGCAGAAGGGGGGAGCCTTGACCTCTCCCCGCCAGAATGTGCCATGACCGGTAGGACTGAGTCTGGAAGTAAATGGCTGGTACTTTACAAGGGCTGTAACAACCTTGTGGCAGTTAAGTGACATTTCCTGAACCATGGCCTGTGTATGGCAAGCTGTATAGCTTAAGATGATATGAATCTGTCACCTAAGGACATCCCTTCCCTTCCTGACCAGAGGAATGTAAGGGCAGGGATGCTGACAGGAAAGGCAGGGTGAGGACGTAGCAGCTTCAGCTGTGTGTTCTCACATCCATTCATCTCATTTAGAACCTGATTACCCCTCTGTGAGAGGGAGGATGGTCTGTGTGGTTGAGAAAAGTGAAACTCGGAGCTCAAAGTCCAGTGACTGGCCCATGTTAACGCTGACAGAAGAGACAGGATCCACACCCAAGGCTGACAGCTCAGAGCCCATCCTCCTACTGTTCCACACTGGAAGAAGGAGGCAGGTGTGTTTACAGCCTTTATAGAGGAATGGACTTAGTGTTTTAGTGATTGAATGGAGCCAGGCTGAGGAGGTCAGGTCTAATGTGATAAGAAATAGGAAGTCATTCAAAATTCCAAACGGTTGTCTTGGCATGAAAACAGAATTGGAGACTGCTGAGCTGCTGAGGTCGTCTAGTCAAAGGAGGGAAGTGGATGTCAGCAATTACAGGGTGAGCTGGGCGAGACGGAGCAGCCTGGCAAGAAAGCCAGTCAGACAGGCTTTAGCCAGTTTCCATCTGCCTGTGGAATACTGTACTGGGAACCAGCACAGGATGTGGCCTGCAGGTGCAGAAGACTCAAAAGGAAACCTATAATAACGGAGGATTGTGGCGTTCAAGTGTGCACCATTCAACCACTTCAGCACCCCACCCCCAGCCCCTTATTCACTCAGTCTACATCAGGGCAGGCCAGGACGGCATGAACTAGGCTACACAGGTTTGGGGCTGAGTTTTGATTCTTAAATTGGCTGATTGTATGTGTTTGAGTAAATAATTTAGTCCCCCAAATTTGTGCCCACATGTATAAAATAATAATAGTTTCTACCTGCTTCTAACTGTTATGGCTATTATGAACATTAAGGAAGTTGAGCTCGTTATAGGAACTCAAAAACATGGCTCCTTTTATTTCTTCTAGAACACTGGCTTACATGGCTTCCTCTTTCCCCTAGAGTAATAAATTACGCCAGGTGGTGTAGTGCAGCCTTATGGTCCCAGCAGTCAGAAGGCTGATGCAGAATTTCGGCATATGTCTTTATTTCCTCTTTCAGAATCTCGTCTAGAGCAAAGTCCCTTGTCTCCTTCCCATCTCAGGAAGCATGTGTGACTGGCTATGTTATCAAGGGAGGGACACAGGTCCATCAGAGATCTTGTACTCAGCATGCCTGTTCACCTGGCACAGACTGCCTACCCGAAGTTCAGAAGTGAACATGGCAGAAGTCCAAATTTGACCTTAGGCTCTGGTTGCTAAGCCAGTCCTGGGCAGCACATCTCACCACAGGGCTGCTTATCTTTCTGAGCTGAACAAACTGATTTACAGTACTGAAGTGCTCAGCACAGAGAGGCCAGGTGGGTCTGGTTATCTGGCCTCCCACAGTGGGCTGAATGATCTTTGGAGCAAAAGAAGCTGAAACTAGATGTGGCATGTAGAACATTTTCTTAGCAATGGAGGTGAGTTGCCGGTTGTTTTGTTTTCATAGTTAGGAAGCCTCAATAATTGATGAAGCAAGTATTACTGGCTAGCCTGGCTGCCCTCCTCTGTATCCACCTTTCTTCCCAAGCCAATCTTTGGTAGAAGGATCTTTAATCATTTCTTGAACTTGAGTTCTTGAGTTCTTACATTCTGCCATCAATTTGTGTGTGTGTGTGTGTGTGTGTGTGTGTGTGTGTGTGTGTGCGCGCCATCTTAGACCGAGGCCTTCTCCAAGAAGTCTCCTGACCATGTCTTAGTGATGATCAGAAGGTCTTTATGAAAGCAAGAACCTTTGTCAGAGCCTTCTCACACCCCTTGGAAAGGTGAGCTCATTAGCAGGCTCCTCCTCTCCATCCCACAGAGACCATTTCTGCCTTCTACAAGGGCAGCAGAAAGCCAATCAGAATGGCAATATCAAGGTCAAAACTTTTTTTTTTTTTTAATGATGAACATAAGTATTATTTTGTAAGTTGTCAAGGGCCAAAAATGGGGACAAAGTTTAAAGCTGTAGCTCATTGCTAAACATTCTGGAAGCAGAGAGGGTAGAGTAATTTATTGGCTCTCACTGTCATCCTTACTGTGTCTCTTCTAGGGAGCATGAGATTGTATTCTGGTGTGTGTGCTAGCAAAATCAAACCAGATATATTGCGGTTGTATTTAATTTCTTAAAATCCTAGGTGTTCTGAGCCAGAAAGATGAACTTTGAGATGGAATCCAAGTCTCCCACTTGGTAGATAAAGAAGCTGTAGTTTGAGCTAGGGAAGGGCTCTCACAGTTACACTCCTGCTGGCTGCAGAGCCAGCAGCTGCTCTGCTCCTGCCAGCTGCCAGGGCTTTTATAACTTAGCTCTAAATTGGAATTATCTAGAGAGCTAATCCATCCTGATGTCTAGGACACACCCAGACCAAATATATCAGAATCTTGGGGAGGAGACCTAAGCACCAGTGGTCATTACAGCAGGGTGAGTCCTTCCTCCATGTAACCTCCACCATGTGAGCAGGAGGTGTGCCTCAGAATCTCAGGTAGAAGAGTAGCTGATCTTCTGTAGTATAACACATATAAACACATGTGTCCTGAGCGTAGGTCAGGCTCAGGGCAGCCCTCTAATCTCTCTCAGAAACTGAGTGGCTTCATAGCTGAACTTAGTTTTCCCATCAGAAATGACAGTGCTTCTGTTTAAGACAGTGAAGTCGGTCGGGGCTTTAAATTAAGGCCTGGTGCATCCCAGGGATCCTGCGAGTGAGGCTGTAGCTGCGGCTGTGGCATGGATCCCTTACACTGAAGAAGCTGTGTTTTAAAGGACAGAAGTGGCCTCCAGCTGCCTTCCTGTCGGACTAAACAGGTGTGGTATTCTTACCTCTTTCAGGTCCATCTGGGAAGCGGGATTTGGGTTGACGAGGAGAAATGGCACCAGCTACAAGTTACCCAAGGAGATTCTAAGTACACGAAGAACTTGGCAGTCATGATCTGGGGAACAGATGTTCTGAAAAACAGAAGTGTCACAGGAGTCGCCACAAAAAAAAAGAAGGATGCAATCCCAAAGCCACCCCTCTCTCCTCATAAGCTGAGCATCGTCAGAGGTAGCTTACCCAGTGGGAACAAATGCTGGACAGCCTGCCCTTTACTCTGTCAGAAATGTGTTTTGCAGGATTCAATTTGGTGAATGCTTACTGAAGCCCCTATATGCCAGCCCCTGAGTGTAACATAGGAACATAGAGACAGACATCATAAGCTGTCACTAGAGATCTCACACTGGACAGGACAAATGACTGTGGACAGTGGCACAGATATGACTGAAGAGTGTAGCATTCAAAAGGGTTTTGCTGGGTCCCAGGGAGAAGGGCTGCTGCATGGGGCCCTTGTGATGCTCATCAGATGCAGAGATGGGGTGAGTGAGGAGGAGAGGCGCTTCAGGAGGCAGGAGCATCTTGCTAGAAAAGTGCACCTGGGAAAGGAGCTCGTCTAGAGAGTGGTGAGGGTCGAGGCTGCGGAACCTTCTCATTCGCCACATCCAGAGCACTTGATAAGACGGGGAGCCATCGACGAAGCTTCCTTTCGGGTGTTGGTGAAGGCAGGCAGCAAATCAGGGAGTCATTGGTCACCCCAAGATATGGCTATACCCCATACTCCTTACCCATCTTCCCCCTCTCCCTCTCCTTCCTTCTTTCCTCACTTCTCTGCTCCTATGCGCCTTCCTTCATTCCCTTTCTCCCTTTTTCCTTTCTTCTTTCTCAAACCGCAAACTCCCCCACCCCCGCTAGACTCTCCCCTGGAGGTGGAGAACACAAAAGACAATACACTGTGTGCATTTACAAGGAACTCAGTCTCATGATGAAAATAAATATAACAATAGTAGTATATAGTCAGTACAAAGTAAGGAGTGTCGTAGACAGAGCAGACGGGAAGTAGCAACTGCTAATCATTCAGAGTGCTCGTTTTATCCCATTACATTAAAACGATGTTTGTCTTAAACACTTGTAAGTATATTAGCTCACTCTCGCAGCAACAGCCCTGCTGCAGGCTGTTATCCTTTTCACAGATAAGGAAACTGGGCCACAGGAGTACTAGGTCCTTTTTCCCAGGCTACAATAGGAAAGCCAGGGGGAGAGCCAGGGAACTAAGGGTGGCTTTGTAGTCTGTCCCTAATCACTGTTCTCTAAATGGCCAGGTCTGCTATATTTTGTTGAAGAAAGTAAGACTCAGTGATCAGTCGGGTGAATGTCTAGCTTTTGTAGGTCCTGTAGTTCAGCACATTCTGGGGCTAAATACATCTGTGACACAGTCCGCTGGCAGCTTTAGGTTCTCTGAGTTTCAAACATGATATGAAGAGACAGAGGGCTGTGTCAGCTCTGTTGGGGAGGAAGCCTGTTGGAACATATGGTATTTCAGCTGAGTTACACAGGAAAAGGCAGTGAAGGTCGGAGGAACCGTAGGTCAGGCAGAGTACACTGCCCTGCAGAGACCAGCACACTCAGGTAAAGTGGCTCAAGGGGAGAAATGACTGGCTGCACAGCTGAGAAGGAGGTCAGAGGTGGGTAACAGCCAGTCTTACAGGGAAGTGAAAGCCATAGTATGCAGCTTGAGTTTGCAGAGGCCCCAGAGGCCGTTAGTTAGAAGGGAGACCCCTAGGGAGATCATGGAGAGCTAACACTGTCCCAGACTAAGGTTGGAACACAGGCGGTAGAGAATGTCTAGCTATGTTGAATGTTTTAGAGGTCAAGGCGGCAAGATGCTAGTGATTATGCAGCTAAGCTAAGGTCACAGCTCTGAGGTTTCAGAGTCTGGATTCAAACCCACACACTCTCACTGTGGTCTGCAGCCTTTTCCAGTGTAACACAGGTATCTCTCCTCCTGACTAGCACATGATTAATTTGTGAAGCTTAGTAGAGCTTTGTAATAACTTCATGAAGATCTTATCCTTCAAGAAATTCTCTCTGACCTCTTAGTGTGGCTGGGTGCTTCTACCATGCGTTCCAAAGCACCCAAAACCTGGCTCAGCTCTTTCTTCTTGGAGGATTCCTGGACCCTTAGCTGTGGCAGAATGAGCCAAGCCAGACTGGGGTTTCAGGCTTTGGGTGCCAGTGACATCTCCTATACTGAAATACAAGATTGATGGTTTACATTTTCACTGCAGCCAGACAGGCTTAAAGCACGTGTGCCATACCACCACACAGTCACCATTTTTAGCCTAATGATTTGAATAATTCCAGCTTGTATCTGGCTGGTTCCTCACGGGCAAGCTGTTTGGCAGGACTGGGATTGTTTGTATTTATTTTGTGTGATGTGAGCATCCTCTGTCACATTTGGGCATATAAAAGTGACAGAAGCCTTCAGATTCACAGCACTGGGGAGATGTTCTCTTTGATGTTAAAATTGTCCCCTACCAGATAGCAGAACTGTGGGAAAGCTCTGACCCTGCTTTGGAAGGATGAAAGCTAGAGGACAGAGCCGGGCCTTGCTCTGATGACAAACTCCAAAGTGACAGTTAAGTCTTATTAAGGTCGAATGACCTCTTGCAGAGTACCTGGGCTTTCTAAATGATCCACAGCATTGAGTTCTGGTTAATTTTTATAACTTTTTTAATGGGACACATTAGCGCTGTTATAAACCTTGTTAATTAAGCAATAATCTGAACTGCTCCCTCGCAGAGGGACACATTCCCAGCAACTGCAGGTGATTAATAAGTTAGAGTCTAACAAAAGCCTTTTAATCAACCTGAGGGGCCATTCAGAGCTGCTACCCCAGGAAATGAGGATGATTGGAATTCTGTGGGGGTCTTCCTGAACACATTCCTCACTGCGTGTCCTTCTCTTTCCACTCTTCTCAGGAGGCCATCACGCCTACCCTCCTGTCCTTTGCTTCTCTCTCCTCTTACTGTGTTGAAGACCACTGGAGAGACAGAACTCCCTAGGTTATCTGATTTGAGATACCACTGGATACAGACAAGTATCCTAAGGTTTTCCCAGAGGCACTTGGGATTAGAGCCATATTTGAGCCTGAACATCTCTTGGCAGACTTCCCTCTGATTTAGATTAGGTCCAAGCAAGGTTGCTCAACTGTTAATATGGTCCTGACTTAGAGAAGTGGGGGATGATTGGATTTTATCAGATCATAATCTATACGTCCATAGGAAACTCAACAGGCATGGGAACAGAGTACTAGGTAGGCTTCAGCCTCCTCACTCAGCTGAGTGCTTATGAGCACAAGAGAATGAGCAGGACTTAAGAAAATGATAATTGGAGCCAGGATCTTTTGGGAAGAGAGGACAAGGACACTTGCCTTGTGAGTGCTTTGTAAGGGAAGGGATTGTAGGTAGACAAAGCAGAAGACCCTGATGTCCCTCTTCTTATCAGACTTTATAGACAAGTGAAAATAGACGAACTGAACACGCAGGGTGTTCAGGAGACAGTGAAGGCCAAGTAAGGAACATTTGTGTAAAACTCCTCTCAGTGGAGAGGAAGAGGCAGCCCAGAGAAAGTATACTTGTGGCACACACTCCTGCAGCATGGATGGCAAGAAGAGGTGGGCCCTACCTGTACTTGGAAAGGCAGGAAATGGGGAAGCAGCGGTGGATTCTGACCTGAACTGTGCTTTCACTCTACTTCCCAGGCTTCTCCTATGTGATTGGAAGGCTTCAGCACAAGTTAGTCTTACAAGCTGCCACCCTGTGTCACCTCTGTGGGTTGACAAGGCTGTGGTTGTCCATCGTGATGCCTTAGAGTTAAACTGTCACTTGGTTTTCTACATGAGAAAGCTCAAGACCAAAGAAGTTGGAGTTTGGACCATGGTTATACCCTCTACCCATACCATGTCTCTTTAGGTCTAGAATGTGTGTGTGTGTGTGTGTGTGTGTGTGTGTGTGTGTGTGTGTGCACTTACGTATGTGCACATAGAGGCTAGAGGTCAGTCTTGTTTCTCTGGTTCCATTTATCCTACCTTTTGAGATAGGGTCTCTTCACTGGCCTGGAAATGAAGAATTATTTCAGGCTAGCTAGCCAATGAGCCCCAAGAATCCGCTTGTCTGCACCTCCTAGGTGCTTGAATTACAAGCATACACCACCATGACTGACTATTTATGTATGAATTCTAGAGATGGGACTCGTGTTTTCCTGATTTAAGGCAAGAACTTTCCCAACTGACTTATCTCCCTACTTGTTATATGTAGAGTTTTTATATCTTCTCAGACTTCCCTGGAAACCCTTTCATTCATTCACTTACTCATTCATTCATTCAACATATATTTATGTAGTCTTTGTGTGTGTGTATGTGTGTTTATGCTTTTTTATCACTAACTGCACTAAGCTCTGGGAAATTAATAGTTGCATAAATACAAAATAATTGTAGCAATCCCATATGGGTATTACATTTTTTATTGCTTGAAAGGGGCTTACTTATGTTTAGCCCACATACCTCTTGTCCTAGTTAATGATGTGGGAATTCTAGGGTAATAATTTGTAGCAAATCATCAGGCTTGGAGACCCACTGAAAATCAGGCTCTAGTCAGGCCCTGTCCAGGCTGGCTCTGCCTCACCATAGCAAAAAGTAGGATCTCTCAGAGAGTAGCTATCCTAAGCCTCATTAGTAGTCACTTGTAAGACTGACTTCTTCAAACACAGAAGTCTTAAGGGTGTGACAGTGTGGAGCACTGTTGAAGTTACAGGGTAACCAGTACTTACCGGATGCATTACCGCTTGGAATGGCAGTCGCACAGCATAGTCTACCAAGCATCACCTAGTAAAGCTAGGTGCCGAACTCCTTAATGTTCAGCATTGCCATGCCTAATCTGGTAACTAGAGAGTTTCTTGGATTAATACCTTCAAATATTGGCAAGACTGTTTGCAATTGCAAAACCAAGTATCCATGGACATTCAGATGCACACATAAACATAGGACAAAGTCATACAGTAGAGTACTTCTTTCTCATCAGTGAAGGTGGGCAACCTCCTCTGGGTAACCTGCAGCTGTCTGCTCTGTATACTGCCATAGTGTGTGTCCCACTGAGTAAAATCAGCAAGTCAGACTGATAGACAGATAGGCACATTTACTAAAAAGCCAAAGACAGGAAAAGAAAGTGTTTGGGGACATGTACCCTCATGATAACACTAAGAGATTTTTAAAAAGCAAAAGTGAAATTAGGAGAGTGGTTACCATTGATGAAGATGGGTAAGATGGGGAGCTCAGCACCCAGGGGTTTAGAGGGATGTGGTAATCTGGGTGGTGGGTTATCATCATGGGGAGCTCAGCACCCAGGGGGTTTAGAGGGATGTGGTAATCTGGGTGGTGGGTTATCATCATCAATAATTTTAGACAGGGTCTCACTATGTAGCTTTGGCTGGCCTGACCTCGATATATAGACCAGGCTGGCCTCCCGACTCACAGAGATCCAACTGCCTTTGCCTCCTGAGTGCTAGGATTGATGATATGTACCACCACACCTGGCTTTTACCATTATTTTAAGTATACATTTGTAGTGTTTAGCTATACTTTATGTTAGGATTTTAGTAAAATAACCATGTAAGATAATATGAACTGTTATTTGGAAGTGTGTCAGGAGGCATATCCTCTCTCTTCTCCTTAAAAGACTTGTACTCAAATTCATCATTAATCCTTGACCTTCCTGTCTCTTCCTTCTGTCTAGAGTGTTTGTATGACAGAATAGCACAAGAAACGGTGGATGAAACGGAAATTGCACAGAGACTCTCCAAAGTCAACAAGTACATCTGTGAGAAAATCATGGATATCAACAAATCTTGTAAAAATGAAGAACGAAGGGAAGCAAAATACAATTTGCAATAAACTTTGAATTTTTTCATAAGGCCTTTGCATTTTCCTTGTGTGGTGTATGCATTTCCGGTAATGGTGCCATCCAAATAGACTACATCAGACATGACTGTGTCTGGGCAAGGGGCCTTCAGGGCACTGAGGTCAGTGTCTTATTCTGAACTTGGACTTCCTACTTCAAAGAAGGCAGATGGAATCGCTGAGCCTCAGCACGAGCCTCATGCCGTCGTCAGTGTTGTCATGGAATGACAGAAGCACTTTTCGCAGGGTGCTAAAGCATCAGAATAGCCTGTCGGGACAACACAAACTGTTATTTTTACCATCAGAGGACATCTCTCTCTGCTCCTCTATTTTGTTCTGTAATAAAATTCCATTAATTCTTGATGTAGACAATTGTTCTCTTTTTTATATATAATATTAAATGTGTGGTAGAGATAACTAGTGTTGCATGTGCCCTCAAAGCCTTCTCTAGGAAAAACCTTCAGGTGAAGGAGAAAGATCCCTTAAGGGCCATGGTTCCTGAAACAGCTCTGAGGAGCAGTCTCAAATCATATTACGCTTTCTGACTTACACAGATGAGTCTTGGACCACTCAGCTTTTCCAAGATGATCTGTCATTAGTATCTGGAAGATGCTAATAATCAGCATCCTTGATTTATTCCAGTCTCTCTTTGTAAAGAAATGGGTACTGCGAGCCGCCTAATGTTGCAAGTTGTGGTACGGAGTTGCATCCGGAAAATGGGCTATGTCAGCAGTTACCATTATTCATTCTCTCTTTTGTTTCAAATAATCTTTCAGGTTACATAATCATTAACCTGCTTCTTTATTTGGTTGCTGGAATCTTGCAGTCTCCAGACACATGTTTTTGGCAAACCACCTTCCATCTTCCTGTGGACTTGGCACTTTTCTTTATGCAATGCCGATAAAGTACTTGTGGCTTTTGGAAAGGGCAAGGGCTCTGGACAAATGCTTCTAGGTCCTAAGCCTGGCTCTCCTGCTTGCTTTGGCATTAACATAGCCTCCTTGTGCCTCTTCTTTCTGTTCCATAAAAGGAGAATACCTGCCTCGAAGAGTTGCTGTGAGGATCAGAGATAAAATATATGAAGAGCTGGATAAATGTCAGCAATTGTTAACTACCTTTTTTTTTTTATTTTGGACTTTTAGACGCTGATGGAAAACTTTGAGCTGTAGTGCTTCAAACTCTTTGTTAATTTGATGATCTATAAACAAAAGCTCAAAGTTGAATAGGTACAGTGGGGTGCCACTCTGAGACCCTGTGTTTCAGTAAATCCAATAATCCTCTGTAATGTAATAATGAATTTAATAATCTATTGTGAACCAGTGTGTGCTCACAGTGGTATACATAGACAAGAATTTGCTTCTGTAGTATTTTCCCCACTCTCTGTGAAGCAGCTGTGTGATCTTTATGCAAAGACATAACTTTTCAAAGTCCTTATCAGTAGATTGAGGGAATCAGGCAATGTGGAGGAATGATAGAAACTGGTTACCCAGCAGGACTTGACTACGTATTAAATGGGTTAACTCATTTCCTGAGGTAAGGAAAGTTTGTGATTGGTGTTCAGCCAGTTCTTGTTAAAGATATGTTCATTTTTCAGCTAGGCATGGTGGACCATACCTGTCATCCCAGTACTTGGGAGATGAGGTAGTCCTGGACCACCGGCCTAAGGGTGGCTCCACCCACAGTGGGCTGAGCCTTTCTGCATGAATGTCAATCACAAAAATACCCCACAGGCTTGCCTACAAGAAAATCTGATGGAGGCATTTTCGCAATTGACAATCCCTCTCAGATGACTCTAGCTTGTGTCGATTTGACAAAAATGCTAGTCAACACAGTGAGTTTGAGGTCAGCTTGGGCTGCAGAAGACCCTGTCTTAAAAAACAAAACAAAAAACAAAAAAATATGTTTACTTTTATACCATTAGGCAGCCAGGGCCTAAGTGATACAAAATGCCTGAGAAACAAAAGTGTGTCACTGTTGACCTAATCCCTAAGCATGAGGACACCCAGAGGCTTCGTGCATTCCCCAAAGACTGATCCACTACACCACTGCCTCCCTGGTGCTTGTTAATTCAGTGGGGGAGACTGAATAGAGTACTTTGTGTAACCTATGCATATGTTGGGGACAACAGGACTGTGACAGACTGGATCCTGGGTCAAGTCCTTGTTTTACTACTGTGTGTGTGTTACAGAACTCCGATAATGATCCCTAATTCAGAATTGTGTGGAAGAGAATCCATACTACCTGAAAAGAGGTTCTGTAAATCCTTCTTCCCATCTACTGTTTCCTATAGACTGTTCGGAATGCTTCATCTCTAGGTGACAGTGCTGTTCAGGAAGGTTCTGGAAACATCATAAGATGACGCCTAAAATTGCAGAGGTTGGTCATTGGAGGCAAGCCTTTGAAGTTTATACCCAACCCCCAGTTCCTTTTGGGTGCTCAACTTCTTGATCCACCTTGTTATAGCCTCTACTACATGCTCCCCATAATCTAAGTCCCTCCCTCATGCTTACCCCACTGTAGTGAACAGAACTCATCTGCAATCATGAACCCAAAACGAGTCCTTCGTCTCTTGTCATAGGTTTTGTCAACTTGACACAAACCTAGGCATACTTCATAAGAAGGACCCTCCACTGAGGAATCGCCTCCCACAGATTGGCCTGTTGGCGTGTCTGTGGGTCATTGTTTTGATTACTGATTGTTGTGAGAGGGCTCAGCCTTCTGTGGACAGTGCTAACCTTAGGTGGCTGGCCCTAGACTGCGTAAGAAGTACAGCTGAACCTGAGTCTGGAAGGAGCCACTAAGCAACATTTCCTCCGTGGTCTCTGCTTCAGTTTTTTTATCCAGGCTTCTGCCTTGAGTTCCTGCCTTGGTATCTCTTAATGATGGACTACCTGCAAGTCAAATTAGTCCTTGCCTACACAAACTGCTTTTAGTGAGAATGTTTTAGCACAGAAACAGAAACAGAAACCTAACTAGGACATCCCCTAAATTGATTCTGAGGAGTATTTTGACCACAGTGATGTGATCTCTCTCCCTCTCTCTGTCTCTGTCCCTCTGTCTCTGTCTCTCTATCACACACACACACACACACACACACACACACACACACACACACGGGTGTCAATCATCTTTACCATATAAGGCAGAAGAAAACTAGAAGACAATGCAGCAAGGAAACATGTTTTTCAGAAAAAGGCTGAGAGAAACAGGGGGTTTCATGTACTAATTAGACTGACTGGGATGGTGTTGAGAGTCTGGAATGTTCCTGGTACCTTAAACACTCATGAATGAAAGGGGCTCAGAAAAAGTTGAGTAATGTCTTGCCTAAGGAGCTAGAGCTACCAATAAATGCAGATACAGCTCCTAGGAAAAGATGGGAGAGGGAGGGAAAAGAGTGAGCCAGAAGCTCAAGGGCCAGCTGGCCTGACATTGGCATCATAATAGCAAAATCAAGAGAGATCCTGCTTTAAACCCAAATAAAGTCGAAGGAAAGAACCAACTCCTGAAAGTTCTCTCTCCTTTCCTCTCTCAATAAATAAGTAAATAGATAAATATATCAAATGTATTGTCTTTCTGGGAAGATAAGTGGCTCTGAATCCAGCCATACACTCTGAGTAGGAGTGGTTCACCCCCAGTTTTCTATGGCACTCATTGATTCAAGTCACTAGGAGAGATTGGAGATAATTACATCCTAATACGTTATTTCATTTAAACACATATGTAAAGCTTGAAGGTTTTCTGTGTAGCAGAGAATCTTAAGAATATGCCAAGGTACTTAGAATACAGTCCCTTAGACCTTGAAGAGCCTGATTCAATAAGGCCGGGACGAAGGAACAATGTGTATCATAGCACAAGCAACACTTTCAGAAAGTGCCAGTTTATTAGAACTCATTAGGTATGTACACAAAGGAAGAGGTAAGAGTGTTTCCTGAGTAACAGAATCCTCGATTGGTCCCTTTAAATCACCCGAAGATACTTGCTATTGAGTCTAACTTTCTTCTCCAATAACTGGGGATCTTCCCTAGAACCCCGGTTGGAGTTACTGTTCACATTCCCAGACTTCTGTTTGGTTGGGGACAATTCTGAAGGTGGCTTTCTGTCTGGGTACTAGTGGTCTCTCCCAAGCTTTCTTTTTTCTTTCTTTTCTTTGTTTTTATTTCCTTTCCTTTTTTTCAGGGATGGGAGTGTTCTAGACAGGGTTTCTCTGAATAGCTAGGGATGTCCTGGAACTCCCTCTATAGACCAGGCTATCCTTGAACTCACAGATATCCACCTAGGATGACAAGGTTGGAACTCAAGGCAGAAGTGCTGTGACTAGAGGTGTGTACCTGCATCTCCCCTGCATCTCTCTTTAGCTTCTCCAGTTGGGTTCCTTTGATTCTTGTGGTGTGTCTTGCTGGGTAGGATTGGCCACACTGAGTTGAGAGAATCCAAGTCAATCTCCAGAAGTTGTGGTTCCAGATTCCTTCAAGTGAAACGGGAAGATGGAACTCATTGTATTTCTGGCTGAAGGGATGTATGAGGAAGACCATTTCCCTCCTGCCCTAGTTTTATCTTGGGTTCATTTCTACATTGTGTGTGTGGTTTTATTTTTTTTATAAAGAAATAAAAATAACTTCATAGATTTTTTTTCAAAGTAGGGAAAGCATTTCAAACAACACTGCTGGAAGAATTATGATGTGGACTTTGTTCAAAGATGTATTTTACACATAGGTTTGCAGATTTGCGCTTATCCCTGTACATTTAGTACGGCCACTTCCGTGTTGTTCCCTGGCATTCATAACTGTCAATTCTAACATCCACAAAGTGGGTGGACAGAAAGCTACAGCTGGAACACCATCTGGTCAGTTGCTCAAATCCTTACCATGAGGTAAACCTGCAGATAGTCCAGGCTACAAAGGGCTTCACTGCATGTTCCCATCTAGCTCAGTGGTACCGGGAACTTGAGTCAGATAGCTGATGCATCCAAGTTCACATCCCAGCTCTACAACTTACTACCATGCTGAAAGCCAGGCACTTCCTCTTAACATTGGCTTCTTGGTTGTAACGTGGAGTAAACAGTATCTAGTTCCTGGGCTCTTAGGGAGCCCATGGAGCTAACCGAAGTGCGGCATGAGTGGCCAAATGGTAAAAAGCTAATGTTGGGATTCATCATTCTTTCCTGCCCTCTGTTGCAGGAAGTATTAAAAAGAGATGGAATGTAGCGCACATGTTCCCGCACTAGGCCCTGGTTCTCTCATCCCCGGCAGGCCGGCCGGCCATGCATTGGTGGCCTTTTATCTCCTGGAGCTCTGACTCAGAGCTCCACGACCTCTCCACCCAGCTCACTAGGTTCCCACTGGCAGATCACTACCACACCAGCCCCATGCTTCAATACCCCCATGGTCTCTGTGGTGCACATCAGGCAAACCCATATTTTGCTGCTGTACCTTTCTCTCTGGAACCCAGATGAGATGCCGAGTGAAGGAAAACGAAAGACAAACTTAGTTCAGAAACAATGATAACTCAGTCTCTGGGTACATCAACTGAAACCTAATCTTGTAAACCTTATCAAAGTCTGATTCCTCTGGTGGTGAATCCTTTGAGATCCGGATGATACCAGGAGACTCTAGTAGCTACATCTTACTTACTACATGCTATCCCCGTCCCAAAAGATCTCTCTCTCTCTCTCTCTCTCTCTCTCTCTCTCTCTCTCTCTCTCT